>CM042092.1:42072688-42374132 GCA_023512835.1 Taxillus chinensis | reverse complement strand
CCCAGCGCCAACGCATTAATGGAGAGAATGAGGGCACCGCCTTTGGCATGGTATGCATGAGGTGCCGATTCCGGTGCACATCGACCGCCACTATGTACTTGTCCGTGTGAACTGATGTAGGCCATGCCGTGCTATATGATCCAAGCCAAGGCGAAGGGTTTGCTAGACGGAAAAGACAAGTAAGGCACGGGTTCATCAAACGCATGAAAGTGGCAATGATCAAAGAAGGCTTGTCTGGCGGACAAGCTCCCTCTTATTCACTACAATGAAATGCACCCCCAACAACCCGACCAATTCAAATTGGGATCTTTGTTTGCTACTACATGATGGGTATTCTGCAAGGGAAGGAAAATTGGGAAGTGCGCGGCGAGACGTCACCGACTTTGTGGCTCATAGTGCATTTAATGGTGGCCAATGTCATCTACTATTACAAGGTGCCAAACCAGGGGTAAGTGTTTTTCCTACTCCTTCTTTTACGCCATGCGGATATAGGATATTTTAAGTGTGGTGTATGGGGAGTGACTTGAGCCACTTGCTGGTCTTTTATGTCGTGATTGCATGTTTTATTTATTATTTTTATTTAAAAAAAAACAAAAAATGTTTTTAGTTACATGATTGTTCGAGTTGTTTGCTCGCATGATTTGCTTGTGGAGACATGGATATTAAGTATGCAATTTTGGCTTAAAATTTATTTTTTTTATGCCACATTAGTATCATGTTGTGATAAGGGTGTTAAAGTAGTTAAAATGTGCTCAATTAGTTTGATCATGTCTTTTATCTTTTGAATGATATCACCATGTTTTTGGAGCCGAGTTTTGAATATTAGCCGAGCATGAAATGCTACGATAGACCTAAGTAACCCTTAAAGTTGAGTGAAAAAGAAATGAAAAATGAGAACAGCTTTTCTTTTAGCCTTTGAGTGCCATTTTAGGGTATGGGTAATAGTCGATTTGATACTCTTCTTGCATTCAACATTGGTTATTTAATGGTAGGAGTCAAGTAAGCATGTGATTACTTATTAGTGCTCGTGTTTGGTGTGTTTAGTTAGGATGCAAGACCTCTAAGTCATTGGACCGCCTTTGCATTCTCTTCTTTATTGGGAGATATTATTGGAAAAGGTCATGATATGGAATGTGAAAAAGCCATCACTTAATTGGAAAATGGGATGTGAGACATCAATGAATTTTTGTCTCTCCTTATGTAGCAAAATGGCAAGGGGTATGCATTAGAAAAATCACTTATTTATGTGTTATGTGAGTAAAAAAAAGAAGAGTGAATAATCCATCAAGGGAGAGTATAAAATGCAACCTTGTAAGGTTATTACTTAAAAAAAAAAAAAAAAAAAAAGAAAGAAAGAAAGATTCTTAATAAAAGCCTAATGGCTTGATGTTTATGTGTGTTTGTTTAGATTTGTGAAGCCACATTGGCGAATTGTGTTTTGTTTTAAGAATGTTGAGCTCAATTCTTTGGCTCATGGTCTTGTTTTATCGCTTAGTAGACTGGAGTGTGAGTTTATTGAGTTTAGAATATAGTATGAGTTCAAATAAAGTGGAATAGTGAGTGTGTTTTCTTCGATGAGCACAATAGGGAACTCTCATGATTGCTTGGCAAGTACTTAATCAATAGCCGATGGCGAGTGTAGAGATAGAGCTTTCCATCCATTTGTTCATTGATAGGTATTGGGCTTGAGCATTATTATATTTGAGTGAGGCCGCTTATCCTTGGTAAGAACTTAAAGGGAAACTAGGTGCTATTTTATCATGGATTGCTTGCTCATATATGAAATTTAAGTGGTGATATTGCATGGTTGTTGGACTTAGGGATATGGACATGAATGAACTAAGCTATGACTCATTTTGATGCTTAAATTCCCATTTCATCATGATAGAGTTGCATGCTTAGGAAACCATGATTCTCCTTGATTGTTATTTTATTTTTTCTTCCGTTTGACTCGCGTGTTTATTTTATTTTTGCATGCTTGTATTTTTTGCTTCGAGGACAAGCAATGGTTCAAGTGTGGTGTATTTGATAACGTGCATTTTATGCCGTTATTCTAGTGTTTATTTAGGATGTTTAAGAGCATGATTAGAGCCTTATTGCCTCATATATCATATATGTTTGCTCTAACCCCTAGGAAGATGCTAGTTGCAAATACATGCTTTTTAAGTCTTTTGGCAGATTTTGGACCTCACTTTTGACTAGGTAGACGTGGCTCAAACAATTTGCGTGCAAGAACAAAAAGTTTCTTAGAATGATGTCCTCTACCTACCACGGAAATTTCAGAGCATTTGGAGCCGAACGTGAATTCACCCATTTCACGTGCAAGCCTATTTTTGCCTCTCGTGCCTCTACAGGATGCAAGGAAGCTTGGGGAGAAGTTTGAGCCGATTTGGAGGTGCACGTGAATTCACCATATCACGTGCAAATTGGCGTGTAGAGATATTTTTGGACCGATCCAATCGCTTTTTCCATGCCGATCATTTGTTCCCGAAGGCCCAAGTCCAAATTGTGGATGGAAGATAGAGTTTTTAATGTTTCGAGTGTTACTTATCAAAACTACGTCGTTTTGATAAGTGGGCTAGGTTACACACCTCAAGGCCCATCCAAACTCTATTAATAAGAGCTCCACGCCCCTTGCTAGCCATGCCTAACCCCCTACACGTTTTAGAGAGAGAGAGAGAGGCTCCACGGCTTGGAGGTTGTCCTTGACCTAGGAGAGCAGCCGCCGCAGCCCGTCGCAGAGAGCGTCGCGGATTTTGGAGCCCGGATTTGAAGCTTTGCTGTGCGCGTGATCATGAAGAAGATGTTTAGCTTTTCTCGCTATGGTTTTCCTTGTAATCATGCGTGAGTAGTTTTTTAATCTAGGGGAGCAATGTAGCCCCCTTGTTGCTTTGCTGTGTTTATGAATATTGGGTTTGGATGATTGAGTTTTGCATGTTTTATGAATCTGTTCTTAATTCTATCTTTGGATGTACACCTTGGTATTCTTAGCCCTAGTTTGGGGCGGATCGAGATTCATAACTTATTTGTAATTGGTGTGATCATTATCCTTTTGCAAGTATGATTTATCGGCTTTGCATGTTCGCGTGTTTAGATGACCATTCGGCATACAACTCTTAAAAGCACCTCAATGACCATTTGTTGTCCTTGGCTTATGTTTAACATGTTTTCAATCGTACAACCCTAATACCACGAACCAAGAGAGATAACATAGGGAGGTGAAATTGTGACCCTAGATGCTTTTAATCCTTGAAACTTAATCCTAAAATCAGCCTTACTTTCTTTGTTTATTCGTAAAACCAAATAAAAATTAGATCTTTAGTTAAAAAAGAAAACTTTTTGCCAAGACATTTTATGTAACAATAGTAATTGGGTGTTTTGATTTGAGAACTAGAGAACTAGGCTAATCCCCGTGGGTTCGACCCCTTGCTTGTCGTTATTCTCATTAAGGCAAACTTAGGGAATTTATTATCTTGAAGAGAGATTTAACGACATTAGCTAGCTCTTTTAGAGAGGCTAAAAATCTTGTCTCAAAAAACCAAAAATAGTATCCGTGAAAGATTAAAAGGACATCCGTCATACATCGTTTGCTCAAGGGGATGGACTCCACGATCGGGACGTATTTCCCGCGCCTAGTTTAACGGTCCATTAGAAATAAGGAGTGCACAAGGTCATAAACTCCACCAAAATGGATGAACCCAATATTTATTACAATTAGAAATCAAAAGGATGATGGCTTGTCTCATTGTCGACGTCCCGAATGGACCATTCAAAGAAAAATGGAACATTCATCGTGGCTTAATTGAACACTTGATTGACGTAGTTCGCCCAATGTGACGTTTTACACAATAGTGAGGTATTACCCTTGCCGAGCTCTTAACCTATTGGCAATAAAGAATACGGATGTCATATCCCCTTCCAAAATGGACAAAGTAACTTTTTATTTACTTGATTTCTCATGTGTCAAACGAATTAATCAAACAAAAAAGTAATTTTAACAAAAGATCAAAAGGACACGTACTATACGTCATTCGTTCAATGTGAGATACTTCACGTTGAAGAGGTCTTTCCTAGGCGGAGTTTAAAACTCCAATAACGACAACGAATACACAACATCACATGCTCTTTCAAAATAGAGCAACCAACTATTTGTTTCAATTACAAATCAAATGGGTAGTATTTAGTGGATCGGTCAAAATGGAACATGTAATATTGATGCAAGATTAAAAGGATACTAGTCGGGCGTGGCTCGCTCAATGGGACATACTCGACGGGGGTGATATGTTTTCCATGCCGAGTCAAATACACTATTAGAAATAGGGAATATCGGAGGTCACAAACTCACAAAATAGAAAAACCACTAATTTGATCAATTAAAAATCATAAGGTAAGTTTTATTAAGTTAGGGTTGGTTATTTAGTTAATTTCGGATCCATCAAGTGGATTAATCCAAAACAAAACCAAAAATAGTATCCTTGAAGGATTAAAAGGACATCCGTTATACATCGTTCGCTTCATGGGATGAACTCCATGATTGTGACGTATTTCGTGCCTAGTTTAACGGTCTATTAAAAATAAGGAATGCACATGGTCATAAACTCCACCAAAATGCATGAACCCACTATTTATTACAATTAGAAATCAAAAGGATGATGACTTGTCTAATTGTGGACGTCCCGAATGGATCATTCAAAGAAAAATGGAACATTCATCAGTGCTTAATTATACACCTGTTTGACGTAGTTCGCCCATTGTGACGTTCTACACAATTGTGAGGTATTACCCTTCCTGAGCTCTTAACCTATTGGCAATAAAGAATATAGGACGTCATATCCTCTTCCAAAATAGACAAAGCAACTTTTTGTTTCAATTACAAATCGGAAGGCAAGTATCTTAGGCTAGGGCTTTTTATTTGCTTGATTTCTCATGTGTCAAACGAATCAATCAAACAAAAAAGTAATTTTAACAAAACCTCAAAAGGACACTTATTATATGTCATTTGTTCGATGTGAGATACTTCACATTGAAGAGTTCTTTCCTAGGCCGAGTTTAAAACTCCTATAGCGACAACGGATACAAAATATCACAAGCGCTTTCAAAACGGATCAACCAACTATTTGCTTCAATTACAAATCAAATGGGTAATATCGAGTGGATCGATCAAAAGGGAAAATGTAATATTGATGCAAGATTAAAAGGATACTAGTCGGGCATGATTGTGACGTATTTCCCGCACCTAGTTTAATGGACTATTGGAAATAAGGAATGCACATGGTCATAAACTCCACCAAAATGGATGAACCCACTATTTATTCCAATTAGAAGTCAAAAGGATGATGACTTGTCTAATTGTGTATGTACCGAATGGATCATTTAAAGAAAAAATGGAACATTCATCGGCTTACTTGAACACTTGTTTGACGTAGTTCACCCAATGTGACGTTCTACACAATTGTGAGGTATTACCCTTGCTGAGCTATTAACCTATTGGCAATAAAGAATATAGGACGTCATATCCTCTTCCAAAATGGACAAAGCAACTTTTTGTTTCAATTACAAATTAGAAGGCAAGTATCTTAGGCTAGGGCTTTTTATTTACGTGATTTCTCATGTGTCAAACGAATCAATCAAACAAAAATGTACTTTTAATAAAAGATGAAAAGAACACTTATTATACGTCATTCATTGAATGTGAGATACTTCACATTGAGGAGGTCTTTCCTAGGCCGAGTTTAAAACTCCAATAACTGACAATGAATACACAACATCACAAGCTCTTTCAAAACGGATTAACCAACTATTTGTTTCAATTGCAAATCAAATTAGCAGGATCGAGTGGATTGATCAAAAAGGAAAATGTAATATTGATGCAAGATTAAAAGGATACTAGTTGTGCGTGGCTCGCTCAATGGGACATACTCGACGGGGTGATATGTTTTCCATGCCGAGTCAAATACACTATTACAAATAGGGAATACCGGAGGTCACAAACTCTATCAAAATAGAAAAACCACCAATTTGATCAATTAAAAATCATAAGGTAAGTTTTATTAAGTTAGGGTTGGTTATTTAGTTAATTTCGATCCATCAAGTGGATTAATCCAAAACAAAAGCAAAAATAGTATCCTTGAAGGATTAAAAGGACATCTCGTCATACATCATTCGCTCGGTGGGATGAACTCCATGATTGTGACGTATTTCCTGCGCCTAGTTTAACGGTCTATTACAAATAAGGAATGCACATGGTCATAAACTCCACCAAAATGCATGAACCCACTATTTATTAAAATTAGAAATCAAAAGGATGATGACTTGTCTAATTGTGGACGTCCCGAATGGATCATTCAAAGAAAAATGGAACATTCATCGCTGCTTAATTAAACACTTGTATGACGTAGTTCGCCCAATGTGACGTTCTACACAATAGTGAGGTATTACCCTTCCCGAGCTCTTAACCTATTGGCAATAAAGAATACAGACGTCATATCCTCTTCCAAAATGGACAAAGCAACTTTTTGTTTCAATTACAAATCGAAGGCAAGTATCTTAGGCTAGGGTTTTTTATTTGCTTGATTTCTCATGTGTCAAACGAATCAATCAAACAAAAAAGTAATTTTAACAAAACCTCAAAAGGACACTTATTATATGTCATTTGTTCGATGTGAGATACTTCACATTGAAGAGTTCTTTCCTAGGCCGAGTTTAAAACTCCTATAGCGACAACGGATACAAAACATCACAAGCGCTTTCAAAACGGATCAACCAACTATTTGCTTCAATTACAAATCAAATGGGTAGTATCGAGTGGATCGATCAAAAAGGAAAATGTAATATTGATGCAAGATTAAAAGGATAGTAGTTGTGCATGATTGTGACGTATTTCCGTGCCTAGTTTAATGGACTATTAGAAATAAGGAATGCACATGGTCATAAACTCCACCAAAATGGATTAACCCACTATTTATTCCAATTGGAAATCAAAAGGATGATGACTTGTCTAATTGTGGACGTCACCGAATGGATCATTCAAAGAAAAATGGAACATTCACGGCTTACTTGAACACTTGTTTGACGTAGTTCACCCAATGTGACGTTCTACACAATTGTGAGGTATTACTCTTGCCGAGCTGCTAACCTATTGGCAACAAAGAATACAGACGTCATATCCTCTTCCAAAATGGACAAAGCAACTTTTTGTTTCAATTACAAATCGAAGGCAAGTATCTTAGGCTAGGGCTTTTTATTTACTTGATTTGTCATGTGTCAAACGAATCAATCAAACAAAAAATGTTATTTTAATAAAAGATGAAAAGAACACTTATTATACGTCATTCGCTCAATGCGAGATACTTCACATTGAAGAGGTCTTTCCTTGGCCGAGTTTAAAACTCCAATAACGACAATGAATACACAACATCACAAGCTCTTTCAAAATGGATTAACCAACTATTTGTTTCAATTACAAATCAAATTGGCAGGATCGAGTGGATCGGTCAAAAAGGAAAGAGTAATATCGATGCAAGATTAAAAGGATACTAGTTGTGCATGGCTCGCTCAATGGGACATACGCGACAGGGGGTGATATGTTTTCCATGGCGAGTCAAATACACTATTAGAAATAGGGAATACCGGAGGTGACAAACTCTATCAAAATAGAAAAACCACCTATTTGATCAATTAAAAATCATAAGGTAAGTTTTATTAAGTTATAGTTGGTTATTTAGTTAATTTCGATCCATCAAGTGGATTAATCTAAAACAAAACCAAAAATAGTATCCTTGAATGATTAAAAGGACATCTGTCATACATCGCTCGTTCAAAGTGGGATGAACTCCGTGATTGTGACGTATTTCCCGTGCCTAGTTTAACGGTCCATTACAAAGAAGGAATGCACATGGTCATAAACTCCACCAAAATGGATGAACCCACTATTTATTAAATTTGAAATCAAAAGGATGATGACTTGTCTAATTGTGGACGTCCCGAATGGATCATTCAAAGAAAAAGTGGAACATTCATCAGTGGTTAATTGAACACTTGTTTGACGTAGTTCGCCCAATGTGACGTTCTACACAATAGTGAGGTATTACCCTTGCTGAGCTCTTAACCTATTGGCAATAAAGAATACAGGACGTCATATCCTCTTCCAAAATGAAAAAGCAACTTTTTGTTTCAATTACAAATGAGAAGGCAAGTATCTTAGGCTAGGGCTTTTTATTTACGTGATTTCTCATGTGTCAAACGAATCAATCAAACAAAAATGTAATTTTAATAAAAGACGAAAAGAACACTTATTATACGTCATTCATTGAATGTGAGATACTTCACATTGAAGAGGTCTTTCCTAGGCCGAGTTTAAAACACCAATAGCGACAATGAATACACAACATCACAAGCTCTTTCAAAATGGATTAACTAACTATTTGTTTCAATTACAAATGAAATTGGCAGGATCGAGTGGATCGATCAAAAAGGAAAATGTAATATTGATCATTAAAAGGATACTAGTTGTGCGCGGCTCGCTCAATGGGACATACTCGACGGGGGTGATATGTTTTCCATGCCGAGTCAAATACACTATTAGAAATAGGGAATACGGAGGTGACAAACTCTATCAAAATAGAAAAACCACCAATTTGATCAATTAAAAATCATAAGGTAAGTTTTATTAACTTAGGGTTGGTTATTTAGTTAATTTCGGCTTCATCAAGTCGATTAATCCAAAACAAAAGCAAAAGTAGTATCCTTGAAGGATTAAAAGGACATCTCGCATACATCGTTCGCTCAAGTGGGATGAACTCCATGATTGTGACGTATTTCCGTGCCTAGTTTAACGGTCTATTACAAATAAGGAATGCACATGGTCATAAACTCCACCAAAATGCATGAACCCACTATTTATTACAATTAGAAATCAAAAGGATGATGACTTGTCTAATTGTGGACGTCCCGAATGGATCATTCAAAGAAAAAATGGAACATTCATCGGTGCTTAATTAAACACTTGTATGACGTAGTTCGCCCAATGTGACGTTCTACACAATAGTGAGGTATTACCCTTCCCGAGCTCTTAACCTATTGGCAATAAAGAATATAGGACGCCATATCCTCTTCCAAAATGGACAAAGCAACTTCTTTTCAATTACAAATCGAAGGCAAGTATCTTAGGCTAGGGCTTTTTATTTGCTTGATTTCTCATGTGTCAAATGAATCAATCAAACAAAAAAAGTAATTTTAACAAAACATCAAGAGGACACTTATTATACGTCATTTGTTCGATGTGAGATACTTCACATTGAAGAGTTCTTTCCTAGGCCGAGTTTAAAACTCCTATAACGACAACGGATACAAAACATCACAAGCGCTTTCAAAACGGATCAACCAACTATTTGCTTCAATTACAAATCAAATGGGTAGTATCGAGTGGATCGATCAAAAAGGAAAATGTAATATTGATGCAAGATTAAAAGGATACTAGTTGTGCATGATTGTGACGTATTTCCTGCGCCTAGTTTAATGGACTATTAGAAATAAGGAATGCACATGGTCATAAACTCCACCAAAATGGATGAACCCACTATTTATTCCAATTGGAAATCAAAAGGATGATGACTTGTCTAATTGTGGACATACCGAATGGATCATTCAAAGAAAAAATGGAACATTCATCGGTGCTTACTTGAACACTTGTTTGACGTAGTTCACCCAATGTGACGTTCTACACAATTGTGAGGTATTACCCTTGCTGAGCTATTAACCTATTGGCAATAAAGAATACAGACGTCATATCCTCTTCCAAAATGGACAAAGCAACTTTTTGTTTCGATTACAAATCGAGGCAAGTATCTTAGGCTAGGGCTTTTTATTTACTTGATTTGTCATGTGTCAAACGAATCAATCAAACAAAAATATAATTTTAATAAAAGATGAAAAGAACACTTATTATACGTCATTCGCTCAATGTGAGATACTTCACATTGAAGAGGTCTTTCCTTGGCCGAGTTTAAAACTCCAATAGCGACAAATCGAATACACAACATCACAAGCTCTTTCAAACGGATTAACCAACTATTTGTTTCAATTACAAATCAAATTGGTTGGATCGAGTGGAATGGTCAAAAAGGAAAATGTAATATTGATGCAAGATTAAAAGGATACTAGTTGTGCGTGGCTCGCTCAATGGGACATACGCGACAGGGGTGATATGTTTTCCATGGCGAGTCAAATACACTATTAGAAATAGGGAATACCGGAGGTGACAAACTCTATCAAAATAGAAAAACCACCTATTTGATCAATTAAAAATCATAAGGTAAGTTTTATTAAGTTATGGTTGGTTATTTAGTTAATTTCGGATCCATCAAGTGGATTAATCCAAAACAAAACCAAAAATAGTAACCTTGAATGATTAAAAGGACATCTGTCAAACATCGTTCGTTCAGTGGGATGAACTCCGTGATTGTGACGTATTTCCTGCGGCTAGATTAACGGTCTATTACAAATAAGAATGCACATGGTCATAAACTCCACCAAAATGGATGAACCCACTATTTATTAAATTTCAAATCAAAAGGATGATGACTTGTCTAATTGTGGACGTCCGAATGGATCATTCAAAGAAAAAATGGAACATTCATCGTTGCTTAATTGAACACTTGTTTGACGTAGTTCGCCCAATGTGACGTTCTACACAATAGTGAGGTATTACTTGATAACGTGCATTTTATGCCGTTATTCTAGTGTTTATTTAAGATGTTTAAGAGCATGATTAGAGCCTTATTGCTTCATATATCATATATATTTGCTCTAACCCCTAGGAAGATACTATTTGCAAATACATGCGTTTTTAAGTTTGCTTTGGCAGATTTTGTACCTCACTTTTAACATAGTAGATGGCCTCAAACAATTTGCGTGCAAGAACAAAAAGTTTCTTAGAATGATGTCCTCTACCTACCACGGAAATTTCAGAGCATTTGGAGCTGAACGTGAATTCACCCATTTCACGTGCAAGCCTATTTTTGCCTCTCAGGCCTCTAAAGGATGCAAGAAAGCTTGGGGAGAAGTTTGAGCCGATTTGGAGGTGCACGTGAATTCACCATATCACGTGCAAATTGGCGTGAAGAGATATTTTTGGACCGATCCAATCGTTTTCCATGCCGATCATTTGTTCCTGAAGGCCCAAGTCCAAATTGTGGATGGAAGATAGAGATTTTAAAGTTTCGAGTGTTACTTATCAAAACTACGCCGTTTTGATAAGTGGGCTAGGTTACACACCTCAAAGCCCATCCAAACTCTATAAATACAAGCCTCCACGCCTCGCTATGTATGCCTAACCCCCCTACACGTTTTAGAGAGAGAGAGAGGCTCCACGACTTGGAGGTGCTCCTTGACCTAGGAGAGCAGCCGTCGCCGCAGCACCTGTCGCGGATTTTGGAGCTTGGATTTGAAGCTTTGCTATGCGCGTGATTAAGAAGAAGATGTTGAGCTTTTCCCGCAATGGTTTTGCTTGTAATCATGCGTGAGTAGTCTTTTAATCTAGGGGAGCAATGTAGCCCCTTGTTGTTTTACCGTGTTTATGAATATTGGGTTTGGATGATTGAGTTTTGCATGTTTTATGAATCTGTTCTTAAGTTCTATCTTTGGATGTACACCTTGGTATTCTTAGCTCTAGTCCTGGGGCAGATTGAGATTCATAACTTATTTGTGATTGGTGTGATCATTATCCTTTTGCAAGTATGATTTATTGGCTTTGCATGTTTGTGTGTTTTGATGACCATTCGCGCATACAACTCTTAAAAGGACCTCAATGACCATTTGTTGTCCTTGGCTTATGTTTTGCATGTTTTCAATCGGACAACCCTAATACCATGAACCAAGAGAGATAACATAGGGAGGTGAAATTGTGACCCTAGATGCTTTTAATCCTTGAATCTTAATCCTAAAATTAGTTTACTTTCTTTGTTTATTCAAAAACCAAATAAAAATTAGATCTTTAGTTTAAAAAAGAAAACTTTTTGCCAAGACATTTTATAGAACAAGAGTAATTGGGTGCTTTGATTTGAGAACTAGAAAACTAGGCTAATCCCTGTGGGTTCGACCCCTTGCTTGCTGCTATTCTTTTAGTGCAAACTTAGGGAATTTATTATCTTGAAGAGAGATTTAACGACATTAGCTAGCTCTTTTAGAGAGGCTAAAAAATCTTGTCTGGCAAATTGGCGCCGTTGCCGGGGATTCAACGGTTAACTAGTTTTTAAAATCAACATTCAGTGAAATTGTTTGAATTCTGATCTTGGTGTTTATTTTGTCTTTTATTTTCTGTTATTTTGTGTTCTTTATTTGTTTATTTTGCATTGTTCGGAGCTGCTGGGTGTGTTCTTGTTGTTTTACAGGAACATACACCAAGTGTTTGAGGTATTACTCGTTGTGTATGCGATGAGGGGAACTTGTGTCCTTTAATCCAGAACCTGAACAGCACTCCAATGGACAGAAAGTTTGGAGATGAGGAGGAACTAAGCATGGAAGAATGTTTGGAAAGGATGATCCAAGGCAACAAATATTTATGGGAAAACCAAGGGAAAGATGAGGAGAATTCAATGATGGCAGACCAACATGTTTATGTTCCAGGCCATGCAGCAGATCAATTTTCATATAGTGCTTGGGATTGCACTGTCTATGATTCTCCCATAAGCAGTTATTTATACCAGGAACCTCCTTGTTATGGTGGGAGTATTAATGGAGATGGTAGAGAAGTATGGCCAACTTGCACCCAACATGAGGGTGACTACTATCCACAGGAACCACCACCTGAGGAGTTTAATGGTTTCTTCAATGGATATTCTGAGAATAGATGGGTTGGGCAATATCAAGATGAAGCTTACTATGAAGCCCCACTCTATGGCAATTATTGTCCATATCAACAACAAGAGTGGCAGCCCCAAGTTAAGATGAAGAAACCAGGAAGAGAGGATTTGAATGAAAGGATAGGAAGATTGGAGACTACCATAAAAAATGTAGAGCAATTATTGATGAGTATGGTTCAAAATGCGGATAACGGAGTCTCATTTAACTCCTTTGCTGGTGACACAGAGATAGAGATCGAAGAGAATTGCAAAGCCATCACTCCAACTTCCATGTATCAATCTTTGACATCCGCCTCACAAGAATGGGAGTTTTCTGCTAATAATGATTCCCAAGATAAGCTCGCATTCTAGCTGGTCAAACCATTAATGATGCTATGGACCAAGAAGAGGATACAAGGGCAATGGTTCATTATGATGAGGTTGTCCCTCCACCACAATTTAATAGCTCATGTGATGTATCCACTTCCAACTCTTCCCATGGTTGGAGCTTATGAGGACAATTTTTCTATCCAAGAAGAAGAGGAAGACTTGAATTGTTCTGGGGTGTTAGAAGAACATGAGAAACCAATAAATGACAACCCAAGGATGCAAGCAACAAATCTTGGATGATGATGCTATAATTCTGATATCTGAAGGCACATCAAACCAAGGTACTTTTTATGAAGACAAGCTACATGTGCCCACCACTACTATGTTTGCTTTGGAATCATCTTCCCTTATACAAGAGAAGGAAGTGCTTGACAAGGGAGGTAACCATGCGTGCATCATGACTACTCCAATTGTGGAGTATGTTGAATTTGTGTTACCACCTCGTTGGAATGAGAGGAAGGAGAACCATAAGTTTGTGGAGGTGTCTCCCTATCAACAATTGAATCGGGAGTTCAAGTGGCTCCCACAATGGTTCATTCATCCGATTGCTATGGTCTATGAGATCGCTGAAGTTTACAATGCCAGGATAAAAGCCTTTCATACATTGGTTGAGCTTAGTATGACAAAGTCTAGCTACAGACTTTAAATAAAGCGCTGGTTGGGAGGCAACCCAATGTTTATTGCTGTGTTTTATTTTATGTTATTTTCTTTTATTTATTTTGTTCAATAAATTGTTTGCAAGCTAACCATTGTGCAAGAGACTTTGCTTCTTTCTTAACTAATAAAGAGAGGCCATCTTCAAAGGCTTCCACACCAAAATCACTCCAAAGGGGATCTTTGCTTGCTACTACATGATGGCTATTCTGCAAGGGAGAGAAACTTGGGAAGTGCGCGGCGAGACGTCGGTTGACTTTGTGGCTCGGGTACGACGAATGGTGGCCAATGTCATATACTATTACGAGGTGCCAAACTAGGGGTAAGTGTTTTTCCTACTCCCCTATTTTATGCCCTGAGGACATAGCATATTTTAAGTGTGGTGTATGGGAGTGACTTGAGCCACTTGCTTGTCTTTTATGTTGTGATTGCATGTTTTATTTATTTTTTTTAAAAAAAAAAACTGTTTTTAGTTGCATGATTGTTTGAGTTGTTTGCTTGCATGATTTGCTTGTGGAGGCATGGATATTAAGTATGCAATTTTGGCATACAAAATTTAATTTTTATGCCACATTAGTATCATGTTGTGATGAGGGTGTTAAAGTAGTTAAAATGTGCTCTAATTTAGTTTGATCATGTCTTTATCTTTTGAATGATATCACCATGTTTTTGGTGCTGAGTTTTGAATATTAGTTGAGCATGAAATGCTATGATAGACCTAAGTAACCCTTAAAGTTGAGTGAAAAAGAAATAAAAAATGAGAACAGCTTCTTTTAGCCCTTGAGTGACATTCATGGTATGGGTAATAGTTTGATTTGCTACTCATCTTGCATTCAACATTGGTTATTTAATGGTAGGAGTCAAGTAAGCATGTGATTACTTATTAGTGCTCAGTGTTTGGTGTGTGGAGTTAGGATGCAAGACCTCTGAGTCACTGTGACTGTCTTTGCATTTTTTTCTTTATTGTGTGATATTATTGGAAAAGGCAGTGATACAGAATGTGAAAAAGCCATCACTTAATTGGGAAATGGGATGTGAGACATCAATGAATTTCTATCTCTCCTTATGTAGCAAAATGGCAAGGAGTTTGCATTAGAAAAATCAGTCTTATTTGTGTTATGTGAGTAAAAAAAGAGTGAATAATCCATCAAGGGAGAGCATAAAATGCAACCTTGTAAGGTTATTACTAAACAAAAAAAAAAGAAAAAAAGAAAGAGAAAGATTCAGAATAAAAGCCAGAATGGCTTGATGTTTATGTGTGATTGTTTAGAGTTGTGAAGCCACATTGGCTCAATTGTGTTTTGTTTTGAGAGTGTTGAGCTCAATTCTTTGGCTCATGTTTTGTTTTATCAGTTATTAGAATAGAGTGTGAGTTTATTGAGTTTAGACTAGCGTGTGAGTTCAAATAAAGTAGAATAGAGAGTGTGTTTTCTTTGATGAGCACAATAGGGAACTCTCATGATTGCTTGGCAAGTACTTAATCAATAGCTGATGGCGAGTGTAGAGATAGAGTATTCCATCCATTGTTCATTGATAGGTATTGGGCTTGAGAATTATTTGAGTGAGGCTGCTTATCCTTGGTAAGAACTTAAAGGGAAACTAGGTGCTATTTTATCATGGATTGCTTGCTTATATCTGAAATTTAAGTGGAGATATTGCATGGTTGTTGGACTAGGGATATGGACATGAATGAACTAAGTTATGACTCATTTTGATGCTTAAATTCCCATTTCATCATGATAGAGTTGCATGCTTAGGAAACCATGATTCTCCTTGATTGTTATTTTATTTTTCTTCCGTTTGACTCGCGTGTTTATTTTATTTTTGCATGCTTGTATGTTTTTGCTTGAGGACAAGCAATGGTTCAAGTGTGGTGTATTTGATAACGTGCATTTTATGCCGTTATTCTAGTGTTTATTTAAGATGTTTAAGAGCATGATTAGAGCCTTATTGCTTCATATATCATATATATTTGCTCTAACCCCTAGGAAGATACTATTTGCAAATACATGCGTTTTTAAGCTGTTTTGGCAGATTTTGTACCTCACTTTTGACATAGTAGATGGCCTCAAACAATTTGCGTGCAAGAACAAAAAGTTTCTTAGAATGATGTCCTCTACCTACCACAGAAATTTCAGAGCATTTGGAGCTGAACGTGAATTCACCCATTTCACGTGCAAGCCTATTTTTGCCTCTCAGGCCTCTAAAGGATGCAAGGAAGCTTGGGGAGAAGTTTGAGCTGATTTGGAGGTGCACGTGAATTCACCATATCACGTGCAAATTGGCGTGCAGAGATATTTTTGGACCGATCCAATCGTTTTTCCATGCTGATCATTTGTTCCTGAAGGCCCAAGTCCAAATTGTGGATGGAAGATAGAGATTTTAAAGTTTCGAGTGTTACTTATCAAAACTACGCCGTTTTGATAAGTGGGCTAGGTTACACACCTCAAAGCCCATCCAAACTCTATAAATACAAGCCTCCACGCCTCTGCTATGTATGCCTAACCCCCCTACACGTTTTAGAGAGAGAGAGAGAGGCTCCACGACTTGGAGGTGCTCCTTGACCTAGGAGAGCAGCCGTCGCAGCAGCCGTCGCGGATTTTGGAGCTTGGATTTGAAGCTTTGCTATGCGCGTGATTAAGAAGAAGATGTTGAGCTTTTCTGCAATGGTTTTGCTTGTAATCATGCGTGAGTAGTCTTTTAATCTAGGGGAGCAATGTAGCCCCCTTGTTGTTTTACTGTGTTTATGAATATTGGGTTTGGATGATTGAGTTTTGCATGTTTTATGAATCTGTTCTTAAGTTCTATCTTTGGATGTACACCTTGGTATTCTTAGCTCTAGTCTGGGGCAGATTGAGATTCATAACTTATTTGTGATTGGTGTGATCATTATCCTTTTGCAAGTATGATTTATTGGCTTTGCATGTTTGTGTGTTTTGATGACCATTCTGGCATACAACTCTTAAAAGGACCTCAATGACCATTTGTTGTCCTTGGCTTATGTTTAGCATGTTTTCAATCGTACAACCCTAATACCATGAACCAGTAGAGATAACATAGGGAGGTGAAATTGTGACCCTAGATGCTTTTAATCCTTGAATCTTAATCCTAAAATCAGTTTACTTTCTTTGTTTATTCAGAAAACCAAATAAAAATTAGATCTTTAGTTTAAAAAAGAAAACTTTTTGCCAAGACATTTTATAGAACAAGAGTAATTGGGTGCTTTGATTTGAGAACTAGAAAACTAGGCTAATCCCTGTGGGTTCGACCCCTTACTTGCTGCTATTCTTTTAGTGCAAACTTAGGGAATTTATTATCTTGAAGAGAGATTTAACGACATTAGCTAGCTCTTTTAGAGAGGCTAAAAAATCTTGTCTGTCATTACTCTTGCTGAGCTCTTAACCTATTGGCAATAAAGAATACAGGACGTCATATCCTCTTCCAAAATGGACAAAGCAACTTTTTGTTTCAATTTCAAATCAGAAGGCAAGTATCTTAGGCTAGGCCTTTTTATTTACGTGATTTCTCATGTGTCAAACGAATCAATCAAACAAAAATGTAATTTTAATAAAAGATGAAAAGAACACTTATTATACGTCATTCATTGAATGTGAGATACTTCACATTGAAGAGGTCTTTCCTGGGCCGAGTTTAAAACTCCAATAGCGACAATGAATACACAACATCACAAGCTCTATCAAAACGGATTAACCAACTATTTGTTTCAATTACAAATCATATTGGCAGGATCGAGTGGATCGGTCAAAAAGGAAAGTGTAATATTGATGCAAGATTAAAAGGATACTAGTTGTGCATGGCACGCTCAATGGGACATACGCGACAGGGGTGATATGTTTTCCATGGCGAGTCAAATACACTATTAGAAATAGGGAATACCGGAGGTGACAAACTCTATCAAAATAGAAAAACCACCTATTTGATCAATTAAAAATCATAAGGTAAGTTTTATTAAGTTATGGTTGGTTAATTAGTTAATTTCGGATCCATCAAGTGGATTAATCCAAAACACAACCAAAAAATAGTATCCTTGAATGATTAAAAGGACATCTGTCATACATCGTTCGTTCAGTGGGACGAACTCCGTGATTGTGACGTATTTCCTGCGGCTAGATTAACGGTCTATTACAAATAAGGAATGCACATGGTCATAAACTCCTGATAACGTGCATTTTATGCCGTTATTCTAGTATTTATTTAGGATGTTTAAGAGCATGATTAGAGCCTTATTGCTTCATATATCATATATATTTGCTCTAACCCCTAGGAAGATGCTATTGGCAAATACATGCGTTTTTAAGCTATTTTGGCAGATTTTGGACCTCACTTTTGACTAGGTAGATGGCCTCAAACAATTTGCGTGCAAGAACAAAAAGTTTCTTAGAATGATGTCCTCTACCTACCACAGAAATTTCAGAGCATTTGGAGCTGAACGTGAATTCACCCATTTCACGTGCAAGCCTATTTTTGCTTCTCAGGCCTCTACAGGATGCAAGGAAGCTTGGGGAGAAGTTTGAGCTGATTTGGAGGTGCACGTGAATTCACCATATCACGTGCAAATTGGCGTGCGGAGATATTTTTGGACCGATCCAATCGTTTTTCCATGCCGATCATTTGTTCCTGAAGGCCCAAGTCTAAATTGTGGATGGAAGATAGAGTTTTTAATGTTTCGAGTGTTACTTATCAAAACTACGTCGTTTTGATAGATGGGCTAGGGGTACACACCTCAAAGCCCATCCAAACTCTATAAATACAAGCCTCCACGCCCTTGCTAGCAATGCCTAACCCCCCTACACGTTTTTAGAGAGAGAGAGAGAGGCTCCACGACTTGGAGGTGCTCCTTGACCTAGGAGAGCAGCCGTCGCGGATTTTGGAGCCTGGATTTGAAGCTTTGTTGCGCGCGTGATCAAGAAGAAGATGTTGAGCTTTTCTGCTTTGGTTTTGCTTGTAATCATGCGTGAGTAGTTCTTTTAATCTAGGGGAGCAATGTAGCCCCCTTGTTGCTTTGCTGTGTTTATGAATATTTGGGTTTGGATGATTGAAGTTTTGCATGTTTTATGAATCTGTTCTTAATTCTATCTTTGGATGTACACCTTGGTATTCTTAGCCCTAGTCCCGGGGCAGATTGAGATTCATAACTTATTTGTGATTGGTGTGATCATTATCCTTTTGCAAATATGATTTATTGGCTTTGCATGTTTGTGTGTTTAGATGACCATTCGGCATACAACTCTTAAAAGGACCTCAATGACCATTTGTTGTCCTTGGCTTATGTTTAGCATGTTTTCAATCGACAACCCTAATACCATGAACCAAGAGAGATAACATAGGGAGGTGAAATTGTGATCCTAGATGCTTTTAATCCTTGAATCTTAATCCTAAAATCAGTTTACTTTCTTTGTTTATTCAAAAAACCAAATAAAAATTAGATCTTTAGTTTAAAAAAGAAAACTTTTTGCCAAGACATTTTATAGAACAAGAGTAATTGGGTGCTTTGATTTGAGAACTAGAGAACTAGGTTAATCCCCGTGGGTTCGACCCCTTTCTTGCTGCTATTCTTTTAGTGCAAACTTAGGGAATTTATTATTTTGAAGAGAGATTTAACGACATTAGCTAGCTCTTTTAGAGAGGCTAAAAATCTTGTCTCATCAAATTGGCGCCGTTGCCGGGGATTCAACGGTTAACTAGTTTTTAAAATCAACATTGAGTGAAATTGTTTGAATTCCGATCTTGGTGTTTTATTTTGTCTTTTATTTTCTGTTATTTTGTGTTCTTTATTTGTTTATTTTGCATTGTTCGGAGTTGCTGGGTGTGTTCTTGTTGTTTACGAGAACATACATCAAGGATTCCTAGTTGTGCATGCAAAGAGAGGAGGATATACAATTTACGCGGGAACCTGAAAGGTTGTTCGGGAGCTCGTCGTAGAGCAGCTAGGGAAGCGGCACGTGAGGCGGAAGAAGCACTACAAGGCTTGGAGCAATCCGTAGGCGATCTGATGGCAGATCTCGGACCCGATGGTGGTGCACCGCAAGGAGGGGCCAATTACAATGGCCAATATCCAGAAGAAGAGGGTAATAGGTTTATGCCCTAACCCTTCTTAGATTATGCGAGGCCGATGATGTCGGACCACTATTCTGGGATTCGCGGACAAGAGTCCAAGCGAATAGCTTCGAGTCAAGCCGGCATTGATCAACATGGTGAGCAACAACGCGTTTGGAGGAACAGTCGTGGATGATCCACACCAACATATGATGAGGTTCTACCAGGTGTGTGACACCATCAAGATCAACAATGTGTCGGAAGAGGCCATAAAGCTAAGGCTTTTCCCTTTCTCTTTTAAGGGATAGAGCTCTTGGCTGGTTCAACATCGCAACAGTTCAATCAACACTTGGGAGGAGATGCGGACCAAGTTCATGTCAAAGTACTTCCCTCCTTCCAAGGTGATCCAGCTCGGAGGAGAGATTAGCGAGGTTCAGGCAAGATGAGATGGAGACTCTTCATGAAGCTTGGGAGCGTTTCAAAGATTTAGTGAGAAGATGCCCCGATCATGGAAGGCCCCAGTGGATTCAAATTGAATCTTTCTACACAGTCTTCGGGTCCCATTCACAAGACAAGGTGAATGCAATGTTGGAGGATACTTGATGAATCTAGAGCCTGACGCAACGACAGAGCTCTTGGAGAGGCTGTCATTAGCCGATTGGCGGTGGTCTAATGTGCGTACTTCAAAGCCAAGGGAGAAGATAGCTTCGGTTGATAATTCTTCCAATGATATGCAAGCACGATTCAAGCTTTAGTGAAAGGCATGGAAGTATTGGCTCTTAAAGTTGAAGGATCACAACAAGCTTTACCGATGGTGAGCAAGGTGGAGTGGAGTCGAAGAAGTAAATTATGTTGGAGGAAAAGGCTTGTACCAGAAGCGGCGGTTTATCCTCAACAACAACAACAAGGGTACAACCTGAATCAAGCATCTCAACCATTTCGAGAACTCGAACCGAGGGGGAGATACCTCATTTCGAGACAAATATGTGCCCCCAGGGATGAAGCAGAATCCGTATGCTACGGATAATTATTTACACCCACCTCCTGGATTCGAGCAACAGCAGCCTCAGCCTCAACAGCAAAGAAGAAGAACATATCAGCATGTGGATGAGCCAACCAAAAGAGAGGATAATTTGGAGGAAAGGGTAGTCACACTAGAATCTTCAATTAAGAATATAGAAAAGCTGCTTGTGAGTTTGGCTCAGAATGTAAATCAAGGGGTGTCAACCAATACTTTTCCAAGTGACACTGAGGTGAACCCCAAGGAGAGTCAGAAGGCTATCACTCTAAGGAGCGGGAAGACACCGAATGAAGCTGAAGAGCCTAAGAAGAAGGCAATTCCAGGAAGAACAAAGCGGACCCTTGGAAGTCAAGACCAAGGAAAATCAGATAAAGTCAAGAAAGAGTGCAAGAGAATAAGGACAAGCAATGAGTAAAGACAATAGCCGAAGAACAAAAGCAAGAGCTCAGGCCTACTATGCCATTTCCTCGGAGGCCGAGGAACCAGAGGGTTGAAGAAGAGTATGAGCGCTTCCCGAGTTTGTTCAAGAAGCTTGAGATTAACATTCCATTTGTGGAAGTTTTGGAGCAGATGCCTAGGTACAGAAAATACATCAAAGATTTTGTGACAAAGAAGAGGAAATATGGGGATCATGAGACGGTGGCGATCACTAACGAGGTGAGCGGTGTTGTTCAACGAGTTTGCCCATCAAGCATAAAGATCCGGGCGGCTTTAATCTCCCTTGTGTGATTGGCAATGCACCGCGGCAGCAGGCCCTATGTGATTTAGGGGCCAGCATCAATTTGATTTCCTTTGCTTTGTACAAGCGGCTTGGGCTTAAGGGCATGAAGCCCACTTCCATATCATTGCGGTTCGCAGACCGGTCCACCTGGAAGACCTGAAGGGATCATTGAAGATGTGCTAGTTAAAGTGGGCTCCTTCATATTTCCAGCGGATTTTGTTGTTTTGGAGATGGAAGAAGATAGAGGAGTTCAGGCTACTCCTTGGAAGACCGTTTCTCGAACGGGTTGTGCATTGATTGATGTTGCTCAAGGGCAGCTAACTCGAGAATTAATGAGGAGACCTTAGTCTTCCACATGGGGAAGGCTCGCAAGGTCAAGAGGAGGAGGATTGCCTTTGGGTTGAAGACCTTGAGGAATTGGTGGAAGATTACTTGGCGTAAGAAATTACCACCACCAATGATGAAGCCCTTCACCTTATAGAAGCTCAACAAGATGAAGAGATGTACTTGACAGTGAGGAAGATGAGCAAACTACAAACTCTTTGGAGCAAGCCGAGGAGGAGAAAGAAGATGACATGCCTCCAGCTCCAGAACTGAAGGAGCTGCCTGGACACCTAAGGTATGAATTTCTAGACTCTACAAATCAATTCCCTGTTATTGTTGCTTCTAATTTGAATGATGTGGAGTGTACTCAATTGTTAGAAGTCCTTAGGAAACACAAAAAGGCCCTAGGATGGAACATTGAAGACATTAGGGGTATTAGTCCAGGGATTTGCATGCATAAGATTTTGATGAATGATGATTTTAAACCCACTGCTGAAAGACAAAGAAGATTAAACCTGCTATGAAAGAAGTTGTTAGAAAAGAAATTTTAAAATGGAAAAATGCGGGTATAATTTATGCTATTTCCGATAGTGAGTGGGTGAGTCCATTGCATGTTGTGCCCAAGAAAGGGGGCATGACCGTGATTAAGAATGAGAAAAATGAATTGATCCCATCTCGCACTGTGACGGGGTGGAGAGTGTGTGTTGACTATAGGAAGCTGAACAAGGCCACTAGGAAGGATCATTTTCCTCTTCCTTTCATTGACCAAATGTTGGATAGAGTTAACCGGCTATAGTCACTACTTGCTTTTTAGATGGCTATTCCGGGTATAATCAGATCATGGTTAAGCCCGAGGATCAAGAAAAGACCACCTTCACGTGCCCTTTTGGCACATTTGCATTTAGGAGAATGCCATTTGGGCTTTGTAATGCCCCCGCCACCTTTCAAAGGTGTATGATGGCTATTTTTCAGGGTTTGGTTGAGGAGATCATGGAGGTCTTCATGGATGACTTCTCGGTGTTTGGTTCCTCCTACCAACGATGCTTGAAAAATCTAGATGTGGTCTTAGAGAGATGTGAGGAGAAGGAACTAGTCCTAAATTGGGAGAAATGCCATTTCATGGTAACAGAGGGGATAGTTCTAGGGCACAAGGTGTCTGCACATGGTTTGGAGGTAGACAAGGCAAAAATCTCCACTATTGAGACTCGCCACCTCCAACTAATGAAAAAGGAGTGAGAAGTTTCCTTGGCCATGCTAGCTTTTATAGGAGATTCATTAAGGACTTCTCAAAAATTGCAAAACCCATGAGTAGGTTGTTAGAAAAAGACACAAGCTTTGAGTTTAATGAAGATTGCTTAGAAGCTTTTAACATCCTCAAGGGTAAGTTAGTCATCGCACTTGTTATAGTCACACCTGACTGGGGCTCGCCTTTTGAGCTAATGTGTGATGCGAGTGATTATCTTTGTGGGGGTAGTCTTAGGGCAAAGGCGAGAAAAGGTGTTTAGGGTCATTTACTATGCTAGTAAGACCTTAGATGACGACGCTCAACAGAACTATACCACCACCGAGAAAGAGTTGCTAGTGTGGTTTATGGTTGCAACAAGTTTAGACCCTACCTTTTGGGGTCTAAAGTCATTGTTTATACCGATCATGCTGCGTTGAAATATTTGTTTGCTAAAAAAGAAGCTAAGCCACGCTTGATTAGATGGGTTCTCCTCTTACAGGAATTTGACCTTGAAATTAGAGACACAAAGGGAGCCCTAAATTCCGTGGCTGATCACCTCTCCCGTGTGGAGAATGCACCTAAGTCTCTACCCATTGTAGATGACTTTCCTGATGAGAAGTTGTTTGAGGTGCATCATCTTCCTTGGTTTGCTCGACATAGCAAATTATTTAGCCACTGGGTTCATACCCAAGCGGTTAGACTACCACCAGAGAAAGAAATTGGTAGTGGATGCTAGGAAATACATTTGGGAAGACCCAATTCTTTATAGGAGGTGTCCAGACCAAATCATAAGAAAGTGTGTCCTTGAGGAGGAGGTAGATGACATAATTCATCATTGTCATGCATCACATTATGGGGGCCACTTTGGGGTGCAAAGAACTGTGGCTAAGATCATGCAGTGTGGCTTTTATTGGCCTCACATGGTAAAAGACACCTATGTCTACATCAAAAAGTGTGATAGATGTCAAAGGGTAGGTGGTCTATCTAGGAAAAATGAGATGCCATTAACTGGAATTCTTCCAGTTGAAATTTTTGACATTTGGGGCATTGACTTCATGGGGCCCTTCCCCACTTCGATGGGTATTCATACATTTTGCTTGCTGTGGATTATGTGTCTAAGTGGGTAGAAGCTATTCCTACTAGAGTGAATGATGCTAGGGTTGTGACTCACTTCCTTACTAGGAACATCTTTAGCCGTTTTGGGACACCAAGGGCTATAATCAGTGATGAGGGTAGTCATTTCTGCAGTAAATTGTTTGATAAATTATTGAACAAGTATGGTGTCACTCATAGGAAGTCTTTAGCTTACCACCCACAAGCTAATGGACAAGCAGAAGTATCCAACAGGGAGATTAAGGCCATTTTAGAGAAAACTGTTGGAGCCAATAGGAAAGATTGGTCTCAAAGGCTTCATGAAGCCTTATGGGCATATAGGACAGCTTACAAAACTCCCATTGGGATGTCACCTTACCGTATTCTATATGGTAAGGCATGTCACTTGCCTGTGGAACTTGAACACAAGGCTCATTGGGCCTTGAAGAAGTTAAATTTCAACCCACAAGAGATCAAGGAACTTAGGATGACTCAATTAATTGAGTTAGATGAGCTTAGGTTGGATGCCTATGATAGTGCTAAATTTTACAAAGAAAGAACTAAGAAATGGCATGATAGGCAACTCAACAATGAACCTTTAACCTTAGGACAGAAAGTTCTTCTATTTAACACAAGGTTGAGATTATTTCCTGGCAAATTAAGGTCCAAGTGGATGGGACCTTTTGTGATAGTTGATAAGAAGCCATATGGGAGCTTTGAGCTCCAAGTCAGAGATGGCAAGAAATTTTGGGTGAATGGCAATAGGTGAAACCTTACTTTGATTCAACTCGGAGGGAGATAGTTGATTCCCTCTCTTTCACCATTGCATGATCATCACCGAAAGTCTAGCTATAGACTTTAAATAAAGCGCTGGTTGGGAGGCAACCCAATGTTTATTGCTGTGTTTTATTTTATGTTATTTTCTCTTATTTGTTTTCTTCAATAAATTTGTTTGCAAGCTAACCATTGTGCAGGAGACTTTGTTCCTTTCTTAGCTAACCATGTGTAGGATGAGCAAATTTTTGGGTCCTGAACTTGTGGAATTGTTTTTAAAGTCAAAGTCAAGGAGGAAGGAGCAAGTGAAGCCCAAAAGTGCTTGAAGATGGGCTCAAACAATTCACGTGCAAGACTTAAAGATGGTCCATAATGCATAAGCAACTCAGTGGAGAAATTTGGGCCGGTTTGGGCCTGAACGTGAATTTGCACGTGAATTGCCCAATTCACGTTCACCTCCTTTTGAGCTGTAACTTTCTGGAATGGTAGATGAAGACCATGTGAATCACGTTTACTCTTGCACGCGAATTGCTAGCTGTCATATGGAGGCCCAAAAATGCAAAATACCGATTTTAGCCCTCCTAGAAGCTTCCCACAATTCACGTGCGAGAAGGAAGTATTGCTTGCCGGCTCGGTGGGGACCCACCACCAAAGTTTGGGATGATTCGACCGCACGCCAATTCAGCCAATTCACGTGCGGAGGGTATTTTGGTCAGAACACTCGAAAAAGTTAGGGGCACGTGTATCACGCCAATTGGAGCATCTTTCCTTTTGCACGCTATATAAAGGGAGGCCATCTTCAAAGGCTTTCACACCAAAATCACTCCGGTGGGATCTTTGCTTGCTACTACATGATGGCTATTCGCAAGGGGAAGGAAACTTGGGAAGTGCGCGGCAGACGTCGGTTGACTTTGTGGCTCAGGTGCGATGAATGGTGGCCACTGTCATCTACTATTACAGTGTGCCAAACCAGGGGTAAGTGTTTTTCCTACTCCTTCTTTTATGCCATGCGGACATAGCATATTTTAAGTGTGGTGTATAGGGAGTTACTTGAGCCACTTGCTTGTCTTTTATGTTGTGATTGCATGTTTTATTTTAAAACACAAAAAAAAAAAACTTTTTTTTAGTTGCATGATTGTTTGAGTTCTTTGCTTGAATGATTTGCTTGTGGAGACATGGATATTAAGTATGCAATTTTGGCTTAAAATTTATTTTTTTTATGCCACATTAGTATCATGTTGTGATAAAGGTGTTAAAGTAGTAAAATGTGCTCTGAATTGGTTTAATCATGTCTTTATCTTTTGAATGATATCACCATGTTTTTGGAGCTGAGTTTTGAATATTAGCTGAGCATGAAATGCTATGATAGACCTAAGTAACCCTTAAAGTTGAGTGAAAAAGAAATGCAAAATGAGAACAGCTTCTTTTAGCCCTTGAGTGCCATTTAAAGGGTATGGGTAATAGTTTAATTGCTACTCTTCTTGCATTCAACATTGGTTATTTAATGGTAGGAGTCAAGTAAGCATGTGATTACTTATTAGTGCTCAATGTTTGGTGTGGAGTTAGGATGCAAGACCTCTAGTCATTGTGACTGTCTTTGCATTCTTTTCTTTATTTTGTGATATTATTGGAAAAGGCTGTGATATAGAATGTGAAAAAGCCATCACTTAATTGGAAAATGGGATGTGAGACATCAATGAATTTTTGTCTCTCCTTATGTAGCAAAATGGCAAAGGGTATGCATTAGAAAAATCAGTCTTATTTATGTGTTATGTGAGTAAAAAAAAAAAAGAGTGAATAATCCATCAAGGGAGAGCATAAAATGCAACCTTGTAAGGTTATTACTAAAAAAAAAAAGAAAAAAAAAAGATTCGAATAAAAGCCACAATGGCCTGATGTTTGTGTGATTGTTTAGATTTGTAGCCACATTGGCTTAATTGTGTTTTGTTTTAAGAGTGTTGAGCTCAATTCTTTGGCTCATGTTTTGTTTTATTGAGTTTAGAATAGAGTGTGAGTTGAAATAAAGTAGAATAGTGAGTGTGTTTTCTTTGATGAGCACAATAGGGAACTCTCATGATTGCTTGGCAAGTACTTAATCAATAGCTGATGGCGAGTGTAGAGATAGAGTTTTCCATCCATTGTTCATTGATAGGTATTGGGGCTTGAGAATTATTATATTTGAGTGAGGTTGCTTATCCTTGGTAAGAACTTAAAGGGAAACTAGGTGCTATTTTATCATGAATTGCTTGCTCATATATGAAATTTAAGTGGTGATATTGCATGGTTGTTGGACTAGGGATATGGACATGAATGAACTAAGCTATGACTCATTTTGACGCTTAAATTCCCATTTCATCATGATAGAGTTGCATGCTTGGGAAACCATGATTCTCCTTGATTGTTATTTTATTTTTCTTCCGTTTGACCGCGTGTTTATTTTATTTTTGCATGCTTGTATGTTTTTGCTTGAGGACAAGCAATGGTTCAAGTGTGGTGTATTTGATAACGTGCATTTTATTTACGTGATTTCTCATGTGTCAAACGAATCAAGGAAGCCTATTTCACGTGCAAGCCTATTTTTGCTTCTCAGGCCTCTACAGGATGCAAGGAAGCTTGGGGAGAAGTTTGAGCTGATTTGGAGGTGCACGTGAATTCACCATATCACGTGCAAATTGGCGTCCAGAGATATTTTTGGACCGATCCAATCGTTTTTCCATGCTGATCATTTGTTCCTGAAGGCCCAAGTCTAAATTGTGGATGGAAGATAGAGTTTTTAATGTTTCGAGTGTTACTTATCAAAACTACGTCGTTTTGATAGATGGGCTAGGGTACACACCTCAAAGCCCATCCAAACTCTATAAATACAAGCCTCCATGCCCTTGCTAGCAATGCCTAACCCCCCTACACGTTTTTAGAGAGATACTTCACATTGAAGAGGTCTTTCCTAGGCCGAGTTTAAAACTCCAATAGCGACAATGAATACACAACATCACAAGCTCTATCAAAACGGATTAACCAACTATTTGTTTCAATTACAAATCATATTGGCAGGATCGAGTGGATCGGTCAAAAAGGAAAGTGTAATATTGATGCAAGATTAAAAGGATACTAGTTGTGCATGGCACGCTCAATGGGACATACGCGACGGGGGTGATATGTTTTCCATGGCGAGTCAAATACACTATTAGAAATAGGGAATACCGGAGGTGACAAACTCTATCAAAATAGAAAAACCACCTATTTGATCAATTAAAAATCATAAGGTAAGTTTTATTAAGTTATGGTTGGTTATTTAGTTAATTTCGGATCCATCAAGTGGATTAATCCAAAACAAAACCAAAAAATAGTAAGCTTGAATGATTAAAAGGACATCTGTCAAACATCGTTCGTTCAGTGGGACGAACTCCGTGATTGTGACGTATTTCTGTGCTAGATTAACGGTCTATTACAAATAAGGAATGCACATGGTCATAAACTCCGATAACGTGCATTTTATGCCGTTATTCTAGTATTTATTTAGGATGTTTAAGAGCATGATTAGAGCCTTATTGCTTCATATATCATATATATTTGCTCTAACCCCTAGGAAGATGCTATTGGCAAATACATGCGTTTTTAAGCTATTTTGGCAGATTTTGGACCTCACTTTTGACTAGGTAGATGGCCTCAAACAATTTGCGTGCAAGAACAAAAGTTTCTTAGAATGATGTCCTCTACCTACCACAGAAATTTCAGAGCATTTGGAGCTGAACGTGAATTCACCCATTTCACGTGCAAGCCTATTTTTGCTTCTCAGGCCTCTACAGATGCAAGGAAGCTTGGGGAGAAGTTTGAGCTGATTTGGAGGTGCACGTGAATTCACCATATCACGTGCAAATTGGCGTGCAGAGATATTTTTGGACCGATCCAATCGTTTTTCCATGCTGATCATTTGTTCCTGAAGGCCCAAGTCTAAATTGTGGATGGAAGATAGAGTTGTTAATGTTTCGAGTGTTACTTATCAAAACTACGTCGTTTTGATAGATGGGCTAGGGTACACACCTCAAAGCCCATCCAAACTCTATAAATACAAGCCTCCACGCCCTTGCTAGCAATGCCTAACCCCCACCACGTTTTTAGAGAGAGAGAGAGGCTCCACGACTTGGAGGTGCTCCTTGACCTAGGAGAGCAGCCGTCGCAGCCGTCGCGGATTTTGGAGCCTGGATTTGAAGCTTTGTTGCGCGCGTGATCAAGAAGAAGATGTTGAGCTTTTCTGCTTTGGTTTTGCTTGTAATCATGCGTGAGTAGTTCTTTTAATCTAGGGGAGCAATGTAGCCCCCTTGTTGCTTTGCTGTGTTTATGAATATTTGGGTTTGGATGATTGAAGTTTTGCATGTTTTATGAATCTGTTCTTAATTCTATCTTTGGATGTACACCTTGGTATTCTTAGCCCTAGTCTGGGGCAGATTGAGATTCATAACTTATTTGTGATTGGTGTGATCATTATCCTTTTGCAAATATGATTTATTGGCTTTGCATGTTTGTGTGTTTAGATGACCATTCGGCATACAACTCTTAAAAGGACCTCAATGACCATTTGTTGTCCTTGGCTTATGTTTAGCATGTTTTCAATCAGACAACCCTAATACCATGAACCAGTAGAGATAACATAGGGAGGTGAAATTGTGATCCTAGATGCTTTTAATCCTTGAATCTTAATCCTAAAATCAGTTTACTTTCTTTGTTTATTCAGAAAACCAAATAAAAATTAGATCTTTAGTTTAAAAAAGAAAACTTTTTGCCAAGACATTTTATAGAACAAGAGTAATTGGGTGATTTGATTTGAGAACTAGAGAACTAGGTTAATCCCTGTGGGTTCGACCCCTTTCTTGCTGCTATTCTTTTAGTGCAAACTTAGGGAATTTATTATTTTGAAGAGAGATTTAACGACATTAGCTAGCTCTTTTAGAGAGGCTAAAAATCTTGTCCTGTCAACTCCACCAAAATGGATGAACATACTATTTATTAAATTTGAAATCAAAAGGATGATGACTTGTCTAATTGTGGACGTCCCGAATGGATCATTCAAAGAAAAAATGGAACATTCATCAGTGCTTAATTGAACACTTGTTTGACGTAGTTCGCCCAATGTGACGTTCTACACAATAGTGAGGTATTACCCTTGCTGAGCTCTTAACCTATTGGCAATAAAGAATACAGGACGTCATATCCTCTTCCAAAATGGACAAAGCAACTTTTTGTTTCGATTACAAATCGAAGGCAAGTATCTTAGGCTAGGGCTTTTTATTTACTTGATTTGTCATGTGTCAAACGAATCAATCAAACAAAAATATAATTTTAATAAAAGATGAAAAGAACACTTATTATACGTCATTTGTTCAATGTGAGATACTTCACATTGAAGAGGTCTTTCCTTGGCCGAGTTTAAAACTCCAATAGCGACAACGAATACACAACATCACAAGCTCTTTCAAAACGGATTAACCAACTATTTGTTTCAATTACAAATCAAATTGGTTGGATCGAGTGGAATGGTCAAAAAGGAAAATGTAATATTGATGCAAGATTAAAAGGATACTAGTTGTGCGTGGCTCGCTCAATGGGACATACGCGACAGGGGTGATATGTTTTCCATGGCGAGTCAAATACACTATTAGAAATAGGGAATACCTGGAGGTGACAAACTCTATCAAAATAGAAAAACCACCTATTTGATCAATTAAAAATCATAAGGTAAGTTTTATTAAGTTATGGTTGGTTATTTAGTTAATTTCGGATCCATCAAGTGGATTAATCCAAAACAAAACCAAAAATAGTAACCTTGAATGATTAAAAGGACATCTCTGTCAAACATCGTTCGTTCAGTGGGATGAACTCCGTGATTGTGACGTATTTCCTGCGGCTAGATCAACGGTCTATTACAAATAAGAATGCACATGGTCATAAACTCCACCAAAATGGATGAACCCACTATTTATTAAAATTCAAATCAAAAGGATGATGACTTGTCTAATTGTGGACGTCCCGAATGGATCATTCAAAGAAAAAATGGAACATTCATCAGTGCTTAATTGAACACTTGTTTGACGTAGTTCGCCCAATGTGACGTTCTACACAATAGTGAGGTATTACTCTTGCTGAGCTCTTAACCTATTGGCAATAAAGAATACAGGACGTCATATCCTCTTCCAAAATGGACAAAGCAACTTTTTGTTTCAATTTCAAATCAGAAGGCAAGTATCTTAGGCTAGGCCTTTTTATTTACGTGATTTCTCATGTGTCAAACGAATCAAGGAAGCCTATTTCACGTGCAAGCCTATTTTTGCTTCTCAGGCCTCTACAGGATGCAAGGAAGCTTGGGGAGAAGTTTGAGCTGATTTGGAGGTGCACGTGAATTCACCATATCACGTGCAAATTGGCGTCCCGAGAGATATTTTTGGACCGATCCAATCGTTTTTCCATGCTGATCATTTGTTCCTGAAGGCCCAAGTCTAAATTGTGGATGGAAGATAGAGTTTTTAATGTTTCGAGTGTTACTTATCAAAACTACGTCGTTTTGATAGATGGGCTAGGGTACACACCTCAAAGCCCATCCAAACTCTATAAATACAAGCCTCCATGCCCTTGCTAGCAATGCCTAACCCCCCTACACGTTTTTAGAGAGAGATACTTCACATTGAAGAGGTCTTTCCTAGGCCGAGTTTAAAACTCCAATAGCGACAATGAATACACAACATCACAAGCTTTATCAAAACGGATTAACCAACTATTTGTTTCAATTACAAATCATATTGGCGGGATCGAGTGGATCGGTCAAAAAGGAAAGTGTAATATTGATGCAAGATTAAAAGGATACTAGTTGTGCATGGCACGCTCAATGGGACATACGCGACGGGGGTGATATGTTTTCCATGGCGAGTCAAATACACTATTAGAAATAGGGAATACCGGAGGTGACAAACTCTATCAAAATAGAAAAACCACCTATTTGATCAATTAAAAATCATAAGGTAAGTTTTATTAAGTTATGGTTGGTTATTTAGTTAATTTCGGATCCATCAAGTGGATTAATCCAAAACAAAACCAAAAATAGTAACCTTGAATGATTAAAAGGACATCTGTCAAACATCGTTCGTTCAGTGGGACGAACTCCGTGATTGTGACGTATTTCCTGCGGCTAGATTAACCGGTCTATTACAAATAAGGAATGCACATGGTCATAAACTCCTGATAACGTGCATTTTATGCCGTTATTCTAGTATTTATTTAGGATGTTTAAGAGCATGATTAGAGCCTTATTGCTTCATATATCATATATATTTGCTCTAACCCCTAGGAAGATGCTATTGGCAAATACATGCGTTTTTTAAGCCTATTTTGGCAGATTTTGGACCTCACTTTTGACTAGGTAGATGGCCTCAAACAATTTGCGTGCAAGAACAAAAGTTTCTTAGAATGATGTCCTCTACCTACCACAGAAATTTCAGAGCATTTGGAGCTGAACGTGAATTCACCCATTTCACGTGCAAGCCTATTTTTGCTTCTCAGGCCTCTACAGGATGCAAGGAAGCTTGGGGAGAAGTTTGAGCTGATTTGGAGGTGCACGTGAATTCACCATATCACGTGCAAATTGGCGTGCAGAGATATTTTTGGACCGATCCAATCGTTTTTCCATGCTGATCATTTGTTCCTGAAGGCCCAAGTCTAAATTGTGGATGGAAGATAGAGTTGTTAATGTTTCGAGTGTTACTTATCAAAACTACGTCGTTTTGATAGATGGGCTAGGGTACACACCTCAAAGCCCATCCAAACTCTATAAATACAAGCCTCCACGCCCTTGCTAGCAATGCCTAACCCCCCCTACACGTTTTTAGAGAGAGAGAGAGAGGCTCCACGACTTGGAGGTGCTCCTTGACCTAGGAGAGCAGCCGTCGCAGCCGTCGCGGATTTTGGAGCCTGGATTTGAAGCTTTGTTGCGCGCGTGATCAAGAAGAAGATGTTGAGCTTTTCTGCTTTGGTTTTGCTTGTAATCATGCGTGAGTAGTTCTTTTAATCTAGGGGAGCAATGTAGCCCCCTTGTTGCTTTGCTGTGTTTATGAATATTTGGGTTTGGATGATTGAAGTTTTGCATGTTTTATGAATCTGTTCTTAATTCTATCTTTGGATGTACACCTTGGTATTCTTAGCCCTAGTCTTGGGGGCAGATTGAGATTCATAACTTATTTGTGATTGGTGTGATCATTATCCTTTTGCAAATATGATTTATTGGCTTTGCATGTTTGTGTGTTTAGATGACCATTCGCATACAACTCTTAAAAGGACCTCAATGACCATTTGTTGTCCTTGGCTTATGTTTAGCATGTTTTCAATCAGACAACCCTAATACCATGAACCAGTAGAGATAACATAGGGAGGTGAAATTGTGATCCTAGATGCTTTTAATCCTTGAATCTTAATCCTAAAATCAGTTTACTTTCTTTGTTTATTCGAAAACCAAATAAAAATTAGATCTTTAGTTTAAAAAAGAAAACTTTTTGCCAAGACATTTTATAGAACAAGAGTAATTGGGTGATTTGATTTGAGAACTAGAGAACTAGGTTAATCCCTGTGGGTTCGACCCCTTTCTTGCTGCTATTCTTTTAGTGCAAACTTAGGGAATTTATTATTTTGAAGAGAGATTTAACGACATTAGCTAGCTCTTTTAGAGAGGCTAAAAATCTTGTCTGTCAACTCCACCAAAATGGATGAACATACTATTTATTAAATTTGAAATCAAAAGGATGATGACTTGTCTAATTGTGGACGTCCCGAATGGATCATTCAAAGAAAAAATGGAACATTCATCAGTGCTTAATTGAACACTTGTTTGACGTAGTTCGCCCAATGTGACGTTCTACACAATAGTGAGGTATTACCCTTGCTGAGCTCTTAACCTATTGGCAATAAAGAATACAGGACGTCATATCCTCTTCCAAAATGGACAAAGCAACTTTTTGTTTCGATTACAAATCGAAGGCAAGTATCTTAGGCTAGGGCTTTTTATTTACTTGATTTGTCATGTGTCAAACGAATCAATCAAACAAAAATATAATTTTAATAAAAGATGAAAAGAACACTTATTATACGTCATTTGTTCAATGTGAGATACTTCACATTGAAGAGGTCTTTCCTTGGCCGAGTTTAAAACTCCAATAGCGACAACGAATACACAACATCACAAGCTCTTTCAAAACGGATTAACCAACTATTTGTTTCAATTACAAATCAAATTGGTTGGATCGAGTGGAATGGTCAAAAAGGAAAATGTAATATTGATGCAAGATTAAAAGGATACTAGTTGTGCGTGGCTCGCTCAATGGGACATACGCGACAGGGGTGATATGTTTTCCATGGCGAGTCAAATACACTATTAGAAATAGGGAATACCGGAGGTGACAAACTCTATCAAAATAGAAAAACCACCTATTTGATCAATTAAAAATCATAAGGTAAGTTTTATTAAGTTATGGTTGGTTATTTAGTTAATTTCGGATCCATCAAGTGGATTAATCCAAAACAAAACCAAAAATAGTAACCTTGAATGATTAAAAGGACATCTGTCAAACATCGTTCGTTCAGTGGGATGAACTCCGTGATTGTGACGTATTTCCTGCGGCTAGATCAACGGTCTATTACAAATAAGAATGCACATGGTCATAAACTCCACCAAAATGGATGAACCCACTATTTATTAAAATTCAAATCAAAAGGATGATGACTTGTCTAATTGTGGACGTCCCGAATGGATCATTCAAAGAAAAAATGGAACATTCATCAGTGCTTAATTGAACACTTGTTTGACGTAGTTCGCCCAATGTGACGTTCTACACAATAGTGAGGTATTACTCTTGCTGAGCTCTTAACCTATTGGCAATAAAGAATACAGGACGTCATATCCTCTTCCAAAATGGACAAAGCAACTTTTTGTTTCAATTTCAAATCAGAAGGCAAGTATCTTAGGCTAGGCCTTTTTATTTACGTGATTTCTCATGTGTCAAACGAATCAAGGAAGCCTATTTCACGTGCAAGCCTATTTTTGCTTCTCAGGCCTCTACAAGGATGCAAGGAAGCTTGGGGAGAAGTTTGAGTGATTTGGAGGTGCACGTGAATTCACCATATCACGTGCAAATTGGCGTCCAGGAGATATTTTTGGACCGATCCAATCGTTTTTCCATGCTGATCATTTGTTCCTGAAGGCCCAAGTCTAAATTGTGGATGGAAGATAGAGTTTTTAATGTTTCGAGTGTTACTTATCAAAACTACGTCGTTTTGATAGATGGGCTAGGGTACACACCTCAAAGCCCATCCAAACTCTATAAATACAAGCCTCCATGCCCTTGCTAGCAATGCCTAACCCCTACACGTTTTTAGAGAGATACTTCACATTGAAGAGGTCTTTCCTAGGCCGAGTTTAAAACTCCAATAGCGACAATGAATACACAACATCACAAGCTTTATCAAAACGGATTAACCAACTATTTGTTTCAATTACAAATCATATTGGCGAGGATCGAGTGGATCGGTCAAAAAGGAAAGTGTAATATTGATGCAAGATTAAAAGGATACTAGTTGTGCATGGCACGCTCAATGGGACATACGCGACAGGGTGATATGTTTTCCATGGCGAGTCAAATACACTATTAGAAATAGGGAATACCGGAGGTGACAAACTCTATCAAAATAGAAAAACCACCTATTTGATCAATTAAAAATCATAAGGTAAGTTTTATTAAGTTATGGTTGGTTATTTAGTTAATTTCGGATCCATCAAGTGGATTAATCCAAAACAAAACCAAAAATAGTAACCTTGAATGATTAAAAGGACATCTGTCAAACATCGTTCGTTCAGTGGGACGAACTCCGTGATTGTGACGTATTTCCTGCGGCTAGATTAACGGTCTATTACAAATAAGGAATGCACATGGTCATAAACTCCTGATAACGTGCATTTTATGCCGTTATTCTAGTATTTATTTAGGATGTTTAAGAGCATGATTAGAGCCTTATTGCTTCATATATCATATATATTTGCTCTAACCCCTAGGAAGATGCTATTGGCAAATACATGCGTTTTTAAGCTATTTTGGCAGATTTTGGACCTCACTTTTGACTAGGTAGATGGCCTCAAACAATTTGCGTGCAAGAACAAAAAGTTTCTTAGAATGATGTCCTCTACCTACCACAGAAATTTCAGAGCATTTGGAGCTGAACGTGAATTCACCCATTTCACGTGCAAGCCTATTTTTGCTTCTCAGGCCTCTACAGGATGCAAGGAAGCTTGGGGAGAAGTTTGAGCTGATTTGGAGGTGCACGTGAATTCACCATATCACGTGCAAATTGGCGTGCGAGATATTTTTTGACCGATCCAATCGTTTTTCCATGCTGATCATTTGTTCCTGAAGGCCCAAGTCTAAATTGTGGATGGAAGATAGAGTTGTTAATGTTTCGAGTGTTACTTATCAAAACTACGTCGTTTTGATAGATGGGCTAGGGTACACACCTCAAAGCCCATCCAAACTCTATAAATACAAGCCTCCACGCCCTTGCTAGCAATGCCTAACCCCCCTACACGTTTTTAGAGAGAGAGAGAGAGGCTCCACGACTTGGAGGTGCTCCTTGACCTAGGAGAGCAGCCGTCGCAGCCGTCGCGGATTTTGGAGCCTGGATTTGAAGCTTTGTTGCGCGCGTGATCAAGAAGAAGATGTTGAGCTTTTCTGCTTTGGTTTTGCTTGTAATCATGCGTGAGTAGTTCTTTTAATCTAGGGGAGCAATGTAGCCCCCTTGTTGCTTTGCTGTGTTTATGAATATTTGGGTTTGGATGATTGAAGTTTTGCATGTTTTATGAATCTGTTCTTAATTCTATCTTTGGATGTACACCTTGGTATTCTTAGCCCTAGTCTGGGGCAGATTGAGATTCATAACTTATTTGTGATTGGTGTGATCATTATCCTTTTGCAAATATGATTTATTGGCTTTGCATGTTTGTGTGTTTAGATGACCATTCTGGCATACAACTCTTAAAAGGACCTCAATGACCATTTGTTGTCCTTGGCTTATGTTTAGCATGTTTTCAATCGGACAACCCTAATACCATGAACCAGGAGAGATAACATAGGGAGGTGAAATTGTGATCCTAGATGCTTTTAATCCTTGAATCTTAATCCTAAAATCAGTTTACTTTCTTTGTTTATTCAAAAAACCAAATAAAAATTAGATCTTTAGTTTAAAAAAAGAAAACTTTTTGCCAAGACATTTTATAGAACAAGAGTAATTGGGTGATTTGATTTGAGAACTAGAGAACTAGGTTAATCCCTGTGGGTTCGACCCCTTTCTTCTTCTGCTATTCTTTTAGTGCAAACTTAGGGAATTTATTATTTTGAAGAGAGATTTAACGACATTAGCTAGCTCTTTTAGAGAGGCTAAAAATCTTGTCTCATCAACTCCACCAAAATGGATGAACATACTATTTATTAAATTTGAAATCAAAAGGATGATGACTTGTCTAATTGTGGACGTCCCGAATGGATCATTCAAAGAAAAAATGGAACATTCATCGATGCTTAATTGAACACTTGTTTGACGTAGTTCGCCCAATGTGACGTTCTACACAATAGTGAGGTATTACCCTTGCCGAGCTCTTAACCTATTGGCAATAAAGAATACAGGACGTCATATCCTCTTCCAAAATGGACAAAGCAACTTTTTGTTTCGATTACAAATCGAAGGCAAGTATCTTAGGCTAGGGCTTTTTATTTACTTGATTTGTCATGTGTCAAACGAATCAATCAAACAAAAATATAATTTTAATAAAAGATGAAAAGAACACTTATTATACGTCATTTGTTCAATGTGAGATACTTCACATTGAAGAGGTCTTTCCTTGGCCGAGTTTAAAACTCCAATAACGACAACGAATACACAACATCACAAGCTCTTTCAAAACGGATTAACCAACTATTTGTTTCAATTACAAATCAAATTGGTTGGATCGAGTGGAATGGTCAAAAAGGAAAATGTAATATTGATGCAAGATTAAAAGGATACTAGTTGTGCGTGGCTCGCTCAATGGGACATACGCGACAGGGGTGATATGTTTTCCATGGCGAGTCAAATACACTATTAGAAATAGGGAATACCGGAGGTGACAAACTCTATCAAAATAGAAAAACCACCTATTTGATCAATTAAAAATCATAAGGTAAGTTTTATTAAGTTATGGTTGGTTATTTAGTTAATTTCGGATCCATCAAGTGGATTAATCCAAAACAAAACCAAAAATAGTAACCTTGAATGATTAAAAGGACATCCGTCAAACATCGTTCGTTCGATGGGATGAACTCCGTGATTGTGACGTATTTCCTGCGGCTAGATCAACGGTCTATTACAAATAAGAATGCACATGGTCATAAACTCCACCAAAATGGATGAACCCACTATTTATTAAAATTCAAATCAAAAGGATGATGACTTGTCTAATTGTGGACGTCCCGAATGGATCATTCAAAGAAAAAATGGAACATTCATCAGTGCTTAATTGAACACTTGTTTGACGTAGTTCGCCCAATGTGACGTTCTACACAATAGTGAGGTATTACTCTTGCTGAGCTCTTAACCTATTGGCAATAAAGAATACAGGACGTCATATCCTCTTCCAAAATGGACAAAGCAACTTTTTGTTTCAATTTCAAATCAGAAGGCAAGTATCTTAGGCTAGGCCTTTTTATTTACGTGATTTCTCATGTGTCAAACGAATCAAGGAAGCCTATTTCACGTGCAAGCCTATTTTTGCTTCTCGGGCCTCTACAGGATGCAAGGAAGCTTGGGGAGAAGTTTGAGTCGATTTGGAGGTGCACGTGAATTCACCATATCACGTGCAAATTGGCGTCCAGAGATATTTTTGGACCGATCCAATCGTTTTTCCATGCTGATCATTTGTTCCTGAAGGCCCAAGTCTAAATTGTGGATGGAAGATAGTAGTTGTGCATGGCTCGCTCAATGGGACATACGCGACAGGGGTGATATGTTTTCCATGGCGAGTCAAATACACTATTAGAAATAGGGAATACCGGAGGTGACAAACTCTATTAAAATAGAAAAACCACCTATTTGATCAATTAAAAATCATAAGGTAAGTTTTATTAAGTTATGGTTGGTTATTTAGTTAATTTCGGATCCATCAAGTGGATTAATCCAAAACAAAACCAAAAATAGTATCCTTGAATGATTAAAAGGACATCTGTCATACATCGTTCGTTCAGTGGGATGAACTCCGTGATTGTGACGTATTTTCTGTGGCTAGATTAACGGTCTATTACAAATAAGGAATGCACATGGTCATAAACTCCACCAAAATGGATGAACCCACTATTTATTAAATTTCAAATCAAAAGGATGATGACTTGTCTAATTGTGGATGTCCCGAATGGATCATTCAAAGAAAAAATGGAACATTCATCAGTGCTTAATTGAACACTTGTTTGACGTAGTTCGCCCAATGTGACGTTCTACACAATAGTGAGGTATTACTCTTGCTCGACTCTTAACCTATTGGCAATAAAGAATACGGGACGTCATATCCTCTTCCAAAATGGACAAAGCAACTTTTTGTTTCAATTTCAAATCGAAGGCAAGTATCTTGGGCTAGGCCTTTTTATTTACGTGATTTCTCATGTGTCAAACGAATCAATCAAACAAAAATGTAATTTTAATAAAAGATGAAAAGAACACTTATTATACGTCATTCATTGAATGTGAGATACTTCACATTGAAAAGGTCTTTCCTAGGCCGAGTTTAAAACTCCAATAGCGACAATGAATACACAACATCACAAGCTCTATCAAAACGGATTAACCAACTATTTGTTTCAATTACAAATCAAATTGGCAGGATCGAGTGGATCGGTCAAAAAGGAAAGTGTAATATTGATGCAAGATTAAAAGGATACTAGTTGTGCATGGCTCGCTCAATGGGACATACGCGACAGGGGTGATATGTTTTCCATGGCGAGTCAAATACACTATTAGAAATAGGGAATACCGGAGGTTACAAACTCTATCAAAATAGAAAAACCACCTATTTGATCAATTAAAAATCATAAGGTAAGTTTTATTAAGTTATGGTTGGTTATTTAGTTAATTTCGGATCCATCAAGTGGATTAATCCAAAACAAAACCAAAAATAGTATCCTTGAATGATTAAAAGGACATCTGTCATACATCGTTCGTTCAGTGGGACGAACTCCGTGATTGTGACGTATTTCCTGCGGCTAGATTAACGGTCTATTACAAATAAGGAATGAACATGGTCATAAACTCCACCAAAATGGATGAACACACTATTTATTAAATTTGAAATCAAAAGGATGATGACTTGTCTAATTGTGGACGTCCCAAATGGATCATTCAAAGAAAAAATGGAACATTCATCAGTGCTTAATTGAACACTTGTTTGACGTAGTTCGCCCAATGTGACGTTCTACACAACAGTGAGGTATTACCCTTGCTGAGCTCTTAACCTATTGGCAATAAAGAATACAGGACGTCGTATCCTCTTCCAAAATGGACAAAGCAACTTTTTGTTTCGATTACAAATCAGAAGGCAAGTATCTTAGGCTAGGGCTTTTTATTTACTTGATTTGTCATGTGTCAAACGAATCAATCAAACAAAAATATAATTTTAATAAAAGATGAAAAGAACACTTATTATACGTCATTCGTCAATGTGAGATACTTCACATTGAAGGGGTCTTTCCTTGGCCGAGTTTAAAACTCCAATAACGACAACGAATACACAACATCACAAGCTCTTTCAAAACGGATTAACCAACTATTTGTTTCAATTACAAATCAAATTGGTTGGATCGAGTGGAATGGTCAAAAAGGAAAATGTAATATTGATGCAAGATTAAAAGGATACTAGTTGTGCGTGGCTCGCCTCAATGGGACATACGCGACGGGGGTGATATGTTTTCCATGGCGAGTCAAATACACTATTAGAAATAGGGAATACCGGAGGTGACAAACTCTATTAAAATAGAAAAACCACCTATTTGATCAATTAAAAATCATAAGGTAAGTTTTATTAAGTTATGGTTGGTTATTTAGTTAATTTCGGATCCATCAAGTGGATTAATCCAAAACAAAACCAAAAATAGTATCCTTGAATGATTAAAAGGACATCTGGTCATACATCGTTCGTTCAAGTGGGATGAACTCCGTGATTGTGACGTATTTTCCACGGCTAGATTAACGGTCTATTACAAATAAGGAATGCACATGGTCATAAACTCCACCAAAATGGATGAACCCACTATTTATTAAATTTCAAATCAAAAGGATGATGACTTGTCTAATTGTGGACGTCCCGAATGGATCATTCAAAGAAAAAATGGAACATTCATCAGTGCTTAATTGAACACTTGTTTGACGTAGTTCGCCTAATGTGACGTTCTACACAATAGTGAGGTATTACTCTTGCTCAGCTCTTAACCTATTGGCAATAAAGAATACAGGACGTCATATCCTCTTCCAAAATGGACAAAGCAACTTTTTGTTTCAATTTCAAATCAGAAGGCAAGTATCTTGGGCTAGGCCTTTTTATTTACGTGATTTCTCATGTGTCAAACGAATCAATCAAACAAAAATGTAATTTTAATAAAAGATGAAAAGAACACTTATTATACGTCATTCATTGAATGTGAGATACTTCACATTGAAGAGGTCTTTCCTAGGCCGAGTTTAAAACTCCAATAAGCACAATGAATACACAACATCACAAGCTCTATCAAAACGGATTAACCAACTATTTGTTTCAATTACAAATCAAATTGGCAGGATCGAGTGGATCGGTCGAAAAGGAAAGTGTAATATTGATGCAAGATTAAAAGGATACTAGTTGTGCATGGCTCGCTCAATGGGACATACGCGACAGGGGTGATATGTTTTCCATGGCGAGTCAAATACACTATTAGAAATAGGGAATACCGGGAGGTTACAAACTCTATCAAAATAGAAAAACCACCTATTTGATCAATTAAAAATCATAAGGTAAGTTTTATTAAGTTATGGTTGGTTATTTAGTTAATTTCGGATCCATCAAGTGGATTAATCCAAAACAAAACCAAAAATAGTATCCTTGAATGATTAAAAGGACATCTTATCAAACATCGTTCGTTCAATGGGACGAACTCCGTGATTGTGACGTATTTCTGCGGCTAGATTAACGGTCTATTACAAATAAGGAATGAACATGGTCATAAACTCCACCAAAATGGATGAACACACTATTTATTAAATTTGAAATCAAAAGGATGATGACTTGTCTAATTGTGGACGTCCCAAATGGATCATTCAAAGAAAAAATGGAACATTCATCGGTGCTTAATTGAACACTTGTTTGACGTAGTTCGCCCAATGTGACGTTCTACACAACGGTGAGGTATTACCCTTGCCGAGCTCTTAACCTATTGGCAATAAAGAATACGGGACGTCGTATCCTCCAAAATGGACAAAGCAACTTTTTGTTTCGATTACAAATCGAAGGCAAGTATCTTAGGCTAGGGCTTTTTATTTACTTGATTTGTCATGTGTCAAACGAATCAATCAAACAAAAATATAATTTTAATAAAAGATGAAAAGAACACTTATTATACGTCATTCGCTCAATGTGAGATACTTCACATTGAAGGGGTCTTTCCTTGGCCGAGTTTAAAACTCCAATAACGACAACGAATACACAACATCACAAGCTCTTTCAAAACGGATTAACCAACTATTTGTTTCAATTACAAATCAAATTGGTTGGATCGAGTGGAACGGTCAAAAAGGAAAATGTAATATTGATGCAAGATTAAAAGGATACTAGTTGTGCGTGGCTCGCTCAATGGGACATACGCGACAGGGGTGATATGTTTTCCATGGCGAGTCAAATACACTATTAGAAATAGGGAATACCGGAGGTGACAAACTCTATTAAAATAGAAAAACCACCTATTTGATCAATTAAAAATCATAAGGTAAGTTTTATTAAGTTATGGTTGGTTATTTAGTTAATTTCGGATCCATCAAGTGGATTAATCCAAAACAAAACCAAAAATAGTATCCTTGAATGATTAAAAGGACATCTCATCATACATCGTTCGTTCAGTGGGACGAACTCCGTGATTGTGACGTATTTCCTGCGGCTAGATTAACGGTCTTTTACAAATAGGGAATGAACATGGTCATAAACTCCACCAAAATGGATGAACACACTATTTATTAAATTTGAAATCAAAAGGATGATGACTTGTCTAATTGTGGACGTCCCGAATGGATCATTCAAAGAAAAAATGGAACATTCATCAGTGGTTAATTGAACACTTGTTTGACGTAGTTCGCCCAATGTGACGTTCTACACAACAGTGAGGTATTACCCTTGCTGAGCTCTTAACCTATTGGCAATAAAGAATACAGGACGTCATATCCTCTTCCAAAATGGACAAAGCAACTTTTTGTTTCGATTACAAATCAGAAGGCAAGTTTCTTAGGCTAGGGCTTTTTATTTACTTGATTTGTCATGTGTCAAACGAATCAATCAAACAAAAATATAATTTTAATAAAAGATGAAAACGAATCATTCATTGAAGGTGAGATACTTCACATTGAAGAGGTCTTTCCTAGGCCGAGTTTAAAACTCCAATAGCGACAATGAATACACAACATCACAAGCTCTATCAAAACGGATTAACCAACTATTTGTTTCAATTACAAATCAAATTGGCATGATCGAGTGGATCGATCAAAAAGGAAAATGTAATATTGATGCAAGATTAAAAGGATACTAGTTGTGCGTGCCTCGCTCAATGGGACATACTCGACGGGGGTGATATGTTTTCCATGGCGAGTCAAATACACTATTAGAAATAGGGAATACCGGAGGTGACAAACTCTATTAAAATAGAAAAACCACCTATTTGATCAATTAAAAATCATAAGGTAAGTTTTATTAAGTTATGGTTGGTTATTTAGTTAATTTCGGATCCATCAAGTGGATTAATCCAAAACAAAACCAAAAATAGTATCCTTGAATGATTAAAAGGACATCTCGTCATACATCGTTCGTTCAGTGGGATGAACTCCGTGATTGTGACGTATTTTCTGCGGCTAGATTAACGGTCTATTACAAATAAGGAATGCACATGGTCATAAACTCCACCAAAATGGATGAACCCACTATTTATTAAATTTCAAATCAAAAGGATGATGACTTGTCTAATTGTGGACGTCCCGAATGGATCATTCAAAGAAAAAATGGAACATTCATCAGTGCTTACTTGAACACTTGTTTGACGTAGTTCGCCCAATGTGACGTTCTACACAATAGTGAGGTATTACCCTTCTTGAGCTCTTAACCTATTGGCAATAAAGAATACAGGACGTCATATCCTCTTCCAAAATGGACAAAGCAACTTTTTGTTTCAATTACAAATCGGAAGGCAAGTATCTTAGGCTAGGGCTTTTTATTTGCTTGATTTCTCATGTGTCAAACGAATCAATCAAACAAAAAAAGTAATTTTAACAAAACATCAAGAGGACACTTATTATACGTCATTTGTTCGATGTGAGATACTTCACATTGAAGAGTTCTTTCCTAGGCCGAGTTTAAAACTCCTATAAGGACAAAGGATACAAAACATCACAAGCGCTTTCAAAACGGATCAACCAACTATTTGCTTCAATTAGAAATCAAATGGGTAGTATCGAGTGGATCGATCAAAAAGGAAAATGTAATATTGATGCAAGATTAAAAGGATACTAGTTGTGCGTGGCTCGATCAATGGGACATACGCGACAGGGGTGATATGTTTTCCATGCTGAGTCAAATACACTATTAGAAATTGGGAATACCGGAGGTCACAAACTCTATCAAAATAGAAAAACCACCTATTTGATCAATTAAAAATCAGAGGGCAAGTTTTATTAAGTTAGGGTTGGTTATTTAGTTAATTTCGGATCCATCAAGTGGATTAATCCAAAACAAAACCAAAAATAGTATCCTTGAAAGATTAAAAGGAAATCTCTCATACATTGTTCGCTTAGTGGGATGGACTCCATGATTGTGACATATTTCCTGCTCCTAGTTTAACTGCCTATTAGAAATAAGGAATGCACATGGTCATAAACTCCACCAAAATGGATCAACCCACTATTTGTTACGATTAGAAATCAAAAGGATGATGACTAGTCTAATTGTGGACGTCCCGAATGGATCATTCAAAGAAAATATGGAACATTCATCAGTGCTTAATTCAACACTTGTTTGACGTAGTTCGCCCAATGTGACGTTCTAAACAATAGTGAGGTATTACCCTTGCTGAGCTCTTAACCTATTTTCAATAAAGAATACAGGACGTCATATCCTCTTCCAAAGTGGACAAAGCAACTTTTTGTTTCAATTACAAATCGGATGGCAAGTATCTTAGGCTAGGGCTTTTTATTTGCTTGATTTCTCATGTGTCAAACGAATCAATCAATCAAAAAAAGTAATTTTAACAAAGCATCAAATGGACACTTATTATACGTCATTTGTTCGATGTGAGATACCTCACATTGAAGAGCTCTTTCCTAGGCTGAGTTTAAAACTCCTATAGCGACAACGGATACACAACAACACAAGCTCTTTCAAAACGGATTAACCAACTATTTGTTTCAATTACAAATCAAATTGGCAGGATCGAGTGGATCGATCAAAAAGGAAAATGTAATATTGATGCAAGATTAAAAGGATACTAGTTGTGCGTGGCTCGTTCAATGGGACATACGCGACAGTGATAACGTGCATTTTATGCCGTTATTCTTGTGTTTATTTAGGATGTTTAAGAGCATTATTAGAGCCTTATTGCTTCATATATCATATATATTTGCTCTAACCCCTAGAAAGATGCTATTTGCAAATACATTCGCTTTTAAGGTTGCTTTGGCAGATTTTGGAGCTCACTTTTGACATAGTAGATGGCCTCAAACAATTGGCGTGCAAAAACAAAAGTTTCTTAGAATGATGTCCTCTACCTACCACAGAAATTTCAGAGCATTTGGAGCTGCACGTGAATTCACCCATTTCACGTGCAAGCCTATTTTTGCCTCTTAGGCCTCTACAGGATGCAAGGAAGCTTGGGGAGAAGTTTGAGCTGATTTGGAGCTGCACGTGAATTCACTATATCACGTGCAAATTGACATGCAGAGATATTTTCGGACCAATCCTATCGTTTTTTCATGCTGATCAATTGTTTCTGAAGGCCCATGTCCAAATTGTGGATGGAAGATATAGATTTTAAAGTTTGGAGTGTTACTTATCAAAACTACGTCGTTTTGATAGATGGGCTAGGTTACACACCTCAAGGCCCATCCAACCTCTATAAATACAGCCTCCACGCCCCCTGCTATGTATCCTTGACCCCCCTACACATTTTCGAGAGAGAGAGAGGCTCCACGACTTGGAGGTTGCTCCTTGACCTAGGAGAGCAGCCGTCGCGGATTTTGTAGCCTGGATTTGAAGCCTTGTTGCACGCGTGGATTAGAAGAAGATGTTTAGCTTTACTGCTATGGTTTTGCTTGTAATCATGCGTGAGTAGTTCTTATAATCTAGGGGAGCAATGTAGCCCCCTTGTTGCTTTGCTGTGTTTATGAATATTGGGTTTGGATGATTGAAGTTTTGCATGTTTTATGAATCTGTTCTTAATTTCTATCTTTGGATGTACACCTTGGTATTCTTAGCCCTAGTCTGGGGCGGATTGAGATTCATAACTTATTTGTAATTGGTGTGATCATTATCCTTTTGCAAGTATGATTTATTGGCTTTGCATGTTTGTGTGTTTAGATGACCATTCAGCGTACAACTCTTAAAAGGACCTCAATGACCATTTGTTGTCCTTGGCTTATGTTTAGCATGTTTTCAATCGGACAACCCTAATACCATGAACCAGGAGAGATAACATAGGGAGGTGAAATTGTGACCCTAGATGCCTTTAATCCTTGCATTTTAATCCTAAAATCAATTTGCTTTCTTTGTTTATTCAAAACCAAATAAAAATTAGATCTTTAGTTATAAAAAGAATTTGTTTTTGCCAAGACATTGTTTTAAGCAAGATTAATTTGGTGATTTGAGTTAAAGCTAGATAACTTGGTAATCTCTATGGGATCGACCTCTTTCTTATCGCTATTCTATTTAGCATTAGTTAAGGGAATTAATATTTTGAGAAGGGGTTTAAACGACAGTAGCTTAACCCTTATTTGGGTTTCGCTCACGAAATACCCGTTCGTTAAATTGGCGCCGTTGCCCGGGATTCAACGGTTGACTAGCTTTAGAAATCAACATTGAGTGAAATTGTTTGAATTCTGATCTTGGTGTTTATTTTGTCTTTTATTTTCTGTTATTTTGTGTTCTTTATTTGTTTATTTTGCATTGTTCGGAGCTGCCGGGTGTGTTCTTGTTGTTTTACAGGAACATACACCAAGTGTTTGAGGAATTCCTAGTTGTGCATGCCAAGACAGGAGTTTATACCATTTAATCGGGAACCTGAAAGATTGTTCAGAGCTCGGCGTAGAGCAGCTAGGGAAGCAGCACGTGAGGCTGAATAAGCATTGCAAGGCTTAGAGCATTCAGTAGGTGAATTGATGGCAGATTTAAGGCCTGATGGTGGTGCACCGCAAGGAGGGGCCAATTACAATGGCCAATATCCAGAAGAAGAGGGTAATCGGTTTATGCCCGGAACCTTCTTAGATTATGCGAGGCTGACATACAAAATTTTTAACCTCTCTAAAAGAGCTAGCTAACGTCGTTAAATCTCTCTTCAAGATAATAAATTCCCTAAGTTTGCACTAAAAGAATAAGAAGCAAGCAAGGGGTTGAACTCACAGGATTAGCCTAGTTCTCTAGTTCTCAAATCAAAACACCCAATTACTCTTGTTCTATAAAATGTCTTGGCAAAAAGTTTTCTTTTTTTAAACTAAAGATCTAATTTTTATTTGGTTTTCTGAATAAACAAAGAAAAGAAACTGATTTTAAGATTAAGATTCAAGGATTAAAGGCATCTAGGGTCACAATTTCACCTCCTTATGTTATCTCTACTGGTTCATGGTATTAGGGTTGTCTGATTGAAAACATGCTAAACACAAGCCAAGGACAACAAATGGTCATTGAGGTCCTTTTAAGAGTTGTATGCCGAAATAGTCATCTAAACACACAAACATGGAAAGCCAATCAATCATACTTGCAAAAGGATAATGATCACACCAATTACAAATAAGTTATGAATCTCAATCCAAGCCCCATACTAGGGCTAAGAATACTAAGGTGTACATCCAAAGATAGAATTTAAGAACAAGATTCATAAAACATGCAAACTCAATCATCCAAACCCAATATTCATAAACACAAAGAAAGCAACAAGGGGGCTACATTGCTCCCCCTAGATTAAAAGAACTACTCACGCATGATTACAAGCAAACACAAAGCAAAAAGCTCAACATCTTCTTCTTATCCACGCGCGCAACAAAGCTTCAAATCCAGGCTCCAAAATCCGCGACGGCTGCCGGCACGGTCGCTCTCCTAGGTCAAGGAGCAACCTCCAAGTCGTGGAGCCTCTCTCTCTCTCTAAAAACGTGTAGGGGGTCTAGGGATGCATAGCAGAGGCGTGGAGGCTTGTATTTATAGAGTTTGGATGGGCTTTGAGGTGTGTACCCTAGCCCATTTATCAAAACGGCGTAGTTTTGATAAGTGACACTCGAAACATTAAAATCTCTATCTTCCATCCACAATTTGGACATGGGCCTTCGAAACAAATGATCGGCATGGAAAAACGATAGGATCGGTCCAAAAATATCTCTGCACGTCAATTTGCACGTGATATGGTGAATTCACGTGCAACTCTAAATCAGCTCAAACTTCTCCCCAAGCTTCCTTGCATCCTGTAGAGGCCTGAGAGGCAAAAATAGGCTTGCACGTGAAATGGGTGAATTCACGTGCAGCTCCAAATGCTCTGAAATTTTTGTGGTAGGTAGAGGACATCATTCTAAGAAACTTTTGTTCTTGCACGCCAATTGTTTGAGGCCATCTACTATGTCAAAAGTGAGCTCCAAAATCTGCCAAAACAGCTTAAAAACGCATGTATTTGCACATAGCATCTTCCTAGGGGTTAGAGCAAATATATATGATATATGAAGCAATAAGGCTCTAATCATGCTCTTAAACATCCTAAATAAACACTAGAATAACGGCATAAAATGCACGTTATCAAATACACCACACTTGAACCATTGCTTGTCCTCAAGCAAAAACATACAAGCATGCAAAAATAAAATAAACACGCAATCAAACAAGAAAGAAAAATAAAATAACAATCAAGGAGAATCATGGTTTCCTAAGCATGCAACTCTATCATGATGAAATGGGAATTTAAGCATCAAAATGAGTCATAGCTTAGTTCATTCATGTCCATATCCCTAAGTCCAACAACCATGCAATATCACCACTTAAATTTCGAGATATGAGCAAGCAATCCATGATAAAATAGCACTTAGTTTCCCTTTAAGTTCTTACCAAGGATTAGTAGCCTCACTCAAATATAATAATTCTCAAGCCCAATACCTATCAATGAACAATGGATGGAAAACTCTATCTCTACACTCGCCATCGCCTATTGATTAAGTACTTGCCAAGCAATCATGAGAGTTCCCTATTGTGCTCATCAAAGAAAACACACCCTCTATTCTACTTTATTTGAACTCACACGCTAGTCTAAACTCAATAAACTCACACGCTAGTCTAATAACTGATAAAACATAACATGAGCCAAAGAATTGAGCTCAACACTCTCAAATAAACAAAAACTCAGCCAATGTGGCTTCAAATCTAAACAATCACACATAAACATCAAGCCATTGTGGCTTTTATTTTGAATCCCTCTTTTTTTTTTCTTTTTTTTTGTTGTTGTTTTTTTTTTTTAGTAATAACCTTACAAGGTTGCATTTTATGCTCTCCATTGATGGATTATTCACTCTTTTTTTTTACTCACATAACACATAAATAAGACTGATTTTTCTAATGCATACCCCTTGCCATTTTGCTACATAAGGAGAGAGAAATTCATTGATGTCTCACATCCCATTTCCCAATTAAGTGATGGCTTTTTCACATTCTATATCACAGCCTTTTATATTTACAACACAACAAACAAAAATTAGGATACATAGGAAGTCAAAGTGACTTAAAGGCCTTGCACCCTATCTACATGACAGACAAGATTTTTAGCCTCTCTAAAAGAGCTAGCTAATGTCGTTAAATCTCTCTTCAAAATAATAAATTCCCTAAGTTTGCACTAAAAGAATAGCAGCAAGAAAGGGGTCGAACCCACAGGGATTAACCTAGTTCTCTAGTTCTCAAATCAAATCACCCAATTACTCTTGTTCTATAAAATGTCTTAGCAAAAAGTTTTCTTTTTTAAACTAAAGATCTAATTTTTATTTGGTTTTCTGAATAAACAAAGAAAGTAAACTGATTTTAGGGTTAAGTTTCAAGGATTAAAAGCATCTAGGGTCACAATTTCACCTCCCTATGTTATCTCTACTGGTTCATGATATTAGGGTTGTTTGATTGAAAACATGCTAAACATAAGCCAAGGACAACAAATGGTCATTGAGGTCCTTTTAAGAGTTGTATGCCAGAATGGTCATCTAAACACACAAACATGCAAAGCCAATAAATCATACTTGCAAAAGGATAATGATCACACCAATTACAAATAAGTTATGAATCTCAATCTGCCCCAGACTAGAGCTAAGAATACCAAGGTGTACATCCAAAGATAGAATTAAGAACAGATTCATAAAACATGCAAAACTTCAATCATCCAAACCCATTATTCATAAACATAGCCAAGCAACAAGGGGGCTACATTGCTCCCCTAGATTAAAAGACTACTCACGCATGATTACAAGCAAAACCATAGCAGAAAAGCTCAACATCTTCTTCTTGATCACGCGCACAAAGAAAGCTTCAAATCCAGGCTCCAAAATCCGCGACGGCCGCCGGACGGCTGCGACGGCTGCTCTCCTAGGTCAAGGACAGCCTCCAAGACGTGGAGCCTCTCTCTCTCTCTAAAAACGTGTAGGGGGTTAGGCATGGCTAGCAAGGGCGTGGAGGCTTGTATTTATAGAGTTTGGATGGGCTTTGAGGTGTGTACCCTAGCCCATCTATCAAAACGACGTAGTTTTGATAAGTAACACTCGAAACATTAAAAACTCTATCTTCCATCCACAATTTAGACTTGGGCCTTCAGGAACAAATGATCAGCATGGAAAAACGATTGGATCAGTCCAAAAATATCTCTGCACGCCAATGTGCACGTGATATGGTGAATTCACGTGCACCTCCAAATCAGCTCAAACTTCTCCCCAAGCTTCCTTGCATCCTGTAGAGGCCCGAGAGGCAAAAATAGGCTTGCACGTGAAATGGGTGAATTCACGTTCAGCTCCAAATGCTCTGAAATTTCTGTGGTAGGTAGAGGACATCATTCTAAGAAACTTTTGTTCTTGCACGCAAATTGTTTGAGGCCATCTACTATGTCAAAAGTGAGGTCTAAAATCTGCCAAAACAGCTTAAAAACGCATGTATTTGCAACTAACATCTTCCTAGGGGTTAGAGCAAATATATATGATATATGAGGCAATAAGGCTCTAATCATGCTCTTAAACATCCTAAATAAACACTAGAATAACGGCATAAAATGCACGTTATCAAATACACCACACTTGAACCATTGCTTGTCCTCAAGCAAAAACATACAAGCATGCAAAAATCAAATAAACACGCAATCAAACGGAAGAAAAATAAAATAACAATCAAGGAGAATCATGGTTTCCTAAGCATGCAACTCTATCATGATGAAATGGGAATTGAAGCATCAAAATGAGTCATAACTCAGTTCATTCATGTCCATATCCCTAGTCCAACAACCATGCAATATCTCCACTTAAATTTCAGATATGAGCAAGCAATCCATGATAAAATAGCACCTAGTTTCCCTTTAAGTTCTTACCAAGGATAAGCAACCTCACTCAAATATAATAATTCTTAAGCCCAATACCTATCAATGAACAATGGATGGAAAACTCTATCTCTACACTCGCCATCGCCTATTGATTAAGTACTTGCCAAACAATCATGAGAGTTCCCTATTGTGCTCATCAAAGAAAACACACCCTCTATTCTACTTTATTTGAACTCACACTCTAGTCTAAACTTGATAACGTGCATTTTATGCCGTTATTCTAGTGTTTATTTAGGATGTTTAAGAGCATGATTAGAGCCTTATTGCTTCATATATCATATATATTTGCTCTAACCCCTAGGAAGATGCTAGTTGCAAATACATGCGCTTTTAAGGGTTTTTGGCAGGTTTTGGACCTCACTTTTGACATAGTAGATGACCTCAAACAATTGGCGTGCAAGAACAAAAGTTGCTTAGAATGATGGCCTCTACCTACCAGAGAAATTTCAGAGCATTTGGAGCTAATTTGGAGTTGCACGTGAATTCACCCATATCACGTGCAAGCATATTTTTGCCTCTTAGGCCTCTACATGATGCAAGGAAGCTTGGGGAGAAGTTTGAGCTGATTTGGAGGTGCACGTGAATTCACCATATCACGTGCAAATTGGCGTGCAGAGATATTTTTGGACCGATCCAATCGTTTTTCCATGCTGATCATTTGTTCCTGAAGGCCCAAGTCCAAATTGTGGATGGAAGATAGAGTTTTTAATGTTTCAAGTGTTACTTATCAAAACTACGCCGTTTTGATAAGTGGGCTAGGTTACACACCTCAAGGCCCATCCAAACTCTATAAATAAGAGCTCTACGCCCTCTGTGTGCATGCCTAACCCCCACACACGTTTTTAGAGAGAGAGAGAGGCTCCACGTCTTGGAGGCTGTCCTTGACCTAGGAGAGCAGCCGTCGCGGCCGTCGCGGATTTTGGAGCCTGGATTTGAAGCTTTGCTGTGCGCGTGATCAAGAAGAAGATGTTTAGCTTTTCTCGCTATGGTTTTGCTTGTAATCATGCGTGAGTAGTCTTTTAATCTAGGGGAGCAATGTAGCCCCCTTGTTGCTTTGCTTGTGTTTATGAATATTTGGGTTTGGATGATTGAGTTTTGCATGTTTTATGAATCTGTTCTTAATTCTATCTTTGGATGTACACCTTGGTATTCTTAGCCCTAGTCTCAGGGCGGATTGAGATTCATAACTTATTTGTAATTGGTGTGATCATTATCCTTTTGCAAGTATGATTTATTGGCTTGCATGTTTGTGTGTTTAGATGACCATTCTGGCATACAACTCTTAAAAGGACCTCAATGACCATTTGTTGTCCTTGGCTTATGTTTAGCATGTTTTCAATCGTACAACCCTAACATCATGAACCAGGAGAGATAACATAGGGAGGTGAAATTGTGACCCTAGATGCTTTTAATCCTTGATTCTTAATCCTAAAATCAGTTTACTTTCTTTGTTTATTCAGAAAACCAAATAAAAATTAGATCTTTAGGTTAAAAAAGAAAACTTTTTGCCAAGACATTTTATAGAACAAGAGTAATTGGGTGATTTGATTTGAGAACTAGAGAACTAGGTTAATCCTGTGGGTTCGACCCCTTTCTTGCCGCTATTCTTTTAGTGCAAACTTAGGGAATTTATTATTTTGAAGAGAGATTTAACGACATTAGCTAGCTCTTTTAGAGAGGCTAAAAATCTTGTCTCGTCAAATTGGCGCCGTTGCCTGGGATTCAACGGTTAACTAGTTTTTAAAATCAACATTGAGTGAAATTGTTTGAATTCTGATCTTGGTGTTTTATTTTGTCTTTTATTTTCTGTTATTTTGTGTTCTTTATTTGTTTATTTTGCATTGTTCGGAGCTGCTGGGTGTGTTCTTGTTGTTTTACAGAACATACATCAAGGATTCCTAGTTGTGCATGCAAAGAGAGGAGGATATACAATTTACGCGGGAACCTGAAAGGTTGTTCGAGCTCGTCGTAGAGCGGCTAGGGGGAAGCGGAGACGTGAGGCGGAAGAAGCACTACAAGGCTTGGAGCAATCCGTAGGCGATCTGATGGCAGATCTCGGCACTGATGGTGGTGCACCGCAAGGAGGGGCCAATTACAATGGCCAATATCCAGAAGAAGAGGGTAATAGGTTTATGCCCCAGAACCTTCTTAGATTATGCGAGGCCGATGATGTCGGACCATTATTCCGGGATTCGGCGGACAAGAGTCCAAGCGAATAGCTTCGATGAGCCGGCATTGATCAACATGGTGAGCAACAACGCATTTGGAGGAACGTACCGTGGATGATCCACACCAGCATTTGATGAGGTTCTACCAGGTGTGTGACACCATCAAGATCAACAACGTGTCGGAGGAGGCCATAAAGCTAAGGCTTTTCCCTTTCTCTTTAAGGGATAGAGCTCTTGGCTGGTTTAACGGTCTGCCAACAGGTTCAATCAACACTTGGGAGGAGATGCGGACCAAGTTCATGTCAAAGTACTTCCCTCCTTCCAAGGTGATCCAGCTCCGGAGGAGAGATTAGCAGGTTCAGGCAAGATGAGATGGAGACTCTTCATGAAGCTTGGGAGCGTTTCAAAGACTTAGTGAGAAGATGCCCTGATCATGGAAGACCCCCAGTGGATTCAAATTGAATCTTTCTACACAGGTCTTCGGTCCCATTCACAAGACAAGGTGAATGCGGCTGCTGGAGGATGCTTGATGAATCTAGAGCCTGACGCACAGAACGAGCTCTTGGAGAGGCTGTCATTAGCTGATTGGCGGTGGTCTAATGTGCGTACTTCAAAGCCAAGGGAGAAGATAGCTTCGGTTGAAAATTCTTCCAATGATGTGCAAACACGGATTCAAGCTTTAGTGAAAGGCATGGAAGTATTGGCTCTTAAAGTTGAAGGATCACAAGCTTTACCGGTAGTTGAGCAGGGCTGGAGTGGAGTCGAAGAAGCAAATTATGTTGGAGGAAAGGGCTTGTACCAGAAACGGCAATTTTATCCTCAACAACAACAACTAGGGTACAACCGGAATCGGCAGAATCTCAACCATTTCAGAGAACTCAGAACCGAGGGGGAGATACCTCATTTCAAGACAAATATGTGCCCCCGGGGATGAAGCGAGAATCCGTATGCTACGGATAATTATTTGCACCCACCTCCAGGATTCGAGCAGAAACACCTCGGCCTCAACAAAGAAAGAGGAAGGGTATATCGAGAATGTGGATGAGCCAACCAAAAGAGAGGATAATTTGGAGGAAAGGGTAGTCACACTAGAATCTTCAATTCAGAATATGGAGACTTCATTTAAGAGTATGGAGAAGTTACTTGTGAGCATGGCACGGAATGCTAATCAAAGGGTGTCCACCAACACTTTTCCAAGTGACACCGAGGTGAATCCCAAGGAGAGTTGCAAGGCTATCACTCTAAGGAGCGGGAAGAAACCGAATGAAGCCGAGGAGCCTAAGAAGAAGGCAATTCCCAGGAAGAACAAAGCAGACCCTTGGAAGTCGATGACCAAGGAAAATCAGATAAAGTCAAGAAAAAGTGCAAGAAAAGAAGGACAAGCAACTGAGTCAAGACAGAATAGGCCAAGAAACGAAGCAAGAGCTCGGGCCTAGTATGCCATTTCCTCAGAGGTGAGGAACCGGAGGGTTGAAGAAGAGTATGAGCGCTTCCCGAGTTTGTTCAAGAAGCTTGAGATTAACATTCCATTTGTGGAAGTTTTGGAGCAGATGCCTAGGTACAGAAAATACATTAAAGATTTTGTGACAAAGAAGAGGAAATATGGGGATCATGAGACGGTGGCGATCACTAACGAGGTGAGCAAGTGTTGTTCAACGAGTTTGCCCATCAAGCATAAAGATCCGGGCGCTTTTAATCTCCCTTGTGTGATTGGCAATGCACCGCGGCAACAGGCCCATGTGATTTAGGGGCCAGCATCAATTTGATTTCCTTTGCTTTGTACAAGCGGCTTGGGCTTAAGGGCATGAAGCCTACTTCCATATCATTGCGGTTCGCCAGACCGGTCCACTGGAAGGCCTGAAGGAATCATAGAGGATGTGTTAGTTAAAGTGGGCTCCTTCATATTTCCAGCGGACTTTGTTGTTTTGGAGATGGAAGAAGATAGAGGAGTTCAACTACTCCTTGGAAGACCGTTTCTCGAACGGGTTGTGCATTGATTGATGTTGCTCAAGGGCAGCTAACTCGAGAATTAATGAGGAGACCTTAGTCTTCCACATGGGGAAGGCTTTGCAAGGTCAAGAGGAGGAGGATTGCCTTTGGATTGAAGACCTTGAGGAATTGGTGGAAAACTACTTGGCAAAAGAAATTACCACCACCAATGATGGAGCCCTTCGACTTATAGAAGCTCAACAAGATGAAGAGATGTACTTGACAGTGAGGAAAATGAGCAAATTACAAACTCTTTGGAGCAAGCCGAGGAGGAGAAAGAAGATGACATGCCTCCAACTCCCGAACCGAAGGAGCTGCCTGGACACCTAAGGTATGAATTCCTAGACTCTACAAATCAATTCCCTGTTATTGTTGCTTCTAATTTGAATGATGTGGAGTGTACCCAATTGTTAGAAGTCCTTAGGAAACACAAAAAGGCCCTAGGATGGAACATTGAAGACATTAGGGGTATTAGTCCAGGGATTTGCATGCATAAGATTTTGATGAATGATGATTTTAAACCCACTTATTTGAAAGACAAAGAAGATTAAACCCTGCCATGAAAGAAGTTGTTAGAAAAGAAATTTTAAAATGGAAAAATGCGGGTATAATTTATGCTATTTCAGATAGTGAGTGGGTGAGTCCATTGCATGTTGTGCCCAAGAAAGGGGGCATGACCGTGATTAAGAATGAGAAAAATGAATTGATTCCATCTCGCACTGTGACGGGGTGGAGAGTGTGTGTTGACTATAGGAAGCTGAACAAGGCCACTAGGAAGGATCATTTTCCTCTTCCTTTCATTGACCAAATGTTGGATAGGTTAGCTGGCTATAGTCACTCTTGCTTTTAGATGGCTATTCCGGGTATAATCAGATCATGGTTAAGCCCGAGGACCAGGAAAAGACCACCTTCACGTGCCCTTTTGGCACTTTTGCATTTAGGAGAATGCCATTTGGGCTTTGTAATGCCCCTGCCACCTTTCAAAGGTGTATGATGGCTATTTTTCAGGGTTTGGTTGAGGAGATCATGGAGGTCTTCATGGATGACTTCTCGGTGTTTGGTTCCTCTTACCAACGGTGCTTGAGAAATCTAGATGTGGTCTTAGAGAGATGTGAAGAGAAGGAACTAGTCCTAAATTGGGAGAAATGCCATTTCATGGTAACAGAGGGGATAGTTCTAGGACACAAGGTGTCCGCACATGGTTTGGAGGTAGACAAGGCAAAAATCTCCACTATTGAGACTCGCCACCTCCAACCAATGAAAAAGGAGTGAGAAGTTTCCTTGGCCATGCTGGCTTTTATAGGAGATTTATTAAGGACTTCTCAAAAATTGCAAAACCCATGAGTAGGTTGTTAGAAAAAGACACAAGCTTTGAGTTTAATGAAGATTGCTTAGAAGCTTTTAACATCCTCAAGGGTAAGTTAGTCATCGCACCTGTTATAGTTACACCTGACTGGGCTCAACCTTTTGAGCTAATGTGTGATGCGAGTGATTATCGTTGTGGGGGTAGTCTTAGGGCAAAGGCGAGAAAAGGTGTTTAGGGTCATTTACTATGCCGGTAAGACCTTAGATGATGCTCAACGAAACTATACCACCACCGAGAAAGAGTTGCTAGCCGTGGTTTATGGTCGCAACAAGTTTAGACCCTACCTTTTGGGGTCTAAAGTCATTGTTTACACCGATCATGCTGCGTTGAAATATTTGTTTGCTAAAAAAGAAGCTAAGCCACGCTTGATTAGATGGGTTCTCCTCTTACAGGAATTTGACCTTGAAATTAGAGACACAAAGGGAGCCCTAAATTCCGTGGCTGATCACCTCTCCCGTGTGGAGAATGCACCTAAGTCTCTACCCATTGTAGATGACTTTCCTGATGAGAAGTTGTTTGAGGTGCATCATCTTCCTTGGTTTGCTGATATAGCAAATTATTTAGCCACCGGGTTCATACCCAAACGGTTAGACTACCACCAGAGAAAGAAATTGGTAGTGGATGCTAGGAAATACATTTGGGAAGACCCAATTCTTTATAGGAGGTGTCCAGACCAAATCATAAGAAAGTGTGTCCTTGAGGAGGAGGTAGATGACATAATACATCATTGTCATGCATCACATTATGGGGGCCACTTTGGGGTGCGAGAGAGCGTGGCTAAGATCATGCAGGTGTGGCTTTTATTGGCCTCACATGGTGAAAGACACCTATGTCTACATCAAAAAGTGTGATAGATGTCAAAGGGTAGGTGGTTTGTCTAGGAAAAAATGAGATGCCCTTAATCGGAATCCTTCCGGTTGAAATTTTTGACATTTGGGGCATTGACTTCATGGGGCCATTCCCCAACTCGATGGGTATTCATACATTTTGCTTGCTGTGGATTATGTGTCTAAGTGGGTAGAAGCTATTCCTACTAGAGTGAATGATGCTAGGGTTGTGACTCATTTCCTTACTAGGAACATCTTTAGCCGTTTTGGGACACCAAGGGCTATAATCAGTGATGAGGGTAGTCATTTCGCAACAAATTGTTTGATAAATTATTGAACAAGTATGGTGTCACTCATAGGAAGTCTTTAGCTTACCACCCACAAGCTAATGGACAAGCGAAGTGTCCAACAGGGAGATTAAGGCCATTTTAGAGAAAACTGTTGGAGCCAATAGGAAAGATTGGTCTCAAAGGCTTGATGAAGCCTTATGGGCATATAGGACAGCTTACAAAACTCCCATTGGGATGTCACCTTACCGTATTCTATATGGTAAGGCATGTCACTTGCCTGTGGAACTAGAACACAAGGCTCATTGGGCCTTGAAGAAGTTAAATTTCAACCCACAAGAGATCAAGGAGCTTAGGATGACTCAATTAATTGAGTTAGATGAGCTTAGGTTGGATGCCTATGATAGTGCTAAATTTTACAAAGAAAGAACTAAGAAATGGCATGATAGGCAACTCAACAATGAACCTTTAACCTTAGGGCAGAAAAGTTCTTCTATTTAACACAAGGTTGAGGTTATTTCCTGGCAAATTAAGGTCCAAGTGGATGGGACCTTTTGTGATAATTGATAAGAAGCCATATGGGAGCTTTGAGCTCCAAGCTGTAGATGGCAAGAAATTTTGGGTGAATGGCAATAGGCTGAAACCTTACTTTGATTCAACTCGAGAGGGAGATAGTTGATTCCCTCTCTTTCACCATTGCATGATCACCACCGAAAGTCTAGCTACGGACTTTAAATAAAGCGCTAGTTGGGAGGCAACCCAATGTTTATTGTTGTGTTTTATTTTATGTTATTTTCTCTTATTTGTTTTCTTCAATAAATTTGTTTGCAAGCTAACCATTGTGCAGGAGACTTTGTTCCTTTCTTAGCTAACCATGTGCAGGATGAGCAAATTTTTGGGTCCTGAACTTATGGAATTGTTTTTAAAGTCAAAGTCAAGGAGCAAGGAGCAAGTGAAGCCCAAAAGTGCTTGAAGATGGGCTCAAACAATTCACGTGCAAGAGTTAAAGATGGTCCATAATGCATAATCAACTCAGTGGAGAAATTTGGGCCAGTTTGGGCCTGAACGTGAATTTGCACGTGAATTGCCCAATTCACGTGCACCTCCTTTTGAGTCGTAACTCTCTGGAATGGTAGATGAGGACCATGTGAATCACGTTTACTCTTGCACGCGAATTGATAGGTGTCATATGGAGGCCCAAAAATGCAAAATACCGATTCTAGCCCTCCTAGAAGCTTCCCACAATTCACGTGCAGAAGGAAGAATTGCTTTCCGGCTCAATGGGGACCCACCACCAAAGTTTGGGACGATTCGACTTGCACGCCAATTCAGCCAATTCACGTGCGAGAGGGTATTTTGGTCGAACACTCCGAAAAGTTAGGGGCACGTGTATCACGCCAATTGGAGCCTCTTTCCTTCGCACGCTATATAAAGGGAGGCCATCTTCAAAGGCTTCCACACCAAAATCACTCCCAGATCCGAGTATTAGAGAAGCTCGCCCTTTTGCTCTCTTGCTCTTCGGTTTTTCGCTCTTGTTCTTATTTTCTCATTCCAAAGATGGTGCGCACAAGGAGGACGGCCAGGAGGAGGTGCACTCACCTAGTGCTGATACCCAACCCGAGGAGGAGATACTCTTGGGGCATGCTCTTGACATGCGAGGCTTTGGAGGCTTCGTAGTCGGGTGGGCTAGAGAGGTGGTCGTTAAAATTCAAACTCGGGATTACAAAGGTTAGTATCTCGCCTAGCCAGCCTATTTCCTATTCTGCCTTACAAGACTTCTATGCATCTCTCTGGGAATGAGGATGAACCGATAGGGGTTGTGCAAGGGGTTTATGTCGAATAACCCCCGATATTATTAGAAATTGCTTTAACCTCCCCGAACCCGGTAGTAGTTTCCCTCGGCTAAGCCTAGGAGACTTTGGTACCGCATGTAACTATGCTAGAAAATTTCAAAGTCGAAGGCGTATACCAAGAATGGTTTTGTTGGAAAATTTAGATGCCTAGCTTACCTGGTAGGGAAATGCTTATTGATTCGCACCGGTGGACTAGATAGTGTGCCTAAGCCACACCTGGAGTTCATGTATAGCATTGATCACATGCTAAATGTGGATTGGGCCACTACCATTTTTAATTGGTGGAAGAAAAACTCATCCAAGCGAGATAAATGGCAGAATTTTGTGTGTGATATTTCAAAGCATGCCTGCTTTGCAATTTTCCTCCATGGAGAGCATTACTTTTCCTTCTCACTGGGTGTTAAGAGTATTGCAAGGTGAAGGAGGTTTGGGGGTCAGCACCAGAGGTCATTGGGCAACCAATGTTCCTCCTCCATCACGACCCGCTAGGCACGGTGTTCATGTGGAGCGATCCACGGACTTTGCAAGGGAGACCTCTCCTCATTTGGATCAAAGGAAGCGGACTCTATACGGACTCACCGCCATGTACATGCGGTTCAATGTACACAAAGAAGACATTTTCAATTTCTTTCAAGGCATTAGTGGGCAGGTGGTGAGTGAAGTGGAGGTCATCAATTGGGCGATCACTAATGGGCACATCACTAATGCCCAATTTGAAGAATTAATGGCACTCATCTCCTGGAGACCAACAAGCTACTTCACAACCTAGAACCAGAGCATGGGAGGCCCCGGATGTAGCGCGCTCATGCATCACCTAGAGCATGGGAGGCCCCCGAAGCTCCTCCTGCTGCATCTATCGAAGCTTGGAGGGAAGAAACACAGCAGCTCAGGGAGGCCAATGCCAGAACCCGGCGCGAGGTGGAAGCCCCGAGGAAGGACAACAAAGAAGTCAAAGGCCTCCTAGGCAAAATCCGGAAGGCTTTGAGCAAGAGGAAAGCATCAAAACGTTCTCCTATAGTGGAGATATCTGATGAAGAACCCTCTCCATCCCCCTGAAGATGCTTATCCGGCCCAGGCAGATCCACCTCAACAAGAACCTTCGGCTCGGCCATCTTACTCTCACCCAGAGGAGGCGGCGCCGGCAACGGGGTATTCACCCTTCCAACCTCAAGAGGAGGCGAGCCAGCAAGCAGGTATTCACCCTTCCAGCCTTTACAGATCCTGCATATTCTCGGGCCCTGGTGCCTCGCTATACTTCCAGTATCTTGGGGTGCATACATGCCTGCTGAACCTGAAGATCTACTTGGCCCTCCTGTTCATTTACTCATTAATCCAGCTTTATCGTCCGAAGAGAGCCAAGCGAAGATTTGAAGAATTCATCAATTCCACAGGTCATAGGGCTCGATTTATACGGGATAATGATATCTTCACTCCTTTTAGCTTGAAGAGGATCTCGAGAGAATGAATATCTCTATGCCGACGAGATAGACCTCTTCTGCCAGGACCATGCGGTATGTAGTGGAGGCCGAGCCTCATAATTACCCCTTAGCTGGGTACACTTCCATCATGCTGTGTGAGCTTTTCAATCAACCCTTGTCCGAAGAGGTGTGGCGCCAACGCATTAATGGAGAGAATGAAGGGCACCGCCCTTGGCATGGTGTGCATGAGGTGCTAATTCCGGTGCACATTGACCGCCACTATGTACTTGTCCGTGTGAATGCGGATGTAGGCCATGCTGTGCTATATGATCCAAGCCAAGGCGAAGGGTTTGCTAAACGGAAAAGACAGCTAGTGCATGGGTTCATCAAACGCATGAAAGTGGCAATGATCAAAGAAGGCTTGTTGGCGGACAAGCTCCCTCTTATTCACTACAATGAAATGCAAATTCCCCAACGGCCTGACCAATTCAGGTGTGGGATCTTTGTTTGTTACTACATGATGGGTATTCGCAAGGGAAGGAAAATTGGGAAGTGCGCGGCGAGACATCGGCCGACTTTGTGGCTCGGGTGCGACGAATGGTGGCCAATGTCATCTACTATTACAATGTGCCAAACCAGGGGTAAGTGTTTTTCCTACTCCCTATTTTATGCCATGAGGACATAGCATATTTTAAGTGTGGTGTATAGGGGGTTACTTGAGCCACTTGCTTGTCTTTTATATTGTGATTGCATGTTTTATTTAAAAAAAAAAAAAAAAAAAAAAAAAAAAAAAACAAACACTTTGTTTTTAGTTGCATGATTGTTTGAGTTGTTTGCTTGAATGATTTGTTTGTGGAGACATGGATATTAAGTATGCAATTTTGGCTTAAAATTTAATTTTTATGCCACATTAGTATCATGTTGTGATAAGGGTGTTAAAGTAGTTAAAATGTGCTCTGAATTGGTTTAATCATGTCTATATCTCTTGAATGATATCACCATGTTTTTGGAGCTGAGTTTTGAATATTAGTGAGCATGAAATGCTATGATAGACCTAAGTAACCCTTAAAGTTGAGTGAAAAAGAAATGAAAAATGAGAACAACTTCTTTTTAGCCCTTGAGTGACATTTCTGGTTTATGGGTAATAGTTTGATTTGCTACTCATCTTGCATTCAACATTGGTTATTTAATGGTAGGAGTCAAGTAAGCATGTGATTACTTATTAGTGCTCGGTGTTTGGTGTTTAGTTAGGATGCAAGACCTCTAAGTCATTGTGACTGTCTTTGCATTCTTTTCTTTATTGTGTGATAGTATTGGAAAAGGTTGTGATTTAGAATGTGAAAAAGCCATCACTTAATTGGGAAATGGGATGTGAGACATCATTGAATTTCTCTCTCCTTATGTAGCAAAATGGCAAGGAGTTTGCATTAAAAAAAATCAGTTTTATTTATGTGTTATGTGAGTAAAAAAAGAAGAGTGAATAATCCATCAAGGAGAGCATAAAATGCAACCTTGTAAGGTTATTACTTAAAAAAAAAAAAAAAAAAAAAAAAAAAAAAGAAAAAGAGAAAAAAAGACTCGAAATAAAAGCCACAATGGCTTGATGTTTATGTGTGATTGTTTAGATTTTTGTAGCCACATTGGCTGAATTGTGTTTTGTTTTGAGAGTGTTGAGCTCAATTCTTTAGCTCATGTTTTGTTTATTCAGTTAGTAGACTAGAGTGTGAGTTTATTGAGTTTAGACTAGCGTGTGAGTTCAAATAAAGTAGAATAGAGAGTGTGTTTTCTTTGATGAGCACAATAGGGAACTCTCATGATTGCTTGGCAAGTACTTAATCAATAGCTGATGGCGAGTGTAGAGATAGAGTTTTCCATCCATTGTTCATTGATAGGTATTGGGCTTGAGAATTATTATATTTGAGTGAGGCTGCTTATCCTTGATAAGAACTTAAAGGGAAACTAGGTGCTATTTTATCATGGATTGCTTACTCATATCCGAAATTTAAGTGGTGATATTGCATGGTTGTTGGACTAGGGATATGGACATGAATGAACTAAGTTATGACTCATTTTGATGCTTAAATTTCCATTTCATCATGATAGAGTTGCATGCTTAGGAAACCATGATTCTCCTTGATTTTTATTTTATTTTTCTTCTGTTTGACTGCGTGTTTATTTTATTTTTGCATGCTTGTATGTTTTTGCTTGAGGACAAGCAATGGTTCAAGTGTGGTGTATTTGATAACGTGCATTTTATGCCGTTATTCTAGTGTTTATTTAGGATGTTTAAGAGCATGATTAGAGCCTTATTGCTTCATATATCATATATATTTGCTCTAACCCCTAGGAAGATGCTAGTTGCAAATACATGCGCTTTTAAGCTGTTTTGGCAGGTTTTGGACCTCACTTTTGACATAGTAGATGACCTCAAACAATTGGCGTGCAAGAACAAAAGTTGCTTAGAATGATGGCCTCTACCTACCAGAGAAATTTCAGAGCATTTGGAGCTAATTTGGAGTTGCACGTGAATTCACCCATATCACGTGCAAGCATATTTTTGCCTCTTAGGCCTCTACATGATGCAAGGAAGCTTGGGGAGAAGTTTGAGCTGATTTGGAGGTGCACGTGAATTCACCATATCACGTGCAAATTGGCGTGCAGAGATATTTTTGGACCGATCCAATCGTTTTTCCATGCTTGATCATTTGTTCCTGAAGGCCCAAGTCCAAATTGTGGATGGAAGATAGAGTTTTTAATGTTTCAAGTGTTACTTATCAAAACTACGCCGTTTTGATAAGTGGGCTAGGTTACACACCTCAAGGCCCATCCAAACTCTATAAATAAGAGCTCTACGCCCTCTGCTGTGCATGCCTAACCCCCACACACGTTTTAGAGAGAGAGAGAGGGCTCCACGTCTTGGAGGCTGTCCTTGACCTAGGAGAGCGGCCGTCGCGGCCGTCGCGGATTTTGGAGCCCGGATTTGAAGCTTTCTTTGTGCGCGTGATCAAGAAGAAGATGTTTAGCTTTTCTGCTATGGTTTTGCTTGTAATCATGCGTGAGTAGTCTTTTAATCTAGGGGAGCAATGTAGCCCCCTTGTTGCTTTGCTTGTGTTTATGAATATTTGGGTTTGGATGATTGAGTTTTGCATGTTTTATGAATCTGTTCTTAATTCTATCTTTGGATGTACACCTTGGTATTCTTAGCCCTAGTCCGGGGGCGGATTGAGATTCATAACTTATTTGTAATTGGTGTGATCATTATCCTTTTGCAAGTATGATTTATTGGCTTGCATGTTTGTGTGTTTAGATGACCATTCCGGCATACAACTCTTAAAAGGACCTCAATGACCATTTGTTGTCCTTGGCTTATGTTTAGCATGTTTTCAATCAACAACCCTAACATCATGAACCGGTAGAGATAACATAGGGAGGTGAAATTGTGACCCTAGATGCTTTTAATCCTTGATTCTTAATCCTAAAATCAGTTTACTTTCTTTGTTTATTCAGAAAACCAAATAAAAATTAGATCTTTAGGTTAAAAAAGAAAACTTTTTGCCAAGACATTTTATAGAACAAGAGTAATTGGGTGATTTGATTTGAGAACTAGAGAACTAGGTTAATCCCTGTGGGTTCGGCCCCTTTCTTGCCGCTATTCTTTTAGTGCAAACTTAGGGAATTTATTATTTTGAAGAGAGATTTAACGACATTAGCTAGCTCTTTTAGAGAGGCTAAAAATCTTGTCTGATCAAAACTCAATAAATGACAGACAAGATTTTTAGCCTCTCTAAAAGAGCTAGCTAATGTCGTTAAATCTGTCTTCAAAATAATAAATTCCTTAAGTTTGCACTAAAAGAATAGCAGCAAGCAAGGGGTCGAACCCACAGGATTAACCTAGTTCTCTAGTTCTCAAATCAAATCACCCAATTACTCTTGTTCTATAAAATGTCTTGGCAAAAAGTTTTCTTTTTTAAACTAAAGATCTAATTTTTATTTGGTTTTCTTAATAAACAAAGAAAGTAAGTTGATTTTAGGATTAAGATTCAAGGATTAAAGGCATCTAGGGTCACAATTTCACCTCCCTATGTTATCTCTAACTGGTTCATGGTATTAGGGTTGTCCGATTGAAAACATGCTAAACATAAGCCAAGGACAACAAATGGTCATTGAGGTCCTTTTAAGAGTTGTATGCCAGAATGGTCATCTAAACACACAAACATGCAAAGCCAATAAATCATACTTGCAAAAGGATAATGATCACACCAATCACAAATAAGTTATGAATCTCAATCCGCCCTGACTAGGGCTAAGAATACCAAGGTGTACATCCAAAGATAGAATTAAGAACAGATTCATAAAACATGCAAAACTTCAATCATCCAAACCCAATATTCATAAACACAGTAAAACAACAAGGGGGCTACATTGCTCCCCTAGATTATAAGACTACTCACGCATGATTACAAGCAAACACAAAGCAGAAAAGCTCAACATCTTCTTCTTGATCACGCGCACAGCAAAGCTTCAAATCTAGGCTCCAAAATCCGCGACGGCTGCTGCGACGGCTGCTCTCCTAGGTCAAGGAGCACCTCCAAGTCGTGGAGCCTCTCTCTCTCTCTCTAAAAACGTGTAAGGGGGTTAGGCATGGCTAGCAAGGGGCGTGGAGGCTTGTATTTATAGAGTTTGGATGGGCTTTGAGGTGTGTAACCTAGCCCACTTATCAAAACGACGTAGTTTTGATAAGTAACACTCGAAACTTTAAAATCTCTATCTTCCATCCACAATTTGGACTTGGGCCTTCAGAACAAATGATCGGCATGGAAAAACGATTGGATCGGTCCAAAAATATCTCGCACGCCAATTTGCACGTGATATGGTGAATTCACGTGCACCTCCAAATCAGCTCAAACTTCTCCCCAAGCTTCCTTGCATCCTGTAGAGGCCTGAGAGGCAAAAATAGGCTTGCACGTGAAATGGGTGAATTCACGTTCAGCTCCAAATGCTCTGAAATTTCTGTGGTAGGTAGATGACATCATTCTAAGAAACTTTTGTTCTTGCACGCAAATTGTTTGAGGCCATCTACTATGTCAAAAGTGAGGTACAAAATCTGCCAAAACAGCTTAAAAACGCATGTATTTGCAAATAGTATCTTCCTAGGGGTTAGAGCAAATATATATGATATATGAAGCAATAAGGCTCTAATCATGCTCTTAAACATCCTAAATAAACACTAGAATAACGGCATAAAATGCACGTTATCAAATACACCACACTTGAACCATTGCTTGTCCTCAAGCAAAAACATACAAGCATGCAAAAATAAAATAAACACGCAGTCAAACGGAAGAAAAATAAAATAACAATCAAGGAGAATCATGGTCCTAAGCATGCAACTCTATCATGATGAAATGGGAATTTAAGCATCAAAATGAGTCATAACTTAGTTCATTCATGTCCATATCCCTAGTCCAACAACCATGCAATATCACCACTTAAATTTCAGATATGAGCAAGCAATCCATGATAAAATAGCACCTAGTTTCCCTTTAAGTTCTTACCAAGGATAAGCAGCCTCACTCAAATATAATAATTCTCAAGCCCCAATACCTATCAATGAACAATGGATGGAAAACTCTATCTCTACACTCGCCATCAGCTATTGATTAAGTACTTGCCAAGCAATCATGAGAGTTCCCTATTGTGCTCATCAAAGAAAACACACTCACTATTCTACTTTATTTGAACTCACACTCTATTCTAAACTCAATAAACTCACACTCTAGTCTACTAACTGATAAAACAAGACCATGAGCCAAAGAATTGAGCTCAACATTCTTAAAACAAAACACAATTCAGCCAATGTGGCTTCACAAATCTAAACAATCACACATAAACATCAAGCCATTCGGCTTTTATTCGAATCTTTCTTTCTTTTCTTTTTTTTCTTTTTTTTTTTTAAGTAGTAACCTTACAAGGTTGCATTTTATGCTCTCCCTTGATGGATTATTCACTCTTCTTTTTTTTTTTTACTCACATAACACATAAATAAGACTGATTTTTCTAATGCATACCCCTTGCCATTTTGCTACATAAGGAGAGACAAAATTCATTGATGTCTCACATCCCATTTTCCAATTAAGTGATGGCTTTTTCACATTCTATATCACAGCTTTTATATTTACAACACAGATAAACAAAAAATAGGATATATAAGAAGTCAAAGTGACTTAAAGGCCTTGCACCCTATCCACACACCAAACACTGAGCACTAATAAGTAATCACATGCTTACTTGACTCCTACCATTAAATAACTAATGTTAAGTGCAAGAAGAGTAGCAAATCAACTATTACCCACAAACCATAAATGTCACTCAAGGGCTAAAAAGAAGTCATTCTCATTTTTCATTTCTTTTTCACTCAACTTTAAGGGTTACTTAGGTCTATCATAGCATTTCATGCTCAGCTAATATTCAAAACTCAGCTCCAAAAAATGGTGATATCATTCAACAGATAAAGACATGATCAAACTAATTCAGAGCACATTTTAACTACTTTAACACCCTTATCACAACATGATACTAATGTGGCCCAAAAATTAAATTTTAAGGCAAAATTGCATACTTAATATCCATGTCTCCACAAGCAAATCATTCAAGCAGACAACTCAAACAATCACCCAAAATAAAAATAAAGGACAACAAAAACACTTAAACAAAAACAAGACATGCAATCACACAATATAAAGGACAAACAAGTGGCTCAAGTCACTCCCCATACACCACACTTAAAATATGCTATGTCCTCATGGCATAAAATAGGGAGTAGGAAAAACACTTACCCCTGGTTTGGCACACTATAATAGTAGATGACATTGGCCACCATTCGTCGCACCTAAGCCACAAAGTCAACCGAGCGTCTCGCCGCGCACTTCCCAAGTTTCCTTCCCTTGCAGAATAGCCATCATGTAGTAGCAAGCAAAGATCCCACACGTGAATTGACCCAATAATTTGCTCATCCTGCAAATGGTTAGTTAAGAAAGAAGCAAAGTCTCTGCACAATGGTTAGCTTGCAAACAATTTATTGAATAAAATAAATAAAAGAAAATAACATAAAATAAAACATAGCAATAAACATTGGGTTGCCTCCCAACCAGGCGCTTTATTTAAAGTCCGTAGCTAGACTTTGTCATACTAAGCTCAACCAATGTATGAAAGGCTTTCATCCTGGCATTGTAAACCTCGGCAGTCTCATAGACCATAGCAATCGGATGAATGAACCGTGGGAGCCACTTGAACTCCCGATTCAATTGTTGATAGGGAGACACCTCCACAAACTTATGGTTCTCCTTCCTCTCATTCCAACGAGGTGGTAACACAAATTCAACATACTCCACAATTGGAGTAGTCATGATGCACGCATGGTTACCTCCCTTGTCAAGCACTTCCTCCTCTTGTATAAGGGAAGATGATTCCAAAGCAAACATAGTAGTGGTGGGCTCATGTCGCTTGTCTTCATAAAGAGTACCTTGGTTTGATGTGCCTTCGGATATGAGAATTATAGCATCATCATCCAAGATTTGTTGCTGCATCCTTGGGTTGTCATTTATTGGTTTCTCATGTTCTTCTAACACCCCAGAACAATTCAAGTCTTCCTCTTCTTCTTGGATGGAAAAATTGTCCTCATAAGCTCCAACCATGGGAAGAGTTGAAGTGGATACATCACATGGGCTATTAAATTGTGGTGGAGGGACCACCTCATCATAATGAAACATTGCCCTTTTGTCCACTTCTTGTTCTATAGCAGCATTAATGGTTTGACCATCTAGAATGCAAGCTTCATCTTGAGAATCATTATTAGCGAGAAAACTCCCATTCTTGTGAGGCGGACGTCAAAGATTGATTCATGGAAGTTGGGGTGATGGCTTTGCAATTCTCTTCAGTTTTTATCTCTATGTCATCAGCAAAGGAGTGAGATGAGACTCCGGTTTTGCATTTTGAGCCATACTCATCAATAATTGCTCCATATTTTTTATGGTAGTCTCCATACGTCCTAGCCTTTCATTCAAATCCTTTACCTCTCTTCTTGTTTCTACATCTTCAACTTGGGGCTGCCACTCTTGTTGTTGATATGGACAATAATTGCCATAGAGTGGGGCTTCATAGTAAGCTTCATCTTGATATTGCCCAACCAATATGTTCTCGAGAATATCCATTGAAGAAACCATTAAACTCCTTAGGTGGTGGCTCTTGTGGATAGTAGTCACCCTCAGGTTGGGTGTAAGTTGGCCATACTTCTCTACCATCTCCATTAATACTCCCACCATAACAAGGAGGCTCCTGGTATGAATAACTTCTTGTGGGAGGATCATAGACAGTGCAATCCCAAGCATTATATGAAAATTGATCTGCTGCATGGCCTGGAACATAAACATGTTGGTCTGCCATCATTGAATTCTCCTCATCTTTCCTTTGATTTTCCCACAAATATTTGTTGCCTTGGATCATCCTTTCCAAACATTCTTCCATGGTTAGCTCCTCCTCATCTCCAAACTTTCTGTCCATTGGAGTCCTGTTCGGGTTCTGGATTAAAGGACACAAGTTCCCCTCATTGCATACACAACTAGTAATACCTCAAACACTTGGTGTATGTTCCTGTAAAACAACAAGAACACACCCAGCAGCTCCGAACAATGCAAAATAAACAAATAAAGAACACAAAATAACAGAAAGTAAAAGACAAAATAAAACACCAAGATCAGAATTCAAACAATTTCACTGAATGTTGATTTTAAAAACTAGTTAACCGTTGAATCCCCAACGGCGCCAATTTGACAGACAAGATTTTTAGCCTCTCTAAAAGAGCTAGCTAATGTCGTTAAATCTCTCTTCAAAATAATAAATTCCTTAAGTTTGCACTAAAAGAATAGCAGCAAGCAAGGGGTCGAACCCACAGGGATTAACCTAGTTCTCTAGTTCTCAAATCAAATCACCCAATTACTCTTGTTCTATAAAATGTCTTGGCAAAAAGTTTTCTTTTTTAAACTAAAGATCTAATTTTTATTTGGTTTTCTTAATAAACAAAGAAAGTAAGTTGATTTTAGGATTAAGATTCAAGGATTAAAGGCATCTAGGGTCACAATTTCACCTCCCTATGTTATCTCTACTGGTTCATGGTATTAGGGTTGTCTGATTGAAAACATGCTAAACATAAGCCAAGGACAACAAATGGTCATTGAGGTCCTTTTAAGAGTTGTATGCCAGAATGGTCATCTAAACACACAAACATGCAAAGCCAATAAATCATACTTGCAAAAGGATAATGATCACACCAATCACAAATAAGTTATGAATCTCAATCCGCCCCAGACTAGGGCTAAGAATACCAAGGTGTACATCCAAAGATAGAATTAAGAACAGATTCATAAAACATGCAAAACTTCAATCATCCAAACCCAATATTCATAAACACAGTAAAACAACAAGGGGGCTACATTGCTCCCCTAGATTATAAGACTACTCACGCATGATTACAAGCAAACACAAAGCAGAAAAGCTCAACATCTTCTTCTTGATCACGCGCACAGCAAAGCTTCAAATCTAGGCTCCAAAATCCGCGACGGCTGCTACGACGGCTGCTCTCCTAGGTCAAGGAGCACCTCCAAGTCGTGGAGCCTCTCTCTCTCTCTCTAAAAACGTGTAGGGGGGTTAGGCATGGCTAGCAAGGGGCGTGGAGGCTTGTATTTATAGAGTTTGGATGGGCTTTGAGGTGTGTAACCTAGCCCACTTATCAAAACGACGTAGTTTTGATAAGTAACACTCGAAACTTTAAAATCTCTATCTTCCATCCACAATTTGGACTTGGGCCTTCAGGAACAAATGATCAGCATGGAAAAACGATTGGATCGGTCCAAAAATATCTCTGCACGCCAATTTGCACGTGATATGGTGAATTCACGTGCACCTCCAAATCAGCTCAAACTTCTCCCCAAGCTTCCTTGCATCCTGTAGAGGCCTGAGAGGCAAAAATAGGCTTGCACGTGAAATGGGTGAATTCACGTTCAGCTCCAAATGCTCTGAAATTTCTGTGGTAGGTAGATGACATCATTCTAAGAAACTTTTTGTTCTTGCACGCAAATTGTTTGAGGCCATCTACTATGTCAAAAGTGAGGTACAAAATCTGCCAAAACAGCTTAAAAACGCATGTATTTGCAAATAGTATCTTCCTAGGGGTTAGAGCAAATATATATGATATATGAAGCAATAAGGCTCTAATCATGCTCTTAAACATCCTAAATAAACACTAGAATAACGGCATAAAATGCACGTTATCAATAAACTCACACTCTATTCTAATAAGCCGATAAAACAAAACCATGAGCCAAAGAATTGAGCTCAACATTCTTAAAACAAAACACAATTAAGCCAATGTGGCTACAAATCTAAACAATCACACAAACATCAGGCCATTGTGGCTTTTATTCTGAATCTTTCTTTTTTTTTTTGTTTCTGTTTTTTTTTTTAAGTAATAACCTTACAAGGTTGCATTTTATGCTCTCCCTTGATGGATTATTCACTCTTTTTTTTTACTCACATAACACATAAATAAGACTGATTTTTTTCTGATGTATGCCCCTTGCCATTTTGCTATATAAGGAGAGACAGAAATTCATTGATGTCTCACATCCCATTTTCCAGTTAAGTGATGGCTTTTTCACATTCTATATCACAGCCTTTTATAATAATATCTCACAATATAAAGAAAAGAATGCAAAGACAGTCCACAATGACTTAGAGGTCTTGCATCCTAACTGCACACACCAAACACTGAGCACTAATAAGTAATCACATGCTTACTTGACTCCTACCATTAAATAACCAATGTTGAATGCAAGATGAGTAGCAAATCAAACTATTACCCATACCCTAAATGTCACTCAAGGGCTAAAAAGAAGCTGTTCTCATTTTGCATTTCTTTTTCACTCAACTTTAAGGGTTACTTAGGTCTATCATAGCATTTCATGCTCAGCTAATATTCAAAACTCAGCTCCAAAAACATGGTGATATCATTCAAGAGATATAGACATGATTAAACCAATTCAGAGCACATTTTAACTACTTTAACACCCTTATCACAACATGATACTAATGTGGCATAAAAAAATTAAATTTTAAGCCAAAATTGCATACTTAATATCCATGTCTCCACAAACAAATCATTCAAGCAAACAACTCAAACAATCATGCAACTAAAAATAGTTTTTTTTTTTAAATAAAACATGCAATCACAACATAAAAGACAAGCAAGTGGCTCAAGTCACTCCCATACACCACACTTAAAATATGCTATGTCCGCATGGCATAAAAGAAGGAGTAGGAAAAACAGTTACCCCTGGTTTGGCACACTTGTAATAGTAGATGACATTGGCCACCATTCGTCGCCCTGAGCCACAAAGTCGGTCGACGTCTCGCCGCACTTCCCAATTTTCCTTCCCTTGCGAATACCCATCATGTAGTAGCAAACAAAGATCCCACGCTGAATTGGTCGAGTCGTTGGGGAATTTGCATTTCATTGTAGTGAATAAGAGGGAGCTTGTCCGCCAACAAGCCTTCTTTGATCATTGCCACTTTCATGCGTTTGATGAACCCATGCACTAACTGTCTTTTCCGTCTAGCAAACCCTTCGCCTTGGCTTGGATCATATAGCACAGCATGGCCTACATCCAGATTCACACGGACAAGTACATAGTGGCGGTCAATGTGCACCGGAATCAGCACCTCATGCATACCATGCCAAGGGCGGTGCCCTTCATTGTCTCCATTAATGCGTTGGCGCCACACCTCTTCGGACAAGGGTTGATTGAAAAGCTCACACGGCATGATGGAAGTGTACCCGGCTAAGGGGTAATTATGAGGCTCGGCCTCCACTACATACCGCATGGTCCTGCAGAAAGAGGTCTATCTCGTCGGCATAGAGATATTCATTCTCGAGATCCTCTTCAAGCTAAAAGGAGTGAAGATATCATTATCCCGTATAAATCGAGCCCTATGACCTGTGGAATTGATGAATTCTTCAAATCTTGCTTGGCTCTCTTCGAGACGATAAAGCTGGATTAATGATTAAATGAACGGGAGGGCCAAGTAGATCTTCGGGTTCAGCGGGCATGTATGCACCCCAAGATCTTGGAAGTATAGCGAGGCACCAGGGCCTGAGAATATGCGGGGATACGTAAAAGGCTGGAAGGGTGAATACCCCTGCTGGCTCTGCCTCCTCTTGAGGTTGGAAGGGTGAATACCCTGCTGGGCGGCGCTGCCTCCTCTCGGATGATAATGAGGTGGCTGAGTCGAAGGTTCTTGTTGAGGTGGATCTGCCTGGGCTGGATAAGCATCTTCAGGGGATGGAGAGGGTTCTTCATCGAGATATCTCCACTATAGGAGAACGTTTTGAGGCTTTCCTCTTGCTCAAAGCCTTCCAGATTTTGCCTAGGAGGCCCTTGACTTCTTTATTGTCCTTCCTCGGGGCTTCCACCTCGCGCCGGGTTCCGGCATTGGCCTCCCTGAGCTGCTGTGTTTCTTGCCTCCAAGCTTCGATAGATGCGGCAGGGAGGAGCTTCGGGGCCTCCCATGCTCTAGGTGATGCATGAGCGGCTACATCTGGGGCCTCCCATGCTCTGGTTCTAGGTTGTGAAGTAGCTTGTTGGTCTCCGAGAGATGAGTGCCATTAATTCTTCAAATTGGGCATTAGTGATGTGCCCATTAGTAGTGCCCAATTGATGACCTCCACTTCGCTCACCACCTGCCCACTAATGCCTTGAAAGAAATTGAAAATGTCTTCTTTGTGTACATTGGACCGCATGTACATGGCGGTGAGTCTGTATAGAGTCTGCTTCCTTTGATCCAAATGAGGAGGGGTCTCCCTTGCAAAGTCCGTGGATCGCTCCACATGAACACTTTGCTTGCGGGCTGTGATGGAGGAGGAACATTGGTTGCCCAATGGCCTCTGGTGCTGACCCCCAAATCTCCTTCGGCTTGCAATACTCTTAACACCCGGTGAGAAGGAAAAGTAATGCTCTCCGAGGGAGGAAAAATGCAAAGCGGGCATGCTTTGAAATATTACACACAAAATTCCGCCATTGATCTGCTTGGATGAGTTTTTCTTCCACCGATTAAAAATGGTAGTGGCCCAATCCACATTTAGCATATGATCAATGCTATACATGAACTCCAGGTGTGGCTTAGGCACCCTTATCTAGCCCACTGGTCCGAATCAATAAGCATTTCCCTACCCGGGTAAGCTAGGCATCTAAATTTTCCAACAAAACCGTTCTTGGTATACGCCTTCGACTTTGAAATTTTCTAGCATAGTTACATGCGGTACCAAATTCTCCTAGGCTTAGGCGAGGGAAACTACTACGGGTTCGGGGAGGTTAAAGCAATTTCTAATAATATCGGGGGTTATTCGACATAAACCCCTTGCCTGACCCCTATCGGTTCATCCTCATTCCCCGAGAGACAGATGCATAGAAGTCTTGTAAGGCGAGAATAGGAAATAGGCAGGCTGGGCGAGATACTAACCTTTGTAATCCCGAGTTTGAATTTTAACAGCCACCTCTCTAGCCCGACCCAGCCCCGAAGCCTCCAAAGCCTGCATATCAAGAGCATGCCCCAAGAGTATCTCCTCCTCAGTTTGGCTATTAGCACTAGGTGAGTGCACCTCCTCTTGGCCAGTCCTCCTTGTGCGCACCATCTTTGGAATGAGAAAATAAGAACAAGGGCGAGAAGGCCGAAGAGCAAGAGAGCAAAAGGGCGAGCTTCTCTAATACTCGGATCTGGAGTGATTTTGGTGTGGAAGCCTTTGAAGATGGCCTCCCTTTATATAGCGTGCGAGAGGAAAGATGCTCCAATTGGCGTGATACACGTGCCCCTAACTTTTCGAGTGTTCGACCAAAATACCCTCTGCACGTGAATTGGCTGAATTGGCGTGCGAGTCAGAATCGTCCCAAACTTTGGTGGTGGGTCCCCACTGAGCTGGCAAGCAATACTTCCTTCTGCACGTGAATTGTAGGAAGCTTCTAGGAGGGCTAAAATCGGTATTTTGAATTTTTGGGCCTCCATATGACAGCTAGCAATTCACGTGCAAGAGTAAACGTGAATCACATGGTCCTCATCTACCATTCCCAGAAAGTTACGGTCAAAAGGAGGTGCACGTGAATTGGGCAATTCACGTGCAAATTCACGTTCGAGCCCAAAGCTGGTCCAAATTTCTCCACTGAGTTGCTTATGCATTATGGACCATCTTTAACTCTTGCACGTGAATTGTTTGAGCCCATCTTCAAGCACTTTTGGGCTTCACTTGCTCCTTGCTCCTTGACTTTGACTTTAAAAACAATTCCACAAGTTCGGGACCCAAAAATTTTCTCATCCTGCACATGGTTAGCTAAGAAAGGAACAAGGTCTCTGCCCAATGGTTAGCTTGCAAACAAATTTATTGAAGAAAATAAATAAAAGAAATAACATAAAATAAAATAAAACATAGCAATAAACATTGGGTTGCCTCCCAATCGGCGCTTTATTTAAAGTCTGTAGCTAGACTTGCGGTTATGATCAAGCAATGGTGAAAGAGGGGAATCAACTATCTCCCTCTGAGTTGAATCAAAGTAAGGTTTCAGCCTATTGCCATTCACCCAAAATTTCTTGCCATCTACTGACTTGGAGCTCAAAGCTCCCATATGGCTTCTTATCAACTATCACAAAAGGTCCCATCCACTTGGACCTTAATTTGCCAGGAAATAACCTCAACCTTGTGTTAAATAGAAGAACTTTCGTCCTAAGGTTAAAGGTTCATTGTTGAGTTGCTATCATGCCATTTCTTAGTTCTTTCTTTGTAAAATTTAGCATCATCATAGGCATCCAACCTAAGCTCATCTAACTCAATTAATTGAGTCATCTTAAGTTCCTTGATCTCTTGTGGGTTGAAATTTAACTTCTTCAAGGCCCAATGAGCCTTGTGTTCAAGTTCCACAGGCAAGTGACATGCCTTACCATATAGAATACGGTAAGGTGACATCCCAATGGGAGTCTTGTAAGCTGTCCTATATGCCCATAAGGCTTCATCAAGCCTTTGAGACCAATCTTTCCTATTGGCTCCAACGGTTTTCTCTAAAATGGCCTTAATCTCCTTTGTTGGACACTACCTTTGTCCATTAGCTTGTGGGTGGTAAGCTAAAGACTTCCTATGAGTGACACCATACTTGTTCAATAATTTATTAAACAATTTGTTGCGAAATGACTACCCTCATCACTTGATTATAGCCCTTGGTGTCCCAAAACGGCTAAAGATGTTCCTAGTAAGGAAGTAAGTCACAACCCTAGCATCATTCACTCTAGTAGGAATAGCTTCTACCCACTTAGACACATAATCCACGGCAAGCAAAATGTATGAATACCCATCGGAAATTGGGGAAGGGCCCCATGAAGTCAATGCCCCAAATGTCAAAAATTTCAGCTGGAAGAATTCCGGTTAATGGCATCTCATTTTTCCTAGATAGACCACCTACCCTTTGACATCTATCACACTTTTTGATGTAGACATAGGTGTCTTTCACCATGTGAGGCCAATAAAAGCCACCTTTGCATGATCTTAGCCACAGTTCTTTGCACCCCAAAGTGGCCCCCATAATGTGATGCATGACAATGATGTATTATGTCATCTACCTCCTCCTCAAGGACACACTTTCTAATGATTTGGTCTGGACACCTCCTATAAAGAATTGGGTCTTCCCAAATGAATTTCTTAGCATCCACTTACCAATTTCTTTCTCTGGTGGTAGTCTAACCGTTTGGGTATGAACCCGGTGGCTAAATAATTTGCTATGTCGGCAAACCAAGGAAGATGATGCACCTCAAACAACTTCTCATCGGGAAAGTCATCTACAATGGGTAGAGACTTAGGTGCATTCTCCACACGGGAGAGGTGATCAGCCACGGAATTTAGGGCTCCCTTTGTGTCTCTAATTTCAAGGTCAAATTCCTGTAAGAGGAGAACCCATCTAATCAAGCGTGGCTTAGCTTCTTTTTTAGCAAACAAATATTTCAACGCAGCATGATCGGTATAAACAATGACTTTAGACCCCAAAAGGTAGGGTCTAAACTTGTTGCGACCATAAACCACGGCTAGCAACTCTTTCTCGGTGGTGGTATAGTTACGTTGAGCATCATCTAAGGTCTTACTAGCATAGTAAATGACCTACACACCTTTTCTCGCCTTTGCCCTAAGACTACCCCCACAGCATAATCACTCGCATCACACATTAGCTCAAAAGGTTGAGCCCGGTCGGGTGTGACTATAACGGGTGCGATGACTAACTTACCCTTGAGGATGTTAAAAGCTTCTAAGCAATCTTCATTAAACTCAAAGCTTGTGTCTTTTTCTAACAACCTACTCATGGGTTTTGCAATTTTTGAGAAGTCCTTAATGAATCTCCTATAAAAGCCAGCATGGCCAAGGAAACTTCTCACTCCTTTTTCATTAGTTGGAGGTGGCGAGTCTCAATAGTGGAGATTTTTGCCTTGTCTACCTCCAAACCATGTGCAGACACCTTGTGCCCTAGAACTATCCCCTCTGTTACCATGAAATGGCATTTCTCCCAATTTAGGACTAGTTCCTTCTCCTCACATCTCTCTAAGACCACATCTAGATTTTTCAAACCTTTGTTGGTAGGAGGAACCAAACACCGAGAAGTCATCCATGAAGACCTCCATGATCTCCTCAACCAAACCCTGAAAAATGGCCATCATACACCTTTGAAAGGTGGCAGGGGCATTACAAAGCCCAAATGACATTCTCCTAAATGCAAAAGTGCCAAAAGGGCACGTGAAGGTGGTCTTTTCTTGGTCCTCGGGCTTAACCATGATCTGATTATACCCGGAATAGCCATCTAAAAAGATAGTGACTATAGCCGGCTAACTTATCCAACATTTGGTCAATGAAAGGAAGAGGAAAATGATCCTTCCTAGTGGCCTTGTTCGGCTTCCTATAGTCGACACACACTCTCCACCCCGTCACAGTGCGAGATGGGATCAATTCATTTTTCTCATTCTTAATCACAGTCATGCCCCCTTTCTTGGGCACAACATGCAATGGACTCACCCACTCACTATCAGAAATAGCATAAATTATTCCCGCATTTTTCCATTTTAAAATTTCTTTTCTAACAACTTCTTTCATAGCAGGGTTTAATCTTCTTTGTCTTTCAGCAGTGGGTTTAAAATCATCTTTCATCAAAATCTTATGCATGCAAATCCCTGGACTAATACCCCTAATGTCTTCAATGTTCCATCCTAGGGCCTTTTTGTGTTTCCTAAGGACTTCAGCAATTGAGTACACTCCACATCATTTAAATTAGAAGCAACAATGACGGGGAATTGATTTGTAGAGTCTAGAAATTCATACCTTAGGTGTCCAGGCAGCTCCTTCGATTCCGGAGGTGGAGGCATGTCATCTTCTTTTTCCTCCTCGGCTTGCTCCAAAGAGTTTGTAGTTTCCTCATCTTCCTCGGCTGTCAAGTACATCTCTTCATCTTGTTGAGCTTCATGGTGAAGGGCTCCATCATTGGTGGTGGTAATTTCTTCCGCCAAGTAGTCTTCCACCAATTCCTCAAGGTCTTCAACCCAAAGGCAATCCTCCTCCTCTTGACCTTGCAAAGCCTTCCCCATGTGGAAGACTAAGGTCTCCTCATTAATTCTCGAGTTAGCTGCCCTTGAGCAACATCGATCAATGCCCGACCCGTTCGAGAAACGGTCTTCCAAGGAGTAGGCTGAACTCCTCTATCTTCTTCCATCTCCAAAACTACAAAGTCTGCTGGAAATATGAAGGAGCCCACTTTAACTAGCACGTCTTCAATTATCCCTTCGGGCCTTCCCGTAGACCGGTCGACAAGCGCAACGATATGGAAGTGGGCTTCATGCCCTTAAGCCCAAGCCGCTTGTACAAAGCAAAGGAAATCAAATTGATGCTGGCCCCTAAATCACATAGGGCCTGCTTTGCGATGCATTGCCAATCACACAAGGGAGATTAAAGCTGCCAGGATCTTTATGCTTGATGGGAAAACTACGTTGAACAACACTTTGCTCACCTCGTTAGTGATTGCCACCGTCTCATGATCCCCATATTTCCTCTTCTTTGTCACAAAATCTTTGATGTATTTTACGTACCTAGGCATCTGCTCCAAAACTTCCACAAATGGAATATTAATCTCAAGCTTCTTGAACAAACTCAGGAAGCGCTCATACTCTTCTTCAACCCTCTGGTTCCTCGGCCTACGAGGAAATGGCATAGTAGGTCGAGCTCTTGCTTCTTTTCTTGAGTGTCTGTCTTGACTCGGTTGCTTGTCCTTCTTTTCTTGCACTTTTTCTTCAACTTCTAAGGGCGCTTTGTTCTTAGGGAATTGCCTTCTTCTTGGGCTCTTTAGCTTCATTCGGTGTCTTCCCGCTCCTTAGAGTGATAGCCTTGCAACTCTCCTTGGGGTTCACCTCGGTGTCACTTGGAAAAGTATTGGTTGACACCCCTTGATTTACATTACGAGCCAAACTCACAAGCGGCTTTTCTATATTCTTAATTGAAGATTCAATTGTGACTACCCTTTCCTCCAAATTATCCTCTCTTTTGGTTGGCTCATCCACATTCGATATACCCTTCCTCTTTCTTTGTTGCGGTGAGGCTGTTTCTCTTTCGAATCCTGGAGGTGGGTGTAAATAATTATCCGTGGCATACGGATTCTACTTCATCCCCGAGGGCACATATTTATCTTGGGTGATGTATCTCCCCCTCGGTTACGAGTTCTCCGAAATGGTTGAGATTGCTTGCTGATTACGGTTGTACCCTAGTTGTTGTTGTTGAGGATAAAATTGTTGTTTTGGTACAAGCCCTTTCCTCCAACATAATTTGCTTCTTCGACTCCACTCCAGCCTTTCAACTCCTGGTAAAGCTTGTGATCCTTGAACTTTAAGAGCCAATACTTCCATGCCTTTCACTAAAGCTTGAATGCGTGCTTGCACATCATTGGAAGAATTTTCAACTGAAGCAATCTTCTCCCTTGGCTTTGAAGTACGCACATTAGACCCCTGCGATCGGCTAATGACAGCCTCTCCAAGAGCTCTGCTTCTTGCGTCGGGCTCTAGATTCATCAAGCATCCTCCAGCAGCTGCATTCACCTTGTCTTGTGAATGGGGCCGAAGACTGTGTAGAAAGATTCAATTTGAATCCTTTGGGGCCTTCCATGATCAGGGCATCTTCTCACTAAGTCTTTGAAACGCTCCCAAGCTTCATGAAGAGTCTCCATCTCATCTTGCCTGAACCTGCTAATCTCTCCTCTTAGGCTGGATCACCTTGGAAGGAGGAAGTACTTTGACATGAACTTGGTGCGCATCTCCTCCCAAGTGTTGATTGAACTTTGTTGGCGGATTTTTGAACCAGCCAAGAGCTCTATCCCTTAAAGAGAAAGGGAAAAGCCTTAGCTTTATGGCTTCCTCCGACACATTGTTGATCTTGATGGTGTCACACACCTGGTAGAACCTCATCAAATCTTTGGTGTGGATCATCCACGGCTGTTCCTCCAAACGCGTTGTTGCTCACCATGTTGATCAATGCCGGCTTCCCTTCGAAGCTATTCGCTTGGACTCTTGTCTGCCGAATCCCGAAATAATGGTCCGACATCATCGGCCTCGCATAATCTAAGAAGGTTACGGGCATAAACCTATTACCCTCTTCTTACGGATATTGGCCATTGTAATTGGCCCCTCCTTGCGGTGCACCACCATCGGGTCTGAGATCTGCCATCAGATCGCCTACGGATTGCTCCAAGCCTTGTAGTGCTTCTTCCGCCTCACGTCTTTGCTTCCCTAGCTGCTCTCTGACGAGCTCTGAACAACCTTTCGGGTTCCCGCGTAAATTGTATATCCTCCTCTCTTTGCATGCACAACTAGGAATCCTTGATGTATGTTCCTGTAAACAACAAGAACACACCCAGCGGCTCCGAACAATGCAAAATAAACAAATAAAGAACACAAAATAACGAGAAAAGTAAAGACAAAATAAAACACCAAGATCGAAATTCAAACAATTTCACTCAATGTTGATTTTAAAAACTAGTTAACCGTCGAATCCCCCGGCAACGGCGCCAATTTGACAGACAAGATTTTTAGCCTCTCTAAAAGAGCTAGCTAATGTCGTTAAATCTCTCTTCAAAATAATAAATTCCCTAAGTTTGCACTAAAAGAATAGCAGCAAGAAAGGGGTCGAACCCACAGGGATTAACCTAGTTCTCTAGTTCTCAAATCAAATCACCCAATTACTCTTGTTCTATAAAATGTCTTAGCAAAAAGTTTTCTTTTTTAAACTAAAGATCTAATTTCTATTTGGTTTTACGGAATAAACAAAGAAAGTAAACTGATTTTAGGGTTAAGTTTCAAGGATTAAAAGCATCTAGGGTCACAATTTCACCTCCCTATGTTATCTCTCCTGGTTCATGATATTAGGGTTGTCGATTGAAAACATGCTAAACATAAGCCAAGGACAACAAATGGTCATTGAGGTCCTTTTAAGAGTTGTATGCGGAATGGTCATCTAAACACACAAACATGCAAATCCAATAAATCATACTTGCAAAAGAATAATGATCACACCAATTACAAATAAGTTATGAATCTCAATCTGCCCCAGACTAGAGCTAAGAATACCAAGGTGTACATCCAAAGATAGAATTAAGAACAGATTCATAAAACATGCAAAACTTCAATCATCCAAACCCAATATTCATAAACACGGCCAAGCAACAAGGGGGCTACATTGCTCCCCCTAGATTAAAAGACTACTCACGCATGATTACAAGCAAAACCATAGCGAGAAAAGCTCAACATCTTCTTCTTGATCACGCGCACGAGCAAAGCTTCAAATCCGGGCTCCAAAATCCGCGACGGCTGCTGCGACCGGCTGCGACGGCTGCTCTCCTAGGTCAAGGACAGCCTCTAAGACGTGGAGCCTCTCTCTCTCTCTAAAAACGTGTAGGGGGGTTAGGCATGGCTAGCAAGGGCGTGGAGGCTTGTATTTATAGAGTTTGGATGGGCTTTGAGGTGTGTACCCTAGCCCATCTATCAAAACGACGTAGTTTTGATAAGTAACACTCGAAACATTAAAAACTCTATCTTCCATCCACAATTTAGACTTGGGCCTTCAGGAACAAATGATCAGCATGGAAAAACGATTGGATCGGTCCAAAAATATCTCTGCACGCCAATTTGCACGTGATATGGTGAATTCACGTGCACCTCCAAATCGGCTCAAACTTCTCCCCAAGCTTCCTTGCATCTGTAGAGGCCTGAGAGGCAAAAATAGGCTTGCACGTGAAATGGGTGAATTCACGTTCAGCTCCAAATGCTCTGAAATTTCTGTGGTAGGTAGAGGACATCATTCTAAGAAACTTTTTGTTCTTGCACGCAAATTGTTTGAGGCCATCTACTATGTCAAAAGTGAGGTCCAAAATCTGCCAAAACGACTTAAAAACGCATGTATTTGCAACTAACATCTTCCTAGGGGTTAGAGCAAATATATATGATATATGAGGCAATAAGGCTCTAATCATGCTCTTAAACATCCTAAATAAACACTAGAATAACGGCATAAAATGCACGTTATCACTACACACCAAACACTGAGCACTAATAAGTAATCACATGCTTACTTGACTCCTACCATTAAATAACCAATGTTGAATGCAAGAAGAGTAGCAATTATTACCCATACCCTAAAATGGCACTCAAAGGCTAAAAGAAGCTGTTCTCATTTTTCATTTCTTTTTTCACTCAACTTTAAGGGTTACTTAGGTCTATCATAGCATTTCATGCTCGGCTAATATTCAAAACTCGGCTCCAAAAACATGGTGATATCATTCATAAGATAAAGACATGATTAAACCAATTCGGGCACATTTTAACTACTTTAACACCCTTATCACAACATGATACTAATGTGGCATAAAAATTAAATTTTAAGCCAAAATTTGCATACTTAATATCCATGTCTCCACAAGCAAATCATTCAAGCAAACAACTCAAACAATCATGCAACTAAATTATTTTTTTTATTTTTTTTTTAAATAAAACATGCAATCACAACATAAAAGACAAGCAAGTGGCTCAAGTCACTCCCATACACCACACTTAAAATATCTTATGTCCTCATGGCATAAAATAGGGAGTAGGAAAATACTTACCCCTGGTTTGGCAAGCTTGTAATAGTAGATGACATTGGCCACCATTCGTCACACGAGCCACAAAGTCAACCGACGTCTCGCCGCGCGCTTCCCAAGTTTCCTTCCCTTGCGGAATAGCCATCATGTAATAGCAAACAAAGATCCCACGGCTGAATTGGTCGAGGCTGGCTTGAGGGATTTCCATTTCGTTGAGGTGAATAAGGGGGAGCTTATCTGCAACAATCCTTCTTGTCTCATCGCATCCTTGATTCGTTTGATGAGCCCATGAACAAGCCGTCTCTTTCTTCTGCTTGAACCCTTCATTTTGGCTTGGATCATACGACCTTGCATGCCCCTGCGGTTAAATCCACTCGCACCAAGACATAATGACGTTCAATATGCACGGGGATCGGCACCTCGTGCATACCATGCCAAGGACGGTGCCCTTCATTGTGACCATTGATACGCTGGCGCCACACACTTTCGGACAAAGGTTGGTCGTAAAGCTCGCACGGCATAATGGATTTATCTTTGGGATAATGGGTAATTATGAGGCTCAGCCTCCACAACAAAATGCATAGTTCTGCAAAACAAGTCCACCTCATATGAATATAGATATTCATCGCCTAAAATCCTTTGAAGGACAAACGAGGTGAAGAGGTCCATGTCCCTTGCAAATCGAGCCCTTAACACCTGAGAATTAATGAAGTCTTCAAATGCTGCTTGACTCTCAGTAGATGATATGGCTGGATCAATGATTAAATAGATAGGAGGGCCAAGAAGGTCTTCAGGTTCAGCGAGGCATGTATGTACCCCAAGAGACAGGATGTATAACGGGCACAATAGCTTTGAGAATATGCGGGGATCGGTAAAAGGCTGGAAGGGTGAATACCCTTTTCTTGGCTTTGTCTCCTCTTGAGGCTGGAAGGGTGAATACCTGTTCTTTGGCGTTGCCTCCTCCGGGTGATAGTAGGATGGCCGAGTCAAGGTTCGGTTGAGGTGGATCTGCCGGGGCTGGATAAGAACCTTCGGGGGGATGGAGAGGGTTCTTCATCGGATATCTCCACTATAGGAGAACATTTTGATGCTTTCCTCTTGCTCAAGGCCTTTAGATTTTGCCTAGGAGGCCTTTGACTTCTTTATTGTCCTTCGTCGGGGCTTCCACCTCGCGTTGGGTTACGGCATTTGCCTCCCTGAGCTGCTGTGTTTCTTGCCTCCAAGCTTCGGTAGATGCGGTAGGAGGAGCTTACGGGGCCTCCCATGCTCTAGGTGGTGCATGAGCGGCTACGTGCTGGAGCCTCCCATGCTCTGGTTCTAGGTTGTGAAGTAGCTTGTTGGTCTCCAAGAGATGAGGGCCATTAATTCCTCAAATTGGGCACTAGTGATGTGCCCATTAGTGATTGCCCAATTGATGACCTCCACTTCGCTCACCACCGCCCACTAATGCCTTGAAAGAAATTGAAAATATCTTCTTTGTGTACATTGAATTGCATGTACATGGCGGTGAGTCCGTATAGAGTCTGCTTCCTTTGATCCATATGAGGAGAGGTTTCCCTTGCAAAGTCGGTGGATCGCTCCACATGAACACCTGTGCCTTGCGGGCTGTGATGGAGGAGGAACATTTGTTGCCCAATGACCTTTGGTACTGATTCCCAAACCTCCTTCAGCATGCGATACTCTTAACACCAGGTGAGAAGGAAAAGCGATCTTATCCATGGAGGAAAAATGCAAACGAGGCATGCTTTGAAATATCAAACACAAAAATCTGCCATTTATTTGCTTTGATGAGTTTTTCTTCCACCATTTAAAAATGGTAGTGGCCCAATCCACATTTAGCATATGATCGATGCTATATATGAACTCCAGGTGTGGCTTAGGCACACTATCTGGCCGAGTGCGAATCGATAAGCATTTCCCTACCGGATAAGCTAGGCATCTAAATTTTCCAACAAAACCATTCTTGGTATACTTGCCTTCGACTTTGAAATTTTCTAGCATAGTTGCATGCGGTACCAAATTCTCTAGGCTTAGGCCAGGGAAGCTATCATTTGGGTTCGGGGAGGTTAAAGCAATGTCTAATAATTTCGGGGGTAATTCGACATAAACCCCTTGCACGACCCCTATCGGCTCATCCTCGCTCCACGAGAGACAGGATGCATAGAATTCTTGTAGGGCGAGTAGGAAATAGCTGGCTGGGCAGATACTAACCTTTGTAATCCCAGATTTTGAATTTTAAGAGCCACCTCTCTAGCCCAGCCCAGCTCTGAAGCCTCCAAAGTTTGCATATCAAAAGCATGCCCCAAGAGTATCTCCTCCTCAGGTTGGCTATCAGCACTAGGTGAGTGCACCTCCTCCTGGCCAGTCCTCCTTGTGCGCACCATCTTTGAAATGAGAATAAAGAGTAGAGAGTAGAAAACTGAAGAGCAAGAGAGCAAAAGAGCATAGTTTCTCTAATACTCAGATCTGGAGTGATTTTGGTGTGGAAGCCTTTGAAGATGGCCTCTCTTTATATAGCGTGCAGAAGGAAGGATGCTCTAATTGGCGTGATACACGTGCCCCTAAATTTTCAGAGTGTTCTGACCAAAATAGCCCTTGCACGTGAATTGGTTGAATTGGCGTGCAGGTCAGAATCGTCACAAACTTTGGTGGTGGGTCCCCCTTGAGCTGGCAAGCAATAGTCCCTTCTGCACGTGAATTGTTTGAAGCTTCTAGGAGGGCTAAAGTCAGTATTTTGCATTTTTGGGCCTCCATATGACAGCTAGCAATTCGCGTGCAAGAGTAAACGTGATTCACATGGTCTTCATCTACCATTCCGAGAAAATTACGGCTCAAAAGGAGGTGCACGTGAATTGGGCAATTCACGTGCAAATTCACGTTCGAGCCCAAAGCGGCCCAAATTTCTCCAACGAGTTGCTTATGCATTATGGACCATCTTTAAGTCTTGCACGTGAATTGGTTGAGCCCATCTTCAAGCACTTTTAGGCTTCACTTGCTCCTTGCTCCTTGACTTTGACTTTAAAAAACAATTCCACAAGTTCAGGACCCAATAATTTGCTCAATCTGCCAAATGGTTAGTTAAGAAAAAAAAACAAAGTCTCTGCGCGTGATGGTTAGCTTGCAAACAAGTTTATTGAATAAAATAAATAAAAGAAAATAACATAAAATAAAACATAACAATAAACATTGGGTTGCCTCCCAACCCGACACTTTATTTAAAGTCTGTAGCTAGACTTTCGATTATGATCATGCAATGGTGAAAGAGAGGGAATCAACTATCTCCCTTTGAGTTGAATCAAAGTATGGTTTCAGCCTATTGCCATTCACCCAAAATTTCTTGCCATCTATAGCTTGGAGCTCAAAGCTCCCATATGGCTTCTTATCAACTATCACAAAAGGTCCCATCCACTTGGACCTTAATTTTCCAGGAAATAACCTCGACCTTGTGTTAAATAGAAGAACTTTCTGTCCTAAGGTTAAAGGTTCATTGTTGAGTTGCCTATCATGCCATTTCTTAGTTCTTTCTTTGTAAAATTTAGCTTATCATAGGCATCCAGCCCTAAACTCATCTAACTCAATTAATTGAGTCATCCTAAGCTCCTTGATCTCTTGTGGGTTAAAATTTAACTTCTTCAGGCCCAATGAGCCTTGTGTTCTAGTTCCACGAGGCAAGTGACATGCCTTACCATATAGAATACGGTAAGGTGACATCCCAATGGGAGTTACGTAAGCTGTCCTATATGCCCATAAGGCTTCATCAAGCCTTTGAGACCAATCTTTCTGTTGGCTCCAGAGTTTTCTCTAAAATGGCCTTAATCTCCCTGTTGAACACTTCGCTTGTCCATTAGCTTGTGGGTGGTAAGCTAAAGACTTCCTATGAGTGACACCATACTTGTTCAATAATTTGTCAAACAATTTGTTGCGGAAATGACTACCCTCATCACTTGATTATAGCCCTTGGTGTCCCAAAACGGCTAAAGATGTTCCTAGTAAGGAAGTGAGTCACAACCCTAGCATCATTCACTCTAGTAGGAATAGCTTCTACCCACTTAGACACATAATCCACAGCAAGCAAAATGTATGAATACCCATCGGAATTGGGGAATGGCCCCATGAAGTCAATGCCCCAAATGTCAAAAATTTCAAGCGGAAGGATTCCGATTAAGGGCATCTCATTTTTCCAAGATAGACCACCTACCCTTTGACATCTATCACACTTTTTGATGTAGACATAGGTGTCTTTCACCATGTGAGGCCAATAAAAGCCACACTGCATGATTTTAGCCCAGTTCTTTGCACCCCAAAGTGGCCCCCATAATGTGATGCATGACAATGATGTATTATGTCATCTACCTCCTCCTCAAGGACACACTTTCTAATGATTTGGTCAGGACACCTCCTATAAAGAATTGGGTCTTCCCAAATGAATTTCTTAGCATCCACTACCAATTTCTTTCTCTGGTGGTAGTCTAACGCGCTTGGGTATGAACCCGGTGGCTAAATAATTTGCTATGTCGGCAAACCAAGGAAGATGATGCACCTCAAACAACTTCTCATCAGGAAAGTCATCTAAATGGGTAGAGACTTAGGTGCATTCTCCACACGGGAGAGGTGATCAGCCACGAGAATTTAGGGCTCCCTTTGTGTCTCTAATTTCAAGGTCAAATTCTGTAAGAGGAGAACCCATCTAATCAAGCGTGGCTTAGCTTCTTTTTTAGCAAACAAATATTTCAATGCGGCATGATCGGTATAAACAATGACTTTAGACCCCAAAGGTAGGGTCTAAACTTGTTGCGACCATAAACCACGGCTAGCAACTCTTTCTCGGTGGTGGTATAGTTACGGTTGAGCATCATCTAAGGTCTTACTAGCATAGTAAATGACCCTAAACACCTTTTCTCGCCTTTGCCCTAAAACGACCCCCACGCCGATAATCACTCGCATCACACATTAGCTCGAAAGTCCGAGCCCGGTCGGGTGTGACTATAACAGTGCGATGACTAACTTACCCTTGAGGATGTTGAAAGCTTCTAAGCAATCTGCATGAAACTCAAAGCTTGTGTCTTTTTCTAACAACCTACTCATGGGTTTTGCAATTTTTGAGAAGTCCTTAATGAATCTCCTATAAAAGCCGGCATGGCCAAGGAAACTTCTCACTCCTTTTTCATTGGTTGGAGGTGGCGAGTCTCGATAGTGGAGATTTTTGCCTTGTCTACCTCCAAACCATGTGCGGGCCACCTTGTGCCCTAGAACTATCCCCTCGGTTACCATGAAACGACATTTCTCCCAATTTAGGACTAGTTCCTTCTCCTCACATCTCTCTAAGACCATATCTAGATTTTTCAAACCTTGTTGGTAGGAGGAACCAAACACCGAGAAGTCATCCATGAAGACCTCCATGATCTCTAAACCAAACCCCGAAAAATGGCCATCATACACCTTTCAAAGGTGGCGGGGGCATTACAAAGCCCAAATGGCATTCTCCTAAATGCAAAAGTGCCAAAAGGGCACGTGAAGGTGGTCTTTTCTTGGTCCTCGGGCTTAACCATGATCTGATTATACCCGGAATAGCCATCTAAAAAGCGATAGTGACTATAGCCAGCTAACCTATCCAACATTTGGTCAATGAAAGGAAGAGGAAAATGATCCTTCCTAGTAGCCTTGTTCAGCTTTCTATAGTCAACACACACTCTCCACCCCGTCACGGTGCGAGATGGGATCAATTCATTTTTCTCATTCTTAATCACGGTCATGCCCCCTTTCTTGGGCACAACATGCAATGGACTCACCCCTCCTTTATCTGAAATAGCATAAATTATACCCGTATTTTTCCATTTTAAAATTTCTTTTCTAACAACTTCTTTCATGGCGGGTTTAATCTTCTTTGTCTTTCAGCGGTGGGTTTAAAATCATCATTCATCAAAATTTTATGCATGCAAATCCCTGGACTAATACCCCTAATGTCTTCAATGTTCCATCCTAGGGCCTTTTTTGTGTTTCCTAAGGACTTCTAACAATTGAGTACACTCCACATCATTCAAATTAGAAGCAACAATGACGGGGAATTGATATGTAGAGTCTAGAAATTCATACCTTAGGTGTCCAGGCAGCTCCTTCGGTTCCGGAGCTGGAGGCACGTCATCTTCTTTCTCCTCCTCGGCTTGCTCCAAAGAGTTTGTAATTTGCTCATCTTCCTCGGCTGTCAAGTACATCTCTTCGTCTTGTTGAGCTTCTATGGGTGAAGGGCTCCATTATTGGTGGTGGTAATTTCTTCTGCCAAATTGTCTTCCACCAATTCCTCAAGGTCTTCAACCCAAAGGCAGTCCTCCTACTCTTGACCTTGCAAAGCCTTCCCCATGTGGAAAACTAAGGTCTCCTCATTAATTCTCAGAGTTAGCTGCCCTTAAGCAACATCAATCAATGCACAACCCATTCTGAGAAACGGTCTTCCAAGGAGTAGCTGAACTCCTCTATCTTCTTCCATCTCCAAAACTACAAAGTCCGCTGGAAATATGAAGGAGCCCACTTTGACTAACACGTCTTCACTTATCCCTTCAGGCTTTCCAGTAGACCGGTCAGCAAACTACAATGATATGGAAGTAGGCTTCATGCCCTTAAGCCCAAGCTGCTTATACAAAGCAAAGGAAATCAAATTGATGCTGGCCCCTAAATCACATAAGGCCTGCTGCTGCGGTGCGTTGCCAATCACACAAGGGAGATTAAAACTGCCCGGATCTTTATGCTTGATGGGCAGACTCTGTTGAACAACACTACTCACCTCATTAGTGACTGCCACCGTCTCATGATCCCCATATTTCCTCTTCTTTGTCACAAAATCTTTGATGTATTTTCTGTACCTAGGCATCTGCTCCAAGATTTCCACAAATGGAATGTTAATTTCAAGCTTCTTGAACAAACTCAGAAAGCGCTCATACTCTTCTTCAACCCTCTGGTTCCTCAGCCTCTGAGGAAATGGCATAGTAGGCCTGAGCTCTTGCCTCTGTTCTTCAGCTATTTTGTCTTGACTCAGCTGTTGGTCCTTCTTTTCTTGCACTCTTTCTTCAGCTTTTTCTGATTTTCCTTGGTCATCAGCTTCCAAGGGTCTTCTTTGTTCTTTTGGAGTTGCCTTCTTCTTAGGCTCTTCGACTTCTTTCGGTGCCTTCCCGTTCTTATAGTAATAGCCTTGCGACTCTCCTTGGGGTTCACCTCGGTATCACTTGGAAAAGATTTAGTGAGACTCCTTGATTTACATTCTGAGCCAAACTCACAAGTAGCTTTTCTATATTCTTCATTGAAGATTCTATGGTGACTACCCTTTCCTCCAAATTATCCTCTCTTTTGGTTGGCTCTTCCACATTTTGATATACCCTTCCTCTTTCTTTGTTGAGGTGGAAGCTTTCTTTCCTCGAATCCTGGAGGTGGGTGTAAATAATTATCCGTAGCATACGGATTTTGCTTCATCCCTGGGGCACATATTTGTCTTGAAATGAGGTATCTCCCCCTCGGTTACGAGTTCTCCGAAATGGTTGAGATTGCTTGCTGATTCCGGTTGTACCCTTGTTGTTGTTCTTGAGGATAAAATTGCTGTTTTTGCGTACAAGCCCTTTCCTCCAACATAATTTGCTTCTTGACTCCATTCCAGCCTGCTCGGTCTTGGTAAAGCTTGTTGTGATCCTTCAACTTTAAGAGCCAATACTTCCATGCCTTTAACTAAAGCTTGAATCTGTGCTTGCATATCATTGGAAGAATTATCAACTGAATCTATCTTCTCGCTTGGCTTTCAAGTACGCACATTAGACCACTGCCAGTCAGCTAAAGACAGCCTCTCCAAGAGCTCTGCTGCTGCGTCAGGCTCTAGATTCATCAAGTATCCTCCAGCAGCTGCATTCACCTTGTTTTGTGAGTGGGACTGAAGACCTGTGTAGAAAGATTCAATTTGAATCCACTGGGGTCTTCCATGATCAGGGCATCTTCTCACTAAGTCTTTGAAACGCTCCCAAGCTTCATGAAGAGTCTCCATCTCTTCTTGCCTGAATCTGCTAATCTCCCCTCCGGAATGGATCACCTTGGAAGGAGGGAAGTACTTTGACATGAACTTGGTCTGCATCTCCTCCCAAGTGTTGATTGAACCTGCTGGTAGACTGTTGAACCAGCCAAGAGCTCTATCCCTTAAAGAGAAAGGGAAAAGCCTTAGCTTTATTGCCTCCTCCGATACATTGTTGATCTTTATGGTGTCGCACATCTGGTAGAACCTCATCAAATGCTGGTGTGGATCATCCACGGCTGTTCCTCCAAACGCGTTGTTGCTCACCATGTTGATCAACGCCGGCTTTAGCTCAAAGCTATTTGCTTGGACTCTTGTCTGCCGAATCCCAGAATAATGGTCGACATCATTGGCCTCGCATAATCTAAGAAGGTTAAGGGCATAAACCTATGTCCCTCTTCTTCGGGATATTGGCCATTGTAATTGGCCCCTCCTTGCGATGCACCACCATCAAGTCCGAGATCTGCCATCAAATCGCCTACGGATTGCTCCAAGCCTTGCAATGCTTCTTGACCTCACGTCTTTCTTCCCTAGCTGCTCTACGACGAGCTCTAAACAACCTTTAAGGTTCCAGAGTAAATTGTATATCCTCCTCTCTTTGCATGCATAACTAGGAATTCCTCACACACTTGGTGTATGTTCTGTAAAACAACAAGAACACACCCAGGACTCCGAACAATGCAAAATAAACAAATAAAGAACACAAAATAACATAAAATAAAAGACAAAATAAACACCAAGATCAGAATTCAAACAATTTCACTCAATGTTGATTTTAAAAACTAGTTAACCGTTGAATCCCCAGCAACGGCGCCAATTTGACAGACAAAATTTTTAACCTCTCTAAAAGAGCTAGCTAACGTCGTTAAATCTCTCTTCAAGATAATAAATTCCCTAAGTTTGCACTAAAAGAATAGCAGCAAGCAAGGGGTCGAACCCACAGGGATTAGCCTAGTTCTCTAGTTCTCAAATCAAAACACCCAATTACTCTTGTTCTATAAAATGTCTTGGCAAAAAGTTTTCTTTTTTTAAACTAAAGATCTAATTTTTATTTGGTTTTCGAATAAACAAAGAAAGTAAACTGATTTTAAGATTAAGATTCAAGGATTAAAGGCATCTAGGGTCACAATTTCACCTCCCTATGTTATCTGTCTTGGTTCATGGTATTAGGGTTGTCCGATTGAAAACATGCTAAACACAAGCCAAGGACAACAAATGGTCATTGAGGTCCTTTTAAGAGTTGTATGCCAGATGGTCATCTAAACACACAAACATGCAAAGCCAATAAATCATACTTGCAAAAGGATAATGATCACACCAATTACAAATAAGTTATGAATCTCAATCCGCCCTAGAGTAGGGCCAAGAATACCAAGGTGTACATCCAAAGATAGAATTTAAGAACAGATTCATAAAACATGCAAACTCAATCATCCAAACCCAATATTCATAAACACAGCAAAGCAACAAGGGGGCTACATTGCTCCCCTAGATTAAAAGAACTACTCACGCATGATTACAAGCAAACACAAAGCAGAAAAGCTCAACATCTTCTTCTTATCCACGCGCAACAAAGCTTCAAATCCAGGCTCCAAAATCCGCGACGGCTGCTGCGACGGTTGCTCTCCTAGGTCAAGGAGCAACCTCCAAGTCGTGGAGCCTCTCTCTCTCTCTAAAAACGTGTAGGGGGTCTAGGGATGCATAGCAGAGGCGTGGAGGCTTGTATTTATAGAGTTTGGATGGGCTTTGAGGTGTGTACCCTAGCCCATTTATCAAAACGGCGTAGTTTTGATAAGTGACTCGAAACATTAAAATCTTTATCTTCCATCCACAATTTGGACATGGGCCTTCAGAAACAAATGATCAGCATGAAAAAACGATAGGATCGGTCCAAAAATATCTCTGCACGTCAATTTGCACGTTATATGGTGAATTCACGTGCAACTCCAAATCAGCTCAAACTTCTCCCCAAGCTTCCTTGCATCCTATAGAGGCCTGAGAGGCAAAAATAGGCTTGCACGTGAAATGGGTGAATTCACATGAAGCTCCAAATGTTCTGAAATTTCTGTGGTAGGTAGAGGACATCATTCTAAGCAACTTTTGCTCTTGCACGCCAATTGTTTGAGGCCATCTACTATGTCAAAAGTGAGCTCCAAAATCTGCCAAACAGCTTAAAAACGCATGTATTTGCACATAGCATCTTCCTAGGGGTTAGAGCAAATATATATGATATATGAAGCAATAAGGCTCTAATCATGCTCTTAAACATCCTAAATAAACACTAGAATAATGGCATAAAATGCACGTTATCAGAGGCCAATGATGTCAGACCATTATTCTAGGATTCGGCAGACAAGAGTCCAAGCAAATAGCTTCGAGCTGAAGCCGGCGTTGATCAACATGGTGAGCAACAATGCGTTTGGAGGAACAGTCGTGGATGATCCACACCAGCGTTTGATGAGGTTCTACCAGATATGCGACACCATAAAGATCAATAATGTATCAGAGGAGGCCATAAAGCTAAGGCTTTTCCCTTTCTCTTTAAGGGATAGAGCTCTTGGCTGGTTCAACAGTCTGCCCGCAGGTTCAATTAACACTTGGGAGGAGATGCAGACCAAGTTCATGTCAAAGTACTTCCCTCCTTCCAAGGTGATCTAGCTCAGAGGGGAGATTAGCAGATTCAGGCAAGATGAGATGGAGACTCTTCATGAAGCCTGGGAGCATATCAAAGACTTAGTGAGAAGATGCCCTGATCATGGAAGACCCCAGTGGATTCAAATTGAATCTTTCTACACAGGTCTTCAGTCCCACTCACAAGATAAGGTGAACGCAGCTGCTGGAGGATACTTGATGAATCTAGAGCCTGACGCAGCAGCAGAGCTCTTGGAGAGGCTGTCTTTAGGCGGTCGCGGTGGTCTAATGTGCGTACTTGAAAGCCAAGCGAGAAGATAGATTCGGTTGATAATTCTTCCAATGATATGCAAGCACGATTCAAGCTTTAGTTAAAGGCATGGAAGTATTGGCTCTTAAAGTTGAAGGATCACAACAAGCTTTACCAGGGGGAAGCGGGCTGGAATGGAGAGGGAGAAGCAAATTATGTTGGAGGAAAGGGCTTGTACCAGAAACAGCAATTTTATCCTCGGGAACAACAACAAGGGTACAACCAGAATCAGCGACAATCTCAACCATTTCGGAGAACTCGAACCGAGGGGGAGATACCTCATTTCGGTACAAATATGTGCCCCCGAGGGATGAAGCAAAATCCGTATGCTACGGATAATTATTTACACCCACCTCCAGGATTCGAGCGAGAAACGACTTGCCTCACTCAGCAAGAAAGAGGAAGGGTATATCAAAATGTGGAAGAGCCAACCAAAAGAGAGGATAATTTGGAGGAAAGGGTAGTCACCATAGAATCTTCAATGAAGAATATAGAAAAGCTACTTGTGAGTTTGGCTCGAGAATGTAAATCAAGGAGTCTCAGTAAATCTTTTCCAAGTGATACGAGGTGAACCCCAAGGAGAGGCTGCAAGGCTATTACTCTAAGAAGCGGGAAGGCATCGAAAGAAGGTGAAGAGCCTAAGAAGAAGGCAACTCCAGAAGAACAAAGCGGACCCTTGGAAGGCGATGACCAAGGAAAATCGAGAAAAAGCCGAAGAAAGAGTGCAAGAAAAGAAGGACCAACGGTGAGTCAAGACAAAATAGGCGAAGAACAGAGGCAAGAGCTCAGGCCTACTATGCCATTTCCTCGAGAGGTGAGGAACCGAGAGGGTTGAAGAAGAGTATGAGCGCTTTACGAGTTTGTTCAAGAAGCTTGAAATTAACATTCCATTTGTGGAAATCTTGGAGCAGATGCCTAGGTATAGAAAATACATCAAAGATTTTGTGACAAAGAAGAGGAAATATGGGGATCATGAGACGGTGGCGATCACTAATGAGGTGAGCAATGTTGTTCAACAAAGTCTGCCCATCAAGCATAAAGTTCCGGCGGTTTTAATCTCCCTTGTGTGATTGGCAATGCACCTGACAACCAGGCCCTATGTGATTTAGGGGCCAGCATCAATTTGATCTCCTTTGCTTTGTACAAGCGACTTGGGCTTAAGGGCATGAAGCCCACTTCCATATCATTGCGGTTCTTTCGACCGGTCTCCTGGAAGGCTGAAGGGATAATTGAAGACGTGTTAGTCAAAGTGGGTTCCTTCATATTTCCGGCGGACTTTGTAGTTTTGGAGATGAAAGAAGATAGAGGAGTTCAGCTACTCCTTGGAAGACCGTTTCTTAGAACGGGTTGTGCATTGAGTGATGTTGCTCAAGGGCGGCTAACTCCGAGAATTAATGAGGAGACCTTAGTCTTCCACATGGGGAAGGCTTTGCAAGGTCAAGAGGAGGAGGACTGCCTTTGAGTTGAAGACCTTGAGGAATTGGTGGAAGACTACTTGGCGGAAGAAATTACCACCACCAATAATGGAGCCCTTCGGCTTATAGAAGCTCAACAAGATGAAAAGATGTACTTGACAGTGAGGAAGATGAGCAAACTACAAACTCTGGAGCAAGGCGAGGAGGAGAAAGAAGATGACGTGCCTCCAGCTCCAGAATTGAAGGAGCTGCTTGGACACCTAAGGTACGAATTTTTAGACTCTACAAATCAATTCCCTGTCGTTGTTGTTTCTAATTTGAATGATGTGGAGTGCACTCAATTGCTAGAAGTCCTTAGGAAACACAAAAAGGCCCTAGGATGGAACATTGAAGACATTAGGGGTATTAGTCTAGGGATTTGCATGCATAAAATTTTGATGAATGATGATTTTAAACCCTTGCTTGAAAGGCAAAGAAGATTAAACCCTGCCATGAAAGAAGTTATTAGAAAAGAAATTTTAAAATGGAAAAATGCGGGTATAATTTATGCTATCTCCGATAGTGAGTGGGTGAGTCCATTGCATGTTGTGCCCAAAAAAAGGGGGCATGACTGTGATTAAAAATGAGAAAAATGAATTGATCCCATCTCGCACTGTGACGGGGTGGAGAGTGTGTGTTGACTATAGAAAGCTGAACAAGGCTACTAGGAAGGATCATTTTCCTCTTCCTTTCATTGACCAAATGTTGGATAGGTTAGCTGGCTATAGTCACTACTGCTTTTTAGATGGCTATTCCGGGTATAATCAGATCATGGTTAAGCCCGAGGACCAAGAAATGACCACCTTCACATGCCCTTTTGGCACTTTTGCATTTAGGAGAATGCCATTTGGGCTTTCTAATGCCCCTGCCACCTTTCAAAGGTGTATGATGGCCATTTTTCAGGGTTTGGTTGAGGAGATCATGGAGGTCTTCATGGATGACTTCTCGGTGTTTGGTTCCTCCTACCAACAGTGCTTGAAAAATCTAGATGTGGTCTTAGAGAGATGTGAGGAGAAGGAACTAGTCCTAAATTGGGAGAAATGCCATTTCATGGTAGCCAGGGGATAGTTCTAGGGCATAAGGTGTCTGCACATGGTTTGGAGGTAGACAAGGCAAAAATCTCCACTATTGAGACTCTGCCACCTCCAACCAATGAAAAAGGAGTGAGAAGCTTCCTTGGCCATGCTGGCTTTTATAGGAGATTCATTAAGGACTTCTCAAAAATTGCAAAACCCATGAGTAGGTTGTTAGAAAAAGACACAAGCTTTGAGTTTAATGCAGATTGCTTAAAAGCTTTCAACATCCTCAAGGGTAAGTTAGTCACTGCACCTGTTATAGTCACACCTGACTGGGCTCAACCTTTTGAGCTAATGTGTGATGCAAGTGATTATCTGTGGGGGTAGTCTTAGGGCAAAGACGTGATAAGGTGTTTAGGGTCATTTACTATGCTAGTAAGACCTTAGATGATGCTCAACAGAACTATACCACCACTGAGAAAGAGTTGCTAGGCGTGGTTTATGGCTGCAACAAGTTTAGACCCTACCTTTTTGGGTCTAAAGTCATTATTTATACTGATCATGCTGCATTGAAATATTTGTTTGTCAAAAAGAAGCTATGCCACGCTTGATTAGGTGGGTTCTCCTCTTACAGGAATTTGACCTTGAAATTAGAGACACAAAGGGAGCCCTAAATTCTGTGGCTGATCACCTCTCCCGTGTGGAGAATGCACCTAAGTCTCTACCCATTGTAGATGACTTTCCTGATGAGAAGTTGTTTGAGGTGCATCATCTTCCTTGGTTTGCTGACATAGCAAATTATTTAGCCACCGGGTTCATACCCAAGCGGTTAGACTACCACCAGGGGAAAGAAATTGGTAGTGGATACTAAGAAATTCATTTGGGAAGACACAATTCTTTATAAGAGGTATTCTGACCAAATCATTAGAAAGTGTGTCCTTGAGGAGGAGGTAGATGACATAATACATCATTGTCATGCATCACATTATGGGGGCCACTTTGGAGTGCAAAGAACTGTGGCTAAAATCATGCAGTGTGGCTTTTATTGGCCTCACATGGTGAAAGACACCTATGTCTACATCAAAAAGTGTGATAGATGTCAAAGGGTAGGTGGTCTGTCTAGGAAAAATGAGATGCCCTTAACTGGAATCCTTCCAGTTGAAATTTTTGACATTTGGGGCATTGACTTCATGGGGCCATTCCCCAATTCTGATGGGTATTCATACATTTTGCTTGCTGTGGATTATGTGTCTAAGTGGGTAGAAGCTATTCCTACTAGACTGAATGATGCTAGGGTTGTGACTCACTTCCTTACTAGGAACATCTTTAGCCGTTTTGGGACACCAAGGGCTATAATCAGTGATGAGGGTAGTCATTTCTGCAACAAATTGTTTGACAAGTTATTGAACAAGTATGATGTCACTCATAGGATGTCTTTAGCTTACTACCCACAAGCTAATGGACAAGCAGAAGTGTCCAACAGAGAGATTAAGGCCATTTTAGAGAAAACTGTTGGAGCCAATAGGAAAGATTGGTCTCAAAGGCTTGATGAAGCCTTATGGGCATATAGGACAGCTTACAAAACTCCCATTGGGATGTCACCTTACCGTATTCTATATGGTAAGGCATGTCACTTGCCTGTGGAACTAGAACACGAGGCTCATTGGGCCTTGAAGAAGTTAAATTTTAACCTGCAAGAGACCAAGGAGCTTAGGATGACTCAATTAATTGAGTTAGATGAGTTTAGGCTGGATGCCTATGATAGTGCTAAATTTTACAAAGAAAGAACTAAGAAATGGCATGATAGGCAACTCAACAATGAACCTTTAACCTTAGGACGGAAAGTTCTTCTATTTAACACAAGGTTGAGGTTATTTCCTGGAAAATTAAGGTCTAAGTGGATGGGACCTTTTGTGATAGTTGATAAGAAGCCATATGGGAGCTTTGAGCTCCAAGCTATAGATGGCAAGAAATTTTGGGTGAATGGCAACAGACTGAAACCATACTTTGATTCAACTCGAGGGGAGATAATTGATTCCCTCTCTTTCACCATTGCATGATCATAACCGAAAGTCTAGCTACGGACTTTAAATAAAGCACTTGGTTGGGAGGCAACCCAATGTTTATTGCTATGTTTTATTTTATGTTATTTTCTTTTATTTATTTTATTCAATAAATTTGTTTGCAAGCTAACCATTGTGCAAGGAGACTTTGCTTCTTTCTTAACTAACCATTTGTAGGATGAGCAAATTATTGGGTCCTGAACTTGTGGAATTGTTTTTAAAGTCTAAGTCAAGGAGCAAGGAGCAAGTGAAGCCCGAAAGTGCTTGAAGATGGGCTCAAACAATTCACGTGCAAGACTTAAAGATGGTCCATAATGCACAAGCAACTCAGTGGAGAAATTTGGGCCAGTTTGGGCCTGAACGTGAATTTGCACGTGAATTGCCCAATTTACGTCCACCTCCTTTTTGAGCTGTAACTTCTGGAATGGTAGATGAAGACCATGTGAATCACGTTTACTCTTGCACGCGAATTGCTAGCTGTCATATGGTGGCTCAAAAATGCAAAATACCGATTTTAGCCCTCCTAGAAGCTTCAAACAATTCACGTGCAGAAGGGACTATTGCTTGCCAGCTCAAGGAGGACCCACCACCAAAGTTTGGGACGATTCTGACCTGCACGCCAATTCAACCAATTCACGTGCAAGGGTTATTTTGGTCAGAACACTCTGAAAATTTAGGGGCACGTGTATCACGCCAATTGGAGCATCTTTCCTTCTACACGCTATATAAAGAGAGGTCATCTTCAAAGGCTTCCACACCAAAATCACTACAGATCTGAGTATTAGAGAAACTCTGCTCTTTTGCTCTCTTGCTCTTCAGTTTTCTGCTCTTTGCTCTTTATTCTCATTTCAAAGATGGTGCGCACAAGGAGGACTGGCCAGGAGGAGGTGCACTCACCTAGTGCTGATAGCCAACCTGAGGAGGAGATACTCTTGAGGCATGCTCTTGATATGCAGACTTTGGAGGCTTCCGAGCTGGGCTGGGCTAGAGAGGTAGCTCTTAAAATTCAAATTTTGGGATTACAAAGGTTAGTATCTGCCCAGCCAACTATTTCTTATTCTGCCCTACAAGAATTTTATGCATCTGTCTCTGTGAGTGAGGATGAACTAATAGGGGTTGTGAAAGGGGTTTATGTCAGAATTACCCCTGAAATTATTAGACATTGCTTTAACCTCCCTGCACCCAGTGATAGCCTTCCTCAGCTAAGCCTAGGAGAATTTGGTACTGCATGCAACTATGCTAGAAAATTTCAAAGTCGAAGGCAGTATACCAAGAATGGTTTTGTTGGAAGATTTAGATGCCTAGCCTACCTGATAGGGAAATGCTTATTGATTCAGACCAGTGGGATAGATAGTGTGCCTAAGCCACACCTGGAGTTGATGTATAGCATTGATCATATGCTAAATGTGGATTGGGCCACTACCATTTTTAAATGGTGGAAGAAAAACTCATCAAAGCAGATAAATGGCAGATTTTTGTGTTTGATATTTCAAAGCATGCCTGCTTTGCATTTTTCCTCCATGGATAGCATCACTTTTCCTTCTCACTGGGTGTTAAGAGTATTGCATGCTGAAGGAGGTTTGGCGATCAGTACCAGAAGTCATTGGGCAACCAATGTTCCTCCTCCATCACAGCCCGCTAGGCACAGTGTTGATGTGGAGCGATCCACTGACTTTGCAAGGGAGACCTCTCCTCATTTGGATCAAAGGAAGCAGACTCTATACAGACTCACTGCCATGTACATGCAGTTCGATGTACACAAAGAAGATATTTTCAATTTCTTTCAAGGCATTAGTGGGCAGGTGGTGAGCGAAGTGGAGGTCATCAATTGGGCAGTCACTAATGGGCACATCACTAGTGCCCAATTTGAAGAATTAATGGCCCTCATCTCTGGAGACCAACAAGCTAGTTCACAACCTTGAACCAGAGCATGGGAGGCCCCAGATGTAGCTGCTCATGCATCTCCTAGAGCATGGGAAGCCCCAAAAGCTCCTCCTGCTGCATCTACCGAAGCTTGGAGGCAAGAAACACAGCAGCTCAGGGAGGCAAATGCCAGAACCCAGCGCGAGGTGGAAGCCCTGAGGAAGGACAATAAAGAAGTCAAAGGCCTCCTAGGCAAAATCCGGAAGGCCTTGAGCAAGAGGAAAGCATCAAAACGTTCTCCTATAGTGGAGATATCTGATGAAGAACCCTCTCCATCCCCTGAAGATTCTTATCTAGCCCAGGCAGATCCACCTCAACCAGAACCTTCAGCTCGGCCATCCTACTATCACCCAGAGGAGGCAAAGCTAGCAACAGGGTATTCACCCTTCCAGCCTCAAGAGGAGACAAAGCCAGTAGCAGGGTATTCACCCTTCCAGCCTTTTACTGATCCTGCATATTCTCAGGCTCTTGTGCCTGCTATACTTCCTGTCTCTTGGGGTGCATACATGCCTGCTGAACCTGAAGATCTTCTTGGCCCTCCTATCCATTTAATCATTAATCCAATTTTATCATCTGACGAGAGCCAAGCAGCATTTGAAGAGTTCATCAATTCCACGGTTCAGAGGGCTCACTTTATACGGGATAATGATATCTTTACCCCTTTTAGCCTAAAGAGGATCTCAGAGAATGAATACCTCTACTGCGACGAGATAGACCTCTTCTGCAGGACCATGCGATATGTAGTGGAGGCTGAGCCTCATAACTACCCCTTAGCTCAGTTCACTTCCATCATGCTGTGCAAGATATTCAATCAACCCTTGTCCGAAGAGGTGTGGTGCCAACGCATCAATGGCGAGAATGAAGGGCACCGCCCTTGGCATGGTATGCATGAGGTGTTGATTCCGGTGCACATTGACCGCCACTATGTATTGATCCGTTTGAATCTGGATGTAGGACATGCCGTGCTATATGACCCAAGCCAAGGCGAAGTGTTTGCCAGAAGGAAAAGACAGTTAGTGCATGGGTTCATCAAACGAATCAAAGCGGCGATGATCAATGAAGGCTTATTGGCAGACAAGCTACCTCTTATTCACTACAACGAAATGGAAATTCCCCAACAGCCTGACCAATTCATCTGTGGGATCTTTGCTTGCTACTACATGATGGCTATTCTGCAAGGGAAGGAAACTTGGGAAGTGCGCGGCGAGACGTCGGTTGACTTTGTGGCTCAGGTGCGACGAATGGTGGCCAATGTTATCTACTACTACAGCTTGCCAACTGAGAGGTAAGTGTTTTTCCTACTCCCTATTTTATGCCATGAGGACATACCATATTTTAACTGTGGTGTATGGGAGTGACTTGAGCCACTTGCTTGTCTTTTATGTTGTGATTGCATGTTTTATTTATAATTTTATAATTTTACACAACAACACAAGCTCTTTCAAAACGGATTAACCAACTATTTATTTCAATTACAAATCAAATTGGTAGGATCGAGTGGATCGATCAAAAAGGAAAATGTAATATTGATGCAAGATTAAAAGGATACTAGTTATGCGTGGCTCACTCAATGGGACATACGCGACAGGGGTGATATGTTTTCCATGCCGAGTCAAATACACTATTAGAAATAGGGAATACCGGAGGTCACAAACTCTATCAAAATAGAAAAACAACATATTTGATCAATTAAAAATCATAAGGTAAGTTTTATTAAGTTAGGGTTGGTTATTTAGTTAATTTCGGATCAATCAAGTGGATTAATCCAAAACAAAACCAAAAATAGTATCCTTGAAAGATTAAAAGGACATCTGTTGACAGACAAGATTTTTAGCCTCTCTAAAAGAGCTAGCTAATGTCGTTAAATCTCTCTTCAAAATAATAAATTCCCTAAGTTTGCACTAAAAGAATAGCAGCAAGCAAGGGGTCGAACCCACAGGGATTAGCCTAGTTCTCTAGTTCTCAAATCAAATCACCCAATTACTCTTGTTCTATAAAATGTCTTGGCAAAAAGTTTTCTTTTTTAAACTAAAGATCTAATTTTTATTTGGTTTTCTGAATAAACAAAGAAAGTAAACTGATTTTAGGATTAAGATTCAAGGATTAAAAGCATCTAGGGTCACAATTTCACCTCCCTATGTTATCTCTACTGGTTCATGGTATTAGGGTTGTCTGATTGAAAACATGCTAAACATAAGCCAAGGACAACAAATGGTCATTGAGGTCCTTTTAAGAGTTGTATGCTAGAATGGTCATCTAAACACACAAACATGCAAAGCCAATAAATCATACTTGCAAAAGGATAATGATCACACCAATTACAAATAAGTTATGAATCTCAATCCGCCCCAGACTAGGGCTAAGAATATCAAGGTGTACATCCAAAGATAGAATTAAGAACAGATTCATAAAACATGCAAAACTCAATCATCCAAACCCAATATTCATAAACACAGCAAAGCAACAAAGGGGGCTACATTGCTCCCCTAGATTAAAAGACTACTCACGCATGATTACAAGCAAACACAAGGCAGAAAAGCTCAACATCTTCTTCTTGATCACGCGCACAGCAAAGCTTCAAATTCAGGCTCCAAAATCCGCGACGGCTGCTGCGACGGCTGCTCTCCTAGGTCAAGGACAGCCTCCAAGACGTGGAGCCTCTCTCTCTCTCTAAAACGTGTAGGGGGGTTAGGCATGCACAGCAGAGGGCGTGGAGCTCTTATTTATAGAGTTTGGATGGGCTTTGAGGTGTGTAACCTAGCCCACTTATCAAAACGGCGTAGTTTTGATAAGTAACACTCGAAACATTAAAAACTCTATCTTCCATCCACAATTTAGACTTGGGCCTTCAGGAACAAATGATCAGCATGGAAAAACGATCGGATCGGTCCAAAAATATCTCTGCACGCCAATTTGCACGTGATATGGTGAATTCACGTGCACCTCCAAATCAGCTCAAACTTCTCCCCAAGCTTCCTTGCATCATGTAGAGGCCTGAGAGGCAAAAATATGCTTGCACGTGATATGGGTGAATTCACGTGCAGATCCAAATCAGCTCCAAATGCTCTGAAATTTCTCTGGCAGGTAGAGGACATCATTCCAAGCAACTTTGGTTCTTGCACGCCAATTGTTTGAGGCCATCTACTATGTCAAAAGTGAGGTCCAAAACCTGCCAAAACAGCTTAAAAGCGCATGTATTTGCAACTAGCATCTTCCTAGGGGGTTAGAGCAAATATATATGATATATGAAGCAATAAGGCTCTAATCATGCTCTTAAACATCCTAAATAAACACTAGAATAACGGCATAAAATGCACGTTATCAAATACACCACACTTGAACCATTGCTTGTCCTCAAGCAAAACATACAAGCATGCAAAAATAAAATAAACACGCAGTCAAACGGAAGAAAAATAAAATAACAAATCAAGGAGAATCATGGTTTCCTAAGCATGCAACTCTATCATGATGAAATGGGAATTTAAGCATCAAAATGAGTCATAGCTTAGTTCATTCTTGTCCATATCCCTAAGTCCAACAACCATGCAATATCACCACTTAAATTTCAGATATGAGCAAGCAATCCATGATAAAATAGCACCTAGTTTCCCTTTAAGTTCTTACCAAGGATAAGCAGCCTCACTCAAATATAATAATGCTCAAGCCCAATACCTATCAATGAACAATGGATGGAAAACTCTATCTCTACACTCGCCATCGGCTATTGATTAAGCACTTGCCAAGCAATCATGAGAGTTCCCTATTGTGCTCATCAAAGAAAACACACTCTCTATTATACTTTATTTGAACTCACACTCTAGTCTAAACTCAATAAACTCACACTCTATTCTAATAACTGAATAAACAAAACATGAGCTAGAGAATTGAGCTCAACATTCTTAAAACAAAACACAATTCAGCCAATGTGGCTTCACAAATCTAAACAATCACACATAAATATCAAGCCATTGTGGCTTTTATTCTGAATCTCTTTTTTTTTTTTTTCTGGTAATAACCTTACAAGGTTGCATTTTATGCTCTCCCTTGATGGATTATTCACTCTTTTTTTTTTTTTTACTCACATAACACATAAATAAGACTGATTTTTCTAATGCATACCCCTTGCCATTTTGCTACATAAGGAGAGACAGAAATTCATTGATGTCTCACATCCCAGTTCCCAATTAAGTGATGGCTTTTTCACATTCTATATCACAGCCTTTTCCAATAATATCTCACAATAAAAAAAAGAGAATGCAAAGACAGCCACAATGACTTAGAGGTCTTGCATCCTAACTAAACACACCAAACACTGAGCACTAATAAGTAATCACATGCTTACTTGACTCCTACCATTAAATAACCAATGTTAAGTGCAAGGAAGAGTAGCTGGTCAAACTATTACCCATACCCTAAATGTCACTCAAGGGCTAAAAAGAAGCTGTTCTCATTTTTCATTTCTTTTTCACTCAACTTTAAGGGTTACTTAGGTCTATCATAGCATTTCATGCTCAGCTAATATTCAAAACTCAGCTCCAAAAACATGGTGATATCATTCAAGAGATATAGACATGATTAAACCAATTTAGAGCACATTTTAACTACTTTAACACCCTTATCACAACATGATACTAATGTGGCATAAAAATTAAATTTTAAGCCAAAATTGCATACTTAATATCCATGTCTCTACAAACAAATCATTCAATCAAACAACTCAAACAATCATGCAACTAAAAAAACATTGTTTTTTTTTTTTTTTTTGCAAATAAATAAAACATGCAATCACAACATAAAAGACAAGCAAGTGGCTCAAGTCACTCCCATACACCACACTTAAAATATGCTATGTCCTCATGGCATAAAATAGGAGTAGGAAAATACTTACCCCTGGTTTGGCAAACTGTAATAGTAGATGACATTGGCCACCATTCGTCGCACCTGAGGCACAAAGTCGACGACGTCTGCGCTTCTCTAATACTCGGATCTGGAGTGATTTTGGTGTGGAAGCCTTTGAAGATGGCCTCCCTTTATATAGCGTGCAGAAGGAAAGAGGCTCCAATTGGCGTGATACACGTGCCCCTAACTTTTCAGAGTGTTCGACCAAAATACCCTCTGCACGTGAATTGGCTGAATTGGCGTGCAGTCGAATCGTCCCAAACTTTGGTGGTAGGTCCCCACCGAGCTGGCAAGCAATACTTCCTTCGCACGTGAATTGTAGGAAGCTTCTAGGAGGGCTAAAATCGGTATGTTGCACTTTTGGGCCTCCATATGACAACTATCAATTCGCGTGCAAGAGTAAACGTGATTCACATGGTCTTCATCTACCATTCCAGAAAGTTACTGACTCAAAACAAGGTGCACGTGAATTGGGCAATTCACGTTCAAATTCACGTTCAGGGCCCAAACCGGCCCAAATTTCTCCATTGAGTTGCTTATGCATTATGGACCATCTTTAAGTCTTGCACGTGAATTGTTTGAGCCCATCTTCAAGCACTTTTGGGCTTCACTTGCTCCTTGCTCCTTGACTTTGACTTTAAAAAATAATTCCACAAGTTCAGGACCCAAAAATTTGCTCATCCTGCACATGGTTAGCTAAGAAAGGAACAAAGTCTCCTGACAATGGTTAGCTTGCAAACAAATTTATTGAAGAAAACAAATAAGAGAAAATAACATAAAATAAAACATAGCAATAAACATTGGGTTGCCTCCCAACCAGCGCTTTATTTAAAGTCTCGTAGCTAGACTTTCGGTTATGATCATGCAATGGTGAAAGAGAGGGAATCAACTATCTCCCTCCGAGTTGAATCAAAGTAAGGTTTCAGCCTATTGCCATTCACCCAAAATTTCTTGCCATCTACAACTTGGAGCTCAAAGCTCCCATATGGCTTCTTGTCAACTATCACAAAAGGTCCCATCCACTTGGACCTTAATTTGCCAGGAAATAACCTCAACCTTGTGTTAAATAGAAGAACTTTCTGCCCTAAGGTTAAAGGTTCATTGTTGAGTTGCCTATCATGCCATTTCTTAGTTCTTTCTTTGTAAAATTTAGCACTATCATAGGCATCCAACCTAAGCTCATCTAACTCAATTAATTGAGTCATCCTAAGCTCCTTGATCTCTTGTGGGTTAAAATTTAACTTCTTCAAGGCCCAATGAGCCTTGTGTTCAAGTTCCACAGGCAAGTGACATGCCTTACCATATAGAATACGGTAAGGTGACATCCCAATGGGAGTTTTGTAAGCTGTCCTATATGCCCATAAGGCTTCATCAAGCCTTTGAGACCAATCTTTCCTATTGGCTCCAACAGTTTTCTCTAAAATGGCCTTAATCTCCCTGTTGGACACTTCGCTTGTCCATTAGCTTGTGGGTGGTAAGCTAAAGACTTCCTATGAGTGACACCATACTTGTTCAATAATTTATCAAACAATTTATTGCAGAAATGACTACCCTCATCATCGATTATAGCCCTTGGTGTCCCAAAACGGCTAAAGATGTTCCTAGTAAGGAAGTGAGTCACAACCCTAGCATCATTCACTCTAGTAGGAATAGCTTCTACCCACTTAGACACATAATCCACAGCAAGCAAAAATGTATGAATACCCATCGGATTGGGGAATGGCCCCATGAAGTCAATGCCCCAAATGTCAAAAATTTCAACTGGAAGGATTCCAGGTTAATGGCATCTCATTTTTCCTAGATAGACCACCTACCCTTTGACATCTATCACACTTTTTGATGTAGACATAGGTGTCTTTCATCATGTGAGGCCAATAAAAGCCACACCGCATGATCTTAGCCACAGTTCTTTGCACCCCAAAGTGGCCCCCCATAATGTGATGCATGACAATGATGTATTATGTCATCTACCTCCTCCTCAAGGACACACTTTCTTATGATTTGGTCTGGACACCTCCTATAAAGAATTGGGTCTTCCCAAATGTATTTCCTAGCATCCACTACCAATTTCTTTCTCTGGTGGTAGTCTAACTGTTTGGGTATGAACCCAGGTGGCTAAATAATTTGCTATGTCGGCAAACCAAGGAAGATGATGCACCTCAAACAACTTCTCATCAGGAAAGTCACCTACAATGGGTAGAGACTTAGGTGCATTCTCCACACGGGAGAGGTGATCAGCCACGGAATTTAGGGCTCCCTTTGTGTCTCTAATTTCAAGGTCAAATTCTGTAAGAGGAGAACCCATCTAATCAAGCGTGGCTTAGCTTCTTTTTTTAGCAAACAAATATTTCAACGCAGCATGATCGGTATAAACAATGACTTTAGACCCCAAAAGGTAGGGTCTAAAACTTGTTGCGACCATAAACCACAGCTAGCAACTCTTTCTCGGTGGTGGTATAGTTCTGTTGAGCATCATCTAAGGTCTTACTAGCATAGTAAATGACCCTAAACACCTTTTCTCGCCTTTGCCCTAAGACTACCCCCACAAGATAATCACTCGCATCACACATTAGCTCAAAAGGTTGAGCCCAGTCAAATTAACTATAACAGGTGCGGTGACTAACTTACCCTTGAGGATGTTAAAAGCTTCTAAGCAATCTTCATTAAACTCAAAGCTTGTGTCTTTTTCTAACAACCTACTCATGGGTTTTGCAATTTTTGAGAAGTCCTTAATGAATCTCCTATAAAAGCCAGGATGGCCAAGGAAACTTCTCACTCCTTTTTCATTAGTTGGAGGTGGCGAGTCTCAATAGTGGAGATTTTTGCCTTGTCTACCTCCAAACCATGTGCAGACACCTTGTGCCCTAGAACTATCCCCTCTGTTACCATGAAATGGCATTTCTCCCCAATTTAGGACTAGTTCCTTCTCCTCACATCTCTCTAAGACCACATCTAGATTTTTCAAGCACCGTTGGTAGGAGGAACCAAACACCGAGAAGTCATCCATGAAGACCTCCATGATCTCCTCAACCAAACCCTGAAAAATAGCCATCATACACCTTTGAAAGGTGGCAGGGGCATTACAAAGCCCAAATGGCATTCTCCTAAATGCAAATGTGCCAAAAGGGCACGTGAAGGTGGTCTTTTCTTGGTCCTCGGGCTTAACCATGATCTGATTATACCCGGAATAGCCATCTAAAAAGCAGTAGTGACTATAGCCAGCTAACCTATCCAACATTTGGTCAATGAAAGGAAGAGGAAAATGATCCTTCCTAGTGGCCTTGTTCAGCTTCCTATAGTCAACACACACTCTCCACCCCGTCACCGTGCGAGATGGGATCAATTCATTTTTCTCATTCTTAATCACAGTCATGCCCCCTTTCTTGGGCACAACATGCAATGGACTCACCCACTCACTATCTGAAATAGCATAAATTATACCCGCATTTTTCCATTTTAAAATTTCTTTTCTAACAACTTCTTTCATAGCAGGGGTTTAATCTTCTTTGTCTTTCAGCGATGGGTTTAAAATCATCATTCATCAAAATCTTATGCATGCAAATCCCTGGACTAATACCCCTAATGTCTTCAATGTTCCATCCTAGGGCCTTTTTTGTGTTTCCTAAGGACTTCTAACAATTGAGTACACTCCACATCATTCAAATTAGAAGCAACAATGACAGGGAATTGATTTGTAGAGTCTAGAAATTCATACCTTAGGTGTCCAGGCAGCTCCTTTAGTTCTGGAGCTGGATGCATGTCATCTTCTTTTTCCTCCTCAGCTTGCTCCAAAGAGTTTGTAGTTTGCTCATTTTCCTCAGCTGTCAAGTACATCTCTTCATCTTGTTGAGCTTCTATAAGCTGAAGGGTTTCATCATTGGTGGTGGTAATTTCTTCTGCCAAGTAATCTTCCACCAATTCCTCAAGGTCTTCAACCCAAAGGCAATCCTCCTCCTCTTGACCTTGCAGAGCCTTCCCCATGTGGAAGACTAAGGTCTCCTCATTAATTCTCAGAGTTAGCTGCCCTTGAGCAACATCAATCAATGCACAACCCGTTCTGAGAAACGGTCTTCCAAGGAGTAGCTGAACTCCTCTATCTTCTTCCATCTCCAAAACAACAAAATCCGCTGGAAATATGAAGGAGCCCACTTTAACTAGCACATCTTCAATGATCCCTTCAGGTCTTCCAGTGGACCGGTCTGCGAACTGCAATGATATGGAAGTGGGCTTCATGCCCTTAAGCCCAAGCTGCTTGTACAAAGCAAAGGAAATCAAATTGATGCTGGCCCCTAAATCACATAGGGCCTCTGTTGCGGTGCATTGCCAATCACACAAGGGAGATTAAAGCTGCCCGGATCTTTATGCTTGATGGGCAAACTCTGTTGAACAACACTGCTCACCTCGTTAGTGACTGCCACCGTCTCATGATCCCCATATTTCCTCTTCTTTGTCACAAAATCTTTGATGTATTTTCTGTACCTAGGCATCTGCTCCAAAACTTCCACAAATGGAATGTTAATCTCAAGCTTCTTGAACAAACTCGGGAAGCGCTCATACTCTTCTTCAACCCTCCTGGTTCCTCAGCCTCGAGGAAATGGCATAGTAGGCCCGAGCTCTTGCTTCTGTTCTTCACTATTATCTGTCTTTACTCAGCCGCTTGTCCTTCTTCTCTTGCACTCTTTCTTCAGACTTTATCTGATTTTCCTTGGTCTTCAGCTTCCAAGGGTCTGCTTTGTTCTTCGAATTGCCTTCTTCTTAGGCTCTTCAGCTTCATTTAGTGTCTTCCCGCTCCTTAGAGTGATAGCCTTACAGCTCTCCTTGGGGTTCACCTCAGTGTCACTTGGAAAAGTATTGGTTGACACCCCTTGATTTACATTCTGTGCCATACTCACAAGTAACTTCTCCATATTCTTAATTGAAGATTCTAGTGTGACTACCCTTTCCTCCAAATTATCCTCTCTTTTGGTTGGCTCATCCACATTCTGATATACCCTTCCTCTTTGCTGTTGAGGCTGAGGCTGTTTCTGCTCGAATCCTGGAGGTGGGTGCAAATAATTATCCGTAGCATATGGATTCTGCTTCATCCCTGGGGGCACATATTTGTCTTGAAATGAGGTATCTCCCCCTCGGTTCCCGAGTTCTCTGAAATGGTTGAGATTGCTGCTGATTCTGGTTGTACCCTAGTTGTTGTTGTTGAGGATAAAATTGCTGTTTCTGGTACAAGCCCTTTCCTCCAACATAATTTGCTTCTTCAGCTCCACTCCAGCCCTGCTCAACTACTGGTAAAGCTTGTGATCCTTCAACTTTAAGAGCCAAAACTTCCATGCCTTTCACTAAAGCTTGAATCTGTGCTTGCACATCATTGGAAGAATTTTCAACTGAAGCTATCTTCTCCCTTGGCTTTGAAGTACGCACATTAGACCACCGCCAATCGGCTAATGACAGCCTCTCCAAGAGCTCTGCTCGCTGCGTCAGGCTCTAGATTCATCAAGCATCCTCCAGCAGCCGATTCACCTTGTCTTGTGAATGGGACTGAAGACCTGTGTAGAAAGATTCAATTTGAATCCACTGGGGCCTTCCATGATCAGGGCATCTTCTCACTAAATCTTTGAAACGCTCCCAAGCTTCATGAAGAGTCTCCATCTCATCTTGCCTGAACCTCGCTAATCTCTCCTCCGAGCTGGATCACCTTGGAAGGAGGGAAGTACTTTGACATGAACTTGGTCTGCATCTCCTCCCAAGTGTTGATTGAACCTGTTGGCGATCGTTGAACCAGCCAAGAGCTCTATCCCTTAAAGAGAAAGGGAAAAGCCTTAGCTTTATGGCTTCCTCCGACACATTGTTGATCTTGATGGTGTCACACACCTGGTAGAACCTCATCAAATGCTGGTGTGGATCATCCACGGCTGTTCCTCCAAACGCGTTGTTGCTCACCATGTTGATCAATGCCGGTTTCACTAAGCTATTCGCTTGGACTCTTGTCTGCCGAATCCCGAATAATGGTCCGACATCATCGGCCTCGCATAATCTAAGAAGGTTCCGGGCATAAACCTATTACCCTCTTCTTCCGGATATTGGCCATTGTAATTGGCCCCTCCTTGCGGTGCACCACCATCAGTCCGAGATCTGCCATCAGATCGCCTACGGATTGCTCCAAGCCTTGTAGTGCTTCTTCCGCCTCACGTGTTTGCTTCCTAGCTGCTCTACGACGAGCTCGAACAACCTTTTCCAGGTTCCCGCGTAAATTGTATATCCTCCTCTCTTTGCATGCACAACTAGGAATCCTTGATGTATGTTCCTTGGAAACAACAACAAGAACACACCAGCTCCAAACAATGCAAAATAAACAAATAAAGAACACAAAATAACAGAAAATAAAAGACAAAATAAAACACCAAGATCAGAATTCAAACAATTTCACTCAATGTTGATTTTAAAAACTAGTTAACCGTTGAATCCCCGGAACGGCGTAATTTGAGACAAGATTTTTAGCCTCTCTAAAAAGAGCTAGCTAATGTCGTTAAATCTCTCTTCAAAATAATAAATTCCCTAAGTTTGCACTAAAAGAATAAGCAGCAAGCAAGGGTCGAACCCACAGGGATTAGCCTAGTTCTCTAGTTCTCAAATCAAATCACCCAATTACTCTTGTTCTATAAAATGTCTTGGCAAAAAGTTTTCTTTTTTAAACTAAAGATCTAATTTTTATTTGGTTTTCGAATAAACAAAGAAAAATAAACTGATTTTAGGATTAAGATTCAAGGATTAAAAGCATCTAGGGTCACAATTTCACCTCCTTATGTTATCTCTACTGGTTCATGGTATTAGGGTTGTCCGATTGAAAACATGTTAAACATAAGCCAAGGACAACAAATGGTCATTGAGGTCCTTTTAAGAGTTGTATGCTAGAATGGTCATCTAAACACACAAACATGCAAAGCCAATAAATCATACTTGCAAAAGGATAATGATCACACCAATTACAAATAAGTTATGAATCTCAATCCGCCCTAGACTAGGGCTAAGAATATCAAGGTGTACATCCAAAGATAGAATTAAGAAAGATTCATAAAACATGCAAAACTCAATCATCCAAACCCAATATTCATAAACACAAAGAAAGCAACAAGGGGGTACATTGCTCCCCTAGATTAAAAGACTACTCACGCATGATTACAAGCAAACACAAGAGGAAAAGCTCAACATCTTCTTCTTGATCACGCGCACAGCAAAGCTTCAAATTCAGGCTCCAAAATCCGCGACGGCTGCTGCGACGGGCTGCTCTCCTAGGTCAAGGACAGCCTCCAAGACGTGGAGCCTCTCTCTCTCTAAAACGTGTAGGGGGGTTAGGCATGCACAGAGGGCGTGGAGCTCTTATTTATAGAGTTTGGATGGGCTTTGAGGTGTGTAACCTAGCCCACTTATCAAAACGGCGTAGTTTTGATAAGAACACTCGAAACATTAAAAACTCTATCTTCCATCCACAATTTAGACTTGGGCCTTCAGGAACAAATGATCAGCATGGAAAAACGATCGGATCGGTCCAAAAATATCTCTGCACGCCAATTTGCACGTGATATGGTGAATTCACGTGCACCTCCAAATCAGCTCAAACTTCTCCCCAAGCTTCCTTGCATCATGTAGAGGCCGAGAGGCAAAAATATGCTTGCACGTGATATGGGTGAATTCACGTGCAGATCCAAATCAGCTCCAAATGCTCTGAAATTTCTCTGGCAGGTAGAGGACATCATTCCAAGCAACTTTGGTTCTTGCACGCCAATTGTTTGAGGCCATCTACTATGTAAAGTGAGGTCCAAAACCTGCCAAAACAGACTTTAAAACGCATGTATTTGCAACTAGCATCTTCCTAGGGGTTAGAGCAAATATATATGATATATGAAGCAATAAGGCTCTAATCATGCTCTTAAACATCCTAAATAAACACTAGAATAACGGCATAAAATGCACGTTATCATCTGTCATACATCGTTCGCTCGGGGGATGAACTCCATGATTGTGACGTATTTCCCGCGCCTAGTTTAACGGTCTATTACAAATAAGGAATGCACATGGTCATAAACTCCACCAAAATGGATGAACCCACTATTTATTACAATTAGAAATCAAAAGGATGATGACTTGTCTAATTGTGGACGTCCCGAATGGGTCATTCAAAGAAAAAATGGAACATTCATCGCTGCTTAATTGAACACTTGTTTGACGTTGATAACGTGCATTTTATGCCGTTATTCTAGTGTTTATTTAGGATGTTTAAGAGCATGATTAGAGCCTTATTGCTTCATATATCATATATATTTGCTCTAACCTATTGTTAGAAGATACTATTTGCAAATACATGCGTTTTTAAGTCGTTTTTTGGCAGATTTTGTACCTCACTTTTGACATAGTAGATGGCCTCAAACAATTTGCGTGCAAGAACAAAAGTTTCTTAGAATGATGTCATCTACCTACCACAGAAATTTCAGAGCATTTGGAGCTGAACGTGAATTCACCCATTTCACGTGCAAGCCTATTTTTGCCTCTCGTGCCTCTACAGGATGCAAGGAAGCTTGGGGAGAAGTTTGAGCTGATTTGGAGGTGCACATGAATTCACCATATCACGTGCAAATTAGCGTGCAGAGATATTTTTGGACCGATCCAATCGTTTTTCCATGCCGATCATTTGTTCCCAAGGCCCAAGTCCAAATTGTGGATGGAAGATAGAGATTTTAAAGTTTCGAGTGTTACTTATCAAAACTACGTCGTTTTGATAAGTGGGCTAGGTTACACACCTCAAAGCCCATCCAAACTCTATAAATACAAGCCTCCACGCCCTTGCTAGCCAAGCCTAACCCCCCTACACGTTTTTAGAGAGAGAGAGAGGCTCCACGACTTGGAGGTGCTCCTTGACCTAGAGAGCAGCTGTCGCAGCCGCCTGTCGCAGCAGGAGTCTGTCATGGATTTTGGAGCTTGGATTTGAAGCTTTGCTGTGCGCGTGATCAAGAGAAGATGTTGAGCTTTTCTCGCTTTGTGTTTGCTTGTAATCATGAGTAGTTCTTATAATCTAGGGAGCAATGTAGCCCCCTTGTTGCTTTGCCGTGTTTATGAATATTTGGGTTTGGATGATTGAGTTTTGCATGTTTTATGAATCTGTTCTTAATTCTATCTTTGGATGTACACCTTGGTATTCTTAGCCCTAGTCCTAAGGCGGATTGAGATTCATAACTTATTTGTGATTGGTGTGATCATTATCCTTTTGCAAGTATGATTTATTAGCTTTGCATGTTTGTGTGTTTTGATGACCATTCCTGGCATACAACTCTTAAAAGGACCTCAATGACCATTTGTTGTCCTTGGCTTATGTTTAGCATGTTTTCAATCGACAACCCTAATACCATGAACCAAAGAGAGATAACATAGGGAGGTGAAATTGTGACCCTAGATGCTTTTAATCCTTGAAACTTAATCCTAAAATCGGTCATTTTCTTTGTTTGTTCGAAAAACCAAATAAAAATTAGATCTTTAGTTTAAAAAAGAAAACTTTTTGCCAAGACATTTTATAGAACAAGAGTAATTGGGTGATTTGATTTGAGAACTAGAGAACTAGGTTAATCCTCGTGGGTTCGACCCCTTTCTTGCTGCTATTCTTTTAGTGCAAACTTAGGGAATTTATTATTTTGAAGAGAGATTTAACGACATTAGCTAGCTCTTTAGAGAGGCTAAAAATCTTGTCTCACAAATTGGCGCCGTGCTCGGATTCAACGGCTGACTAGTTTTTAAAATCAACATTGAGTGAAATTGTTTGAATTCGATCTTGGTGTTTTATTTTGTCTTTTAATTTCTATTATTTTTGTTTGCTTTTTATTTGTTTATTTTGCATTGTTCTGAGCCGCTGGGTGTGTTCTTGTTGTTTTTCAAGCAACATACATCAAGTGTTTGAGGTATTGCTAGTTGTGTATGCGAGAGGGGAACTTGTGTCCTTTAATCCGTAACCCGAACAACACTCCAATGGATAGACAGTTTGGAGATGAGGAGCTAACCATGGAACAATGTTTGGAAAGGATGATCCAAGGCAACAAATATTTGTGGGAAAACCAAGGGAGAGATGAGGAGAATTCAATGATGGCAGACCAACATGTTTATGTTCCAGGCCATGCCGCAGATCAATTTTCATATAGTGCTTGGGATTGCACTGTCCATGATCCTCCCACAAGCAGTTATTCATACCAGGAGCCTCCTTGTTATGGTGGGAGTATTAATGGAGATGGTAGAGAAGTATGGCCAACTTACACCCAACCTGAGGGTGACTACTATCCACAAGAGCCACCACCCGAGGAGTTTAATGGTTTCTTCAATGGATATTCTGAGAATAGATGGGTTGGGCAATATCAAGATGAAACTTACTATGAAGCCCCACTCTATGGCAATTATTGTCCATATCAACAACAAGAGTGGCAGCCCCAAGTTGAAGATGAAGAAACCAGAAGAGAGGTAAAGGATTTGAATGAAAGGCTAGGACGTATGGAGACTACCATGAAAAATATGGAGCAATTATTGATGAGTATGGCTCAAAATGCAAATACTGAGTCTCATCTTACTCCTTTGCTGATGACATAGAGATAAAAACTGAAGAGAATTGCAAAGCCATCACCCCAACTTCCATGTATCAATCTTTACATCTGCCTCACAAGAATGGGAGTTTTCTCGCTAATAATGATTCTCAAGATGAAGCTTGCATTCTAGATGGTCAAACCATTAATGCTGCTATAGAACAAGAGGTGGATAAAAGGGCAATGTTTCATTATGATGAGGTGGTCCCTCCACCACAATTTAATAGCCCATGCGATGTATCCACTTCAACTCTTCCCATGGTTGGAGCTTATGAGGACAATTTTTCCATCCAAGAAGAAGAGGAAGACTTGAATTGTTCTGAGGTGTTAGAAGAACATGAGAAACCAATAAATGACAACCCAAGGATGCAGCAACAAATCTTGGATGATGATGCTATAATTCTCATATCCGAAGGCACATCAAACCAAGGTACTCTTTGTGAAGACAAACGGCTACTGAGCCCACCACTACTATGTTTGCTTTGGAATCATCTTCCCTTATACAAGAGGAGGAAGTGCTTGACAAGGGAGGTAACCATGCGTGCATTATGACTACTCCAATTGTGGAGTATGTTGAATTTGTGTTACCACCTCGTTGGAATGAGAGGAAGGAGAACCATAAGTTTGTGGAGGTGTCTCCCTATCAACAATTGAATCAGAGTTCAAGTGGCTCCCACGGACGGTTCATTCATCCGATTGCTATGGTCTATGAGACCTTTCGAGGTTTACAATGCCAGGATGAAAGCCTTTCATACATTGGTTGAGCTTAGTATGACAAAGTCAGCTACAGACTTTAAATAAAGCGGCTGGTTGGGAGGCAACCCAATGTTTATTGCTATGTTTTATTTTATGTTATTTTCTTTTATTTATTTTATTCAATAAATTGTTTGCAAGCTAACCATTGTTGCGGAGACTTTGCTTCTTTCTTAACTAACCATTTGCGGATGAGCAAATTATTGGGTCAATTCAGTGGTGGGATCTTCTGCTTGCTACTACATGATGGCTATTCTACAAGGAAGGAAACTTGGGAAGTGCGCGGGCAGACGTCGGTTGACTTTGTGGCTTAGGTGCGACGAATGGTGGCCAATGTCATCTACTATTATAGTGTGCCAAACCAGGGGTAAGTGTTTTTCCTACTCCCTATTTTATGCCATAAGGACATAGATACTTTAAGTGTGGTGTATGGGGAGTGACTTGAGCCACTTGTTTGTCCTTTATATTGTGTGATTGCATGTCTTGTTTTTGTTTAAGTGTTTTTGTTGTCCTTTATTTTTATTTTGGGTGATTGTTTGAGTTGTCTGCTTGAATGATTTACTTGGGAGACATGGATATTAAGTATGCAATTTTGCCTTAAAATTTAATTTTTGGGCCACATTAGTATCATGTTGTGATAAGGGTGTTAAAGTAGTTAAAATGTGCTCTGAATTAGTTTGATCATGTCTTTATCCGTTGAATGATATCACCATTTTTTGGAGCTGAGTTTTGAATGTTGGCTTGAGAGCATGAAATGCTATGATGGACCTAAGTAACCCTTAAAGTTGAGTGAAAAAGAAATGAAAAATGAGAACAGATTTCCTTTTAGCTTGAGTACATTTATGGTTTGTGGGTAATAGTTGATTTGCTACTCTTCTTGCACTTAACATTAGTTATTTAATGGTAGGAGTCAAGTAAGCATGTGATTACTTATTAGTGCTCGATGTTTGGTGTGTGGATAGGGTGCAAGGCCTTTAAGTCACTTTGACTTCTTATATATCCTATTTTTTGTTTGTTGTGTTGTAAATATAAAAGGTGTGTATATAGAATGTGAAAAAGCCATCACTTAATTGGAAAATGGGATGTGAGACATCAATGAATTTTTGTCTCTCCTTATGTAGCAAAATGGCAAGGGGTATGCATTAGAAAAATCAGTCTTATTTATGTGTTATGTGAGTAAAAAAAAGAAGAGTGAATAATCCATCAAGGGAGAGCATAAAATGCAACCTTGTAAGGTTATTACTTAAAAAAAAAAAAAAAAAAGAGAAAAGAAAGAAAGATTCATAATAAAAGCCAGAATGGCTTGATGTTTATGTGTGATTGTTTAGATTTGTGAAGCCACATTGGTGAATTGTGTTTTGTTTTTAAGAATGTTGAGCTCAATTCTTTTGGCTCATGGTCTTGTTTTATCAGTTAGTAGACTAGAGTGTGAGTTTATTGAGTTTAGAATAGAGTGTGAGTTCAAATAAAGTAGAATAAAGGGAGTGTGTTTTCTTTGATGAGCACAATAGGGAACTCTCATGATTGCTTAGCAAGTACTTAATCAATAGCTGATGGCAGTGTAGAGATAGAGTTTTCCATCCATTGTTCATTGATAGGTATTGGGGCTTGAGAATTATTATATTTGAGTGAGGTCGCTTTATCCTTGGTAAGAACTTAAAGGGAAACTAGGTGCTATTTTATCATGGATTGCTTGCTCATATCCGAAATTTAAGTGGAGATATTGCATGGTTGTTGGACTAGGGATATGGACATGAATGAAGCTATGACCATTTTGATGCTTAAATTCCCATTTCATCATGATAGAGTTGCATGCTTAGGAAACCATGATTCTCTTTGATTGTTATTTTATTTTTCTTCTGTTTGATTGCGTGTTTATTTTATTTTTGCATGCTTGTATTTTTTGCTTGAGGACAAGCAATGGTTCAAGTGTGGTGTATTTGATAACGTGCATTTTATGCCGTTATTCTAGTGTTTATTTAGGATGTTTAAGAGCATGATTAGAGCCTTATTGCTTCATATATCATATATATTTGCTCTAACCCCTAGGAAGATACTATTTGCAAATACATGCGTTTTAAGCTGTTTTGCAGATTTTGTACCTCACTTTTTGACATAGTAGATGGCCTCAAACAATTTGCGTGCAAGAACAAAAGTTTCTTAGAATGATGTCATCTACCTACCACAGAAATTTCAGAGCATTTGGAGCTGAACGTGAATTCACCCATTTCACGTGCAAGCCTATTTTTCTGGCCTCCCTGCCCTACGATGCAAGGAAGCTTGGGGAGAAGTTTGAGCGATTTGGAGGTGCACGTGAATTCACCATATCACGTGCAAATTGGCGGCAGAGATATTTTTGGACCGATCCAATCGTTTTTCCATGCTGATCATTTGTTCCTGAAGGCCCAAGTCCAAATTGTGGATGGAAGATGAGATTTTAAAGCTTAAGTGTTACTTATCAAAACTACGTCGTTTTGATAAGTGGGCTAGGTTACACACCTCAAAGCCCATCCAAACTCTATAAATACAAGCCTCCACGTCCTTAGCTAGCCAAGCCTAACCCCTACACGTTTTTAGAGAGAGAGAGAGAGCTCCACGACTTGAGGTGCTCCTTGACCTAGGAGAGCAGTATGTCGTAGCTGCCGCCGCTGTCGCAATGAGTCGTCATGATTTTGAGCTTGATTTGAAGCTTTCGTGCGCGTGATCAAGAAGAAGATGTTGAGCTTTTCGCTTTGTGTTTGCTTGTAATCATGCGTGAGTAGTTCTTATAATCTAGGGGAGCAATGTAGCCCCTTGTTGCTTTTCGTGTTTATGAATATTTGGGTTTGGATGATTGAGTTTTGCATGTTTTATGAACTGTTCTTAATTCTATCTTTGGATGTACACCTTGGTATTCTTAGCCCTAGTCTAGGGCGGATTGAGATTCATAACTTATTTGTGATTGGTGTGATCATTATCCTTTTGCAAGTATGATTTATTAGCTTTGCATGTTTTTGTGTTTTGACGACCATTCCGCATACAACTCTTAAAAGGACCTCAATGACCATTTGTTGTCCTTGGCTTATGTTTAGCATGTTTTCAATCAGACAACTCTAATACCATGAACCAGTAGAGATAACATAGGGAGGTGAAATTGTGACCCTAGATGCTTTTAATCCTTGAAACTTAATCCTAAAATCAGTTTACTTTCTTTGTTTGTTCAGAAAACCAAATAAAAATTAGATCTTTAGTTTAAAAAAAAGAAAATTTTTGCCAAGACATTTTATAGAACAAGAGTAATTGGGTGATTTGATTTGAGAACTAGAGAACTAGGTTAATCCCTGTGGGTTCGACCCCTTTCTTGCTGCTATTCTTTTAGTGCAAACTTAGGGAATTTATTATTTTGAAGAGAGATTTAACGACATTAGCTAGCTCTTTTAGAGAGGCTAAAAATCTTGTCTGTCAGACGTAATTCACCCAATATGACGTTCTACACAATAGTGAGGTATTACCCTTGCTGAGCTCTTAACCTATTGGCAATAAAGAATACAGGACGTCATATCCTCTTCCAAAATGGACAAAGCAACTTTTTGTTTCAATTACAAATCAGAAGGCAAGTATCTTAGGCTAGGGCTTTTTATTTACTTGATTTCTCATGTGTCAAACGAATCAATCAAACAAAAATGTAATTTTAATAAAAGATTAAAAGAACCCTTATTATACGTCATTCGTTCAATGGAGATACTTCACATTGAAGAGGTCTTCCCTAGGCCGAGGTTTAAAACTCCAATAGCTACAATGGATACACAACATCACAAGCTCTTTCAAACGGATTAATCAACTATTTCTTTCAATTACAAATCAAATTGGCAGGATCGAGTGGATCGATCAAACGGAAAATGTAATATTGATGCAAGATTAAAAGGATACTAGTTGTGCGTAGCTCGCTCAATGGGACATACCCGACGGGGGTGATATATTTTCCAGGCTAAGTCTAATACACTATTAGAAATAGGGAATAACGGAGGTTACACACTTTATCAAAATAGAAAAACCACCAACTTGTGTCAATTAAAATCATAAGGCAAGTTTTATTAAGTTAGGTTGGTTATTTAGTTAACTTCGATCCATCAAGTGGATTAATCCAAAAAAAAAACCAAAAATAGTATCCTTGAAAGATTAAAAGGACATCTGTCATACATCGTTCGCTCAGTGGGATGGACTCCATGATTGTGACGTATTTCTAGCCTAGTTTAATGGACTATTAGAAATAAGGAATGCACCTGGTCATAAACTCCACCAAAATGGATGAACCCACTATTTATTACATTTAGAAATCAAAGGATGATGACTTGTCTAATTGTGGACGTCTCGAATGGATCATTCAAAGAAAAATGGAACATTCATCTGTGCGTAATTGAACACTTATTTGACGTAGTTCCTCATAATGTGACGTTTAACACAATAGTGAGGTATTACCCTGTCGAGCTATTAACCTATTGGCAATAAAGAATACAGGACGTCATATCCTTTTCCAAAATGGACAAAGCAACTTTTTGTTCCAATTAAAAATCAGAAGGCAAGTATCTTAGGCTAGGGCTTTTTATTTACTTGATTTCTCATGTCAAAACGAATCAATCAAACAAAAAAGTAATTTTAATAAAAGATTAAAAGAACACTTATTATACGTCATTCATTCAATGTGAGATACTTCACGTTGAAGAGGTGTTTCCTTGGCCTAGTTTAAAACTCACTAGTGACAATGAATACACAAAATCACAAGCTCTTTCAAACGGATCAACCAACTATTTGTTTCAATTACAAATCAAATTGTTGGATCGAGTGGAACAATCAAAAGGAAAATGTAATATTGATGCAAGATTAAAAGAATACTAGTTGTGCGTAGCTCACTCAATGGGACATACTCGACGGGAGTGATATATTTTCCACGCCAAGTCTAATACACTACTAGAAATAGGGAATACCGGAGGTCACAAACTATCAAAATAGAAAAACCACTACTTGTATCAATTAAAATCATAAGGTGTTTTATTAAGTTAGGGTTGGTTATTTAGTTAATTTCGGATCCATCAAGTGGATTAATCCAAAACAAACCAAAATAGTATCCTTGAAAGATTAAAAGGACATCTGTCATACATCGTTCGCTCAGTGGGATGGACTCCATGAATGTGACGTATTTCCTGCGCCAGTTTAATGGATTATTAGAAATAAGGAATGCAGATGGTCATAAACTCCACCAAATGGATGAACCCACTATTTATTACAATTAGAAATCAAAAGGATGATGACTAGTCTAATTGTGGACGTCCTAATGGTCATTCAAAGAAAAAATGGAACATTCATCAGTGCTTAATTGAACACTTGTTTGACGTAATTACCAATATGACGTTCCACACAATAGTGAGGTATTACCCTTGCCGAGCTCTTAACCTATTGGCAATAAAGAATACAGGGACGTCATATCCTCTTCCAAAATGGACAAAGTAACTTTTGTTTCAATTACAAATCGAAGGCAAGTATCTTAGGCTAGGGTTTTTATTTACTTGATTTCTCATGTGTCAAACGAATCAATCAAACAAAATGTAATTTTAATAAAAGATTAAAAGAACACTTATTATACGTTATTCGTTCAATGTGAGATACTTCACATTGAAGAGGTCTTCCTAGGCCGAGTTTAAAACTCCAATAGCCAAACGGATACACAACATCACAAGCTCTTTTAAAACCGATTAACCGACTATTTGTTTCAATTACAAATCAATTGCCAGATCGAGTGGATCGATCAAAAAGGAAAATGTAATATTGATGCAAGATTAAAAGGATACTAGTTGTGCGTGGCTCGCTCAATGGGACATACGCCGAGGGCAGATATGTTTTCCATGTCGAGTCAAATACACTATTAGAAATAGAGAATACCGGAGGTCACAAACTCGATCAAAATAGAAAAACCACCTATTTGATGAATTAAAAATCAGAGGGCAAGTTTTATTAAGTTAGGTTGGTTATTTAGTTAATTTCGATCCAGTCAAGTGGATTAAAACCAAAACAAAACCAAAAATAGTATCCTTGAAAGATTAAAAGGACATCTGTTATACATGACGCTTCGGTGGGATGGACTCCATGATTGTGACGTATTTCCAGCGCCTAGTTTAACTGTTCATTACAAATAAGGAATGCACATGGTCATAAACTCCACCAAAATGGATGAACCCACTATTTATTACAATTAGAAATCAAAAGGATGATGACTAGTCTAATTGTGGATGTCCCGAATGGATCATTCAAATAAAAAATGGAACATTCAGCAGTGCTTAATTCAACACTTATTTGACGTAGTTCGCCCAATGTGACGCTTAACACAATAGTGAGGTATTACCCTTAGCTGAGTTATTAACCTATTGGCAATAAAGAATACAGGACGCCATATCCTCTTCCAAAATGGACAAAGCAACTTTTTGTTCCAATTACAAATCAGAAGGCAAGTATCTTTAGGCTAGGCTTTTTATTTACTTGATTTCTCATGTGTCAAACTAATCAATCAAACAAAAAAGTAATTTTAATAAAAGATTAAAAGAACACTTATTATACCGTCATCTGCTCAATGTGAGATACTACATTGAAGAGTTCTTTCCTAGGCCAGTTTAAACTCCAATCGCGACAACGGATACCCAAAATCACAAGCTCTTTCAAAAACGGATCAACCAACTATTTGTTTCAATTACAAATCAAATTGGCTGGATCGGTGGAACGATCAAAAAAGGAAAATGTAATATTGATGCAAGATTAAAAGAATACTAGTTGTGCGTAGCTCGCTCAATGGGACATACTCGACGGGAGTGATATATTTTCCACGCCAAGTCTAATACAACTATTAGAAATAGGAATACTCGGAGGTCACAAACTCTATCATAATAGAAAACCACTCACTTGTATCAATTAAAAATCATAAGGCATGTTTTATTAAGTTAGGGTTGGTTATTTAGTTAATTTCGGATCCTTCAAGTGGATTAAACCAAAACAAAACCAAAAATAGTATCCTTGAAAGATTAAAAGGACATCTGTCATACATCGTTCGCTCAGTGGGATGGACTCCATGATTGTGACGTATTTCCTGCGCCTAGTTTAACTGTCTATTACAAATAAGCAATGCACATGGTCATAAACTCCACCAAAATGGATGAACCCACTATTTATTACAATTAGAAATCAAAAGGATGTTGACTAGTCTAATTGTGGATGTCCCGAATGGATCATTCAAAGAAAAAATGGAACATTCATCAGTGCTTAATTCAACACTTATTTGACGTAGTTTGCCCAATGTGACGTTTAACACAATAGTGAGGTATTACCCTTGCTGAGCTATTAACCTATTGGCAATAAAGAATACAGGACGTCATATCCTCTTCAAAAATGGACAAAGCAACTTTTTGTTCCAATTACAAATCAGAAGGCAAGTATCTTAGGCTAGGGCTTTTTATTTACTTGATTTCTCATGTGTCAAACGAATCAATCAAACAAAAAAGTAATTTTAATAAAAGATTAAAAGAACACTTATTATACGTCATTTGCTCAATGAGATACTTCACATTGAAGAGTTCTTTCCTAGGCCGAGTTTAAAACTCCAATCGCGACAACGGATACCCAACATCATAAGCTCTTTCAAAACGGATCAACCAACTATTTGTTTCAATTACAAATCAAATGGGTAGTATCGAGTGGATCGATCAAAGACGAAAATGTAATATTGATGCAAGATTAAAAGGATACTAGTTGTGCGTGGCTCGCTTTCAATGGGACATACTTCGACAGGGGTGATATATTTTCAAGGCGATCTATTACACTATTAGAAATAGGAATACCGAAGGTCACACACTCATCAAAATAGAAAAACCACCAACTTGTAACAATTAAAAATCATAAGGCAAGTTTTATTAAGTTAGGGTTGGTTATTTAGTTAATTTCGGATCCATCAAGTGGATTAATCCAAAAGAAAACCAAAAATAGTATCCTTGAAAGCTTAAAAGGACATCCGCATACATCGTCACCAGGTGGGGATGGACTCCATGATTGTGACGTATTTCCTGCGCCTAGTTTAATGGACTATTAGAAATAAGGAATGCACCTAGTCATAAACTCCACCAAAATGGATGAACCCACTATTTATTACATTTAGAAATCAAAAGGATGATGACTTGTCTAATTGTGGACGCTCTCGAATGGATCATTCAATTAAAAATGGAACATTCATCAGTGCGTAATTGAACACTTTTTCGGACGTAGTTCACTTAATGTGACGTTTAACACAATAGTGAGGTATTACCCTTGCTGAGCTATTAACTTGCTGGCAATAAAGAATACAGGACGTCATATCCTCTTCCAAAACGACAAAGCAACTTTTTGTTCCAATTACAAATCAGAAGGCAATATGTTAGGCTAGGGCTTTTTATTTACTTGATTTCTCATGTGTCAAACAAATCAATCAAACAAAAAAAGTAATTTTAATAAAAGATTAAAAGAACACTTATTATACGTCATTTGGTTCAATGTGAGATACTTCACGTTGAAGAGGTGTTTCCTTGGCTGAGTTTAAAACTCCACTAGTGACAACGAATACACAAAATCACAAGCTCTTTTCAAACGGATCAACCAACTATTTGTTTCAATTACAAATTAAATTGGCTGGATAGAGTGGAACGATCAAAAGGGAAAATGTTATATTGATGTAAGATTAAAAGAATACTAGTTGTGCGTAGCTCGTCAATGGGACATGCTCGACGGAGTGATATATTTTCCACGCCAAGTCTAATACACTATTAGAAATAGGGAATACCGGAGGTCACAAACTCTATCAAAATAGAAAACCACCTACTTGTATCAATTAAAAATCGTAACGCATGTTTTATTAGTTAGGATTGGTTATTTAGTTAATTTCGATCCATCAAGTGGATTAATCCAAAACAAACCAAAAATAGTATCCTTGAAAGATTAAAAGGACATCCATCATACATCGTCGCTTCAGTGGGATGGACTCCATGATTGTGACGATTTCCGCGCCTAGTTTAATGGACTATTAGAAATAAGGAATGCACATGGTCATAAACTCCACCAAAATGGATGAACCCACTATTTATTACAATTAAAAATCAAAAGGACTATGACTTGTCTAATTGTGGACGCTCTCAATGGATCATTCAAAGAAAAATGGAACATTCATCAGTGCTTAATAGAACACTTGTTTGACGTTGCTTACCAATGTGACGTTTCTACACAATAGTTAGGTATACCCTTGCTGAGCTATTAACCTATTGGCAATAAAGAATACAGGACGCCATATCCTCTTCCAAAATGGACAAAGGAACTTTGTTTCAATTACAAAATCAGAAGGCAAATATCTTAGGCTAGGCTTTTTATTTACTTGTTTCTCATGATAAAAAACGAATCAATCAAACAAAAAAGTAATTTTAATAAAAGATTAAAACAACACTTATTATACGTCATTCGTTCAATGTGAGATACTTCACGTTGAAGAGGTCTTTCTAGGCCTAGTTTGAAACACCACTAGTGACAACGAATACATAACATCACAAGCTCTTTCAAAACGGATCAACCAACTTATTTGTTTCAATTGCAAATCAAATTGGCTGGATCGGTGGGATCGATCAAAAAGGAAAATGTAATATTGATGCAAGATTAAAAGAATACTAGTTGTCGTGGCTCGCCAATGGGACATACTCGACGGGGTGATATATTTTCAATGCTAAGTCTAATACACTATTAAAAATAGGGAATACCGGAGGTCACAAACTCTATCAAAATAGAAAAACCACCTACTTGTATCCATTAAAAATCATAAGGCAAGTTTTGTTAAGTTAGGGTTCATTATTTTGGTTAATTTGGGATCAATAAGCAGATTAATCCCAAACAAACCAAAAATAGTATCCTTGAAAGATTAAAAGGACTTGTTGTGCATCCTTCTCAGTGGGATGGACTCCATGATTGATGACGTATTTCATCGTCTTCTAGTTTAATGGACTATTAGAAATAAGGAATGCACATGGTCATAAACCACCAAAATGGATCAACCCACTACTTATTCCAATTAGAAATCAAAAGGATGATGACTTGTCCAGTGATCGTATAATGGATCATTCAAAGAAAAATGGTTCATTCATCATTGCTTAATTGAACACTTGTTTGGCGAAGTTCCCCAATGTGACGTTCTACATAGTGAGGGTATTACCCTGGTGAGCTATTAACCTATTGGCAATAAAGAATCTGGGGCTTATATCCTCTTCAAAAATGGGCAAAGCAACTTTGTTTCAATTACAAATTAGAAGGCAAGTATCTTAGGCTAGGGCTTTTTATTTACTTGATTTCTCATGTGTCAAAGGAATCAGTCAAACAAAAATAATTTTAATAAAAGATTAAAAGACACTTATTATACGTTATTCATTACAATGTGAGATACTTCACATTGAAGAGGTCTTTCCGGCGCAGTTTAAAACTCCAATACCTTAGAAATCTAAAACGCATCACAAGCTCTTTCCAAGACGGATCAATCAACTATTTGTTTCAATATAAATCAAATAAGTAGGATCAGTGGATCAAGTGAAAACGGAAAATGGGTATTGATGCAAGATTAAAAGGATACTAGTTGTGCGTGGCTCACTCAATGGGACATACTCGACGGGGGTGATATATTTTCCATTCCGGAGTTAAACACACTTTTAGAACTAGGTAATACCGAGGTCAAAAAACTCTATCAAAATAGAAAAACCACCAACTTGTATCAATTAAAAATCATAAGGTAGTTTTATTAAGTTAGGGTGGTTATTTAGTTAATTCGGATCCACTGTGGCTAATCCCAAAATAAAACAAAAATAGTATCCTTGAAAGATTAAAGGACATCTTTCATACGTGGTCAGCTCAGTGGGATGGACTCCCATGATTGTGACATATTTCCGGGCGCCTAGTTTAACGGTCATTACAAATAAGGAATGCACATGGTCACAAACTCCACCAAAATGGATGAACCCACTATTTATTACAATTAGAAATCAAAAGGATGATGACTTATCTAATTCTGGACGTCCCCTAATGGATCATTCAAAGAAAAAATGGAACATTCATTAGTGGTTAATTGAACACTTGTTTGATGTAGTTACTTAATGTGACCTCCCTCACAATAGTGAGGTATTACCCTTGGTGAGCTTTTAACCTATTGGCAATAAAGAATACGAGACGTCATATCCTCTTCCAAAATGGACAAAGCAACTTTTTGTTTCAATTACAAATTAGAAGGGAAGTATCTTAGGCTAGGGCTTTGTATTTACTTGATTTCTTATGTCAAAAGAATTAAGAAAAACAAAAAATGTACTTTTAACAAAAGATCAAAAGGACACTTATTATCGTTATTCGTTCAATGTGAGATACTTCACATTGAAGAGAGTTCTTTCTAGCTTAGCTTAAAACTCCAATCACGACAACGGATACCCCAAAATCAAGACTCTTCCAAAAGGATCAACCAACTATTTGTTTCAATTACAAATCAAATTGGGCTGGACTTTGGAACGATCAAAAAGGAAAATGTAATATTGATGCAAGATTAAAAGAATACTAGTTGTGCGTAAAGCTCGTTCAATGGGACATACCTGACGGGAGGTATATATTTTCCACGCCCAAGTCTAATACACTATTAGAAATAGGAATACCGGAGGTCACAAACTAATAATAATAGAAAAACCACCTACTTGTTCAATTAAAAATCATAAGGCATGTTTTATTAAGTTAGGGTTGGTTATTTAGTTAATTTCGGATCCAACAAGTGGATTAAACCAAAACAAAACTAAAAATAGTATCCTTGAAAGATTAAAAGGACATCATAAGTATCGTTAAGCTGGAGTGGGATGGACTCCATGATTGTGACGTATTCCACCTTCTAGTTTAACTGTATTACCAAATAAGGAATGTACTGGTCATAAACTCCACCAAAAGGATGGACCCCACTATTTATTACAATTAGAAATCAAAAGGATGTTGACTGGTCTAATTGTGGATGTCCTAATGGATAATTCAAAGAAAATGGAACATTCATCAGTAAGCAATCCAACACTTATTTGGTTTAGTTTGCCCAATGACGCTTTAACACAATAGTGAGTGTATTACCTTGTTGAGCTATTAACCTATTGGCAATAAAGAATATAGGACGTCATATCCTCTTGAAAATGGAAAAAGCAACTTTTTTGTTCCAATTTCACATCCAGAAGGCAAGTATCTTAGGCTAGGGCTTTTTATTTACTTCTTGATTTCTCATGTGTCAAACGTTAATCAATCAAACAAAAAAGTAATTTTAATAAAAGATTAAAAGAACACTTATTATACGTTATTGTTCAATGTGACTGCTTCACTTGAAGAGTTCTTTCTTTAGTCCCCAAGTTTAAAAACTCCAATCGCGACAGCGGATACCCAACATCATAAGCTCTTTCAAAAACGGATCAACCAACTATTTGTTTCAATTACAAATCAAATGGGTAGTATCGAAAGGATCGATCAAAGACCAAAAATGTAATATTGATGCAAGATTAAAAGGATACTAGTTGTGCGTGGCTCGCTTCAATGGGACATACTAATCCAGATGATATTTTTCAGTGGTCAACACACTATTGAAATAGGGAATACCGAGGTCACACACTCATCAAAATAGAAAAACCACCAACTTGTAGCAATTAAAAATCATAAGGCAAGTTTTATTAAAGAAGTTATTATTTAGTCAATTCGGATCCATCAAGTTGGATTAATCAAAAAGAAAACCAAAAATAGTATCCTTGAAAGCTTAAAAGGACATATGTCATATCATCGTTATTCGATGGATGGACTCCATGATTGGTGACGCATTTCCCGTTATCAGTTTTATGGACTATTAGAAATAAGGAATGCTCTAGTCATAAACTCCACCAAATGGATGAACCCACTATTTATTACATTTAAATCAAAGGATGATGACTTGTCCAATTGTGGGCGTCTCTAATGGATCATTCAATTAAAAAATGGAACATTCATCAGTGTGAATCGAACACTTATTTGATGTAGTTTCACTTAATGTGACGCTTAACACAATAGTGAGGTATTACCCTTAAATCCATTAACTTGTTAGCAATAAAGAATACGGGACGTCATATCCTCTTCCAAACGGACAAAGCAACTTTTGTTCCAATTACAAATCAGAAGCTAAGTATAAGAAGTTAGGCTTTTTATTTACTTGATTTCTCATGTCAAATAAATCAATCAAACAAAAAAAGTAATTTTAATAAAAGATTAAAAAATAACTTATTATCGTCATTGTTCAATGTGAGATACTTCATGTTAGAGGTGTTTTTCCTTGGCGAAGTTTAAAACTCCACTAGTGACAACTAATACACAAAAATCGCACTCTTTCAAACGGATCAACCAACTATTTGTTTCAATTACAAATTAAATTGGTTGGATAAGTGAATGATCAAAAAGGAAAATGTTATATTGATGCAAGATTAAAAGAATACTAGTTGTGCGCTAGATTCAATGGTTTGACATCTTCGACAGGGAGTATATATTTTCCATCACCAAGTCCATAACTATTAGAAATAGGGAATACGGAGGCCACAAACTCCATCAAAATAGAAAAACCACCTACTTGTATCAATTAAAAACGTAACGCATGTTTATTGGTTGGGATTGGTTATTTAGTTAATTTCGGATCCATAATGGATTAATCCAAACCAAAACCAAAATAGTATCCTTGAAAGATTAAAAGGACATATTGTATACATTAGCTGAATGGGATGGACTCCATGATGTGACGTATTTCTACACTTATTTTAATGGACTATTAGAAATAAGGAATGCCTGTGATCATAAACTCCACCAAAATTGGGATGATGTTTCCAATGCCAGGGGCCTTTCCCTGGAGCGGGAACAACATTGAAGAGTCGGGTGCCAGGGTATCTTGGGATGATGTTTTCCAAGCCTTAGGATAGGGGCTTTAAATCAAGAAACTTAAAGAGACTGAATGTCGTTGCTATATCCCGTATGATTTGGAATCTTTACACCAAGTTCTCTTCCATGTGGGTGAATTGGGTTCGAAACTTTGGTTAAAAGGGCAATTCGGGTTGCCAAGTTTCTGGCGGTGCCTTGGACATGGCGTAGGTTCTGGCTTTCTGCTGGGCCGCGGCCATGTATTTCGTGAAGGTTGGGGATGGTTCCACACTCACTCTGGTTTGATTCTTGGGTTTCCTGAGGCCTCAGCAGTGGACAGCCAGATAGGTTATCTATGATCGGTGCGGGTCCCAGGGCTATGGTAATGCATATTCTCTCCAGGGATGGTGCTGGCCCTCTTGCTAATTCTCCTGAGGCGCTCTATGTTGAAGAGGAGACAATAATCTTCCAAATCCCTCCTCCGCAGATTTGATTGTGTGCAGTGCTCTCCTCGAACAAGCCTTTACAATCAAATCAGCATGGAATCATTTTCTTAATCTCCTTCGTCTCCAACTGTGTTTTGGGCCCTGTGGTTTGGTTCCAGCATCATTCTCCTCGACATGCATCCTGCTGTGGCAGGCATTCACAGAGACTTCAACTCTTTGACAGACTTTTATTACTTGGTATTGACGTGTGGGTTGCCCATTCTGTCGTGGCTGCAGCGAGACACAATGCACCACTTATTTTTCTCTGCCTCTTCTCTCGGGCGCCTTTGGAACTCTGTTTTTCCATGTGTCTGTCCCTGTTATGCATTATCCGGGCTGATTTTATTCTTTGGCTGCTTCTCTCTTGGCGCCTCTCTAATATTTGTTGGACGGTTATCATGGGCTGCATTGTTTACTATATCCGGCAGGAACGGAATGCCAGACTCCATGGCCGTGGGTCTCGTGAACCCGACACAGCTGGTTAACAGTGGGACAACGGTGAGCTCGGCAAACTGCTTCTCCTAGTGGCAACTCTTAACTCAATTCTTATTCCTGAACGTATATGCTTCGCGCACCTCATTTTGAATTAGTTGAATGGATTGTATAGAGTTTCATATTTTGGTCTTATGATTTTGGACCGAAAGTATGTTTGGTCTAATTTGTTGGTTTTATTCTTGGAAATTGGCCCTGATATGTACCTTCAATAATTATCGATAAACATTTACTTTAAAAAAAAAAAAAAAAAAAAATAAAAAAAACAAAAACTCCACCAAAAATGGATGAACCCACTATTTATTACAATTAAAAATCAAAAGGACTATGACTTGTCTAATTGTGGACGTCTAATGGATCCTTCAAAGAAAAATGGAACATTCATGAGACTTAATGGAACACTTGTTTGACGTAGTTCGCCCATGTGACGTTTCACATAATAGTTAGGTATCACCTTGGAGCTATTAACCTATTGGCAATAAAGAGTACAGGACGTCATATCCTCTTCAAAATGGACAAAGGAACTTTTTGTTTCAATTACAAATCCGAATTAAAATATCTTATTAGGGGCTTTTTATTTACTTGATTTCTCATGTGATAAATCAAATCAATCAACAAAAAATGTAATTTTAATAAAAGATTAAAAAAACAACACTTATTATATGATGTTTGTTCAATGTGAGATATTCGGATTGAAGAGGTTTTTCCAGGGCCGAGTTTGAAACACCACTAGTGACAAACTATACACAACAACACACAAGCTCTTTAAGCGGATCAACCAACTATTTGTTTCAATTCCAAAATCAAATTGGCTGATCAGTGGATCGATCAAAAAGGAAAATGTAATATTGATGCAAGATTAAAGAATACTAGTTGTGATGGCTCGCTCAATGGGACATACTCGACGGGGTGATATATTTTCAATGCTAAGTCCAATATTACTTATTAAAAATAGGAATACTGAGGTCGCCAAACCATCAAAATAGAAAAACCACCTACTTGTATCCATTAAAAATCATAAGGCAAGTTTTGTTAAGTTGGGGTTCATTATTTGGTTAATTCCGGATCAATCAAAGATAATCCAAAACAAAAACCAAAAATAGTATCCTGAGTATTAAAGGACTTAGATATACATCCTTAACTCCGATTGGATGGACTCCATGATGGACGTATTTCATAAGCTTATTTAATGGACTATTAGAAATAAGGAATGCATGTGGTCATAAACTCACCAAAATGGATCAACCCACTACTTATTCCAATTAGAAATCAAAAGGATGATGACATGCAATTGTGGGTGCAAGATGGATCATTCAAAGAAAAATGGAACATTCATGAGTCTTAATTGAACACTTGCGGCGTGGTTCGCTCAATGTGATTTTTCTACACAATAGTGAGGTATAACCTTTCCCTTGCTGAGCTATTAACCTATTGGCAATAAAAGAATACAGGACGTTATATCCTCTTCAAAAATGGACAAAGCAACTTTTTGTTTCAATTACAAATTAGAAGGCAAGTATCTTAGGCTAGGGCTTTTATTTACTTCATTTCTCATGTCAAACTAATCAATCAAACAAAAAGTAATTTTAATAAAAGATTAAAAGGACACTTTTTATTATCGTTAATCAGACAATGAGATACTTCACATTGAAGAGGTCTTTCCAACCAGTTTAAAACTCCAATAGCTCAATAACCTAATACACAGCATACAAGCTCTTTCAAGACGGATCAATCAACTATTTGTTTCAATTATAAATCAATAAGAGCAGGATCAGTGGATCGATCAAGGCAATGTAATATTGATGCAAGATTAAAAGGATACTAGTTGTGCGTGGCTCCTCAATGGGACATACTGACGGGGGGTGATATGACACTGATCGAGTCTAATGCACTTTTAGAAATAGGTAATGCGAGGAGGTCAAGCTCTATCAAAATAAACCACCAACTTTAATATCGATTAAAAATCATAAGGCAAGTTTTATTAAGTTAGGGTTGGTTATTTAGCAGTTAATTCGGATCCATCAAGTGGACTAATCCAAAACAAAACCAAAAATAGTATCCTTGAAAGATTAAAAGGACATCTCATCAAGTGGTTAACTCAGTGGGATGGACTCTATGATTGTGACATATTTCTACGCCTAGTTTAACGATTACATTACAAATAAAGAATGCACATGGTCATAAACTCCACCAAATGGATGAACCCACTGTTGCTGCAATTAGAAATCAAAGGATGATGACTTGTCTAAATTGTGGGCGTCCCGAATGGATCATTCAAAGAAAAATGGAACATTCATTAGTGGTTAATTGAACACTTGTTTGATGTAGTTACGTGATGTGACGTTCTACACAATAGTGAGGTATTACCCTTAGTGAGCTCTTAACCTATTGGCAATAAAGATCTGAGGGCGTCATATCCTCTTCCGAAATGGACAACAACTTTTGTTTCAATTACAAATTAGAAGGCAAGTATCTTAGGCTAGGGCTTTGTATTTACTTGATTTCTCATGTGTCAAGCGAATTAAGAAAACAAAAAAGTAATTTTAACAAAAGATCAAAGGACGCATTATCGTCATTAGGTTGATGTGAGATACTTCACATTGAAGAGTTCTTTCTAAGGCCGAGTTTAAAACTCGATCAGCGACAACGGATACAAATACAAGCTCGCAAAAAGGATCAACCAACCATTGTTTGTTCTAAATCAAATTGGTGGATCAGTGAACGTCAAAAAAGAAAATGTAATATTGATGCAAGATTAAAAGAATACTAGTTGATAAGTAGCTACTTTCGATGGGACATACTAAACAGGAGTAGTGCCTGCGCTGATATGTATTAAATAGAATACGAGGAGGTCTGAAACTCTATCAAATAAACCTACTTTAGCCATCAATTAAAAATCATAAGGCAAAGTTTTATTAAGTTGGGTTAGTTATTTAGTTAATTCCAGGATCTATCAAGTGGATTAATCGAAAAACCTGACCAAAAATATCATCATGAAGAATTCCAGGACATCATCATTATCGTTCGCCGGTGGATCGGACTCCATGATTGTGACATATAACAAATCTGGACTAGGTCTATTACAAATAGGGAATGCACATGATCTGTAGCTACAAACCGGATAGACTACATTGTTACAATTGAAATCCAAGGATGATGACTTGTCTAATTGTGGGCGTCGATGGATCATTCAAAGAAAAATGGAGACATTCATTGTTGGTTAATTGAACACTTGGGCTGATGTGATTAGCCCAAATACGACGTTCTTTTTTACAATAGTGAGGTGTATGCCTTGTTGAGCTCACCAACCTATATTGGCAATAAAGAATCTGGGGCGTCATATCCTCTTTAAAATGGACAAAGCAACTTTTGTTTCAATTACAAGTAGTGATATCTTAGGCTAGGGCTTTTTATTTACTTAGTTTCTCATGTATCGTCAAGCAATTAAGAAAACAAAAATGGTGCAACAAAGATCAAAAGGACACTTATTATCATCTTATTGGATCAATGTGAGATACTTCACATTGAGGAGTTATTTCTGACGATTTAAACTTCGATGGCGACCTTGAATACATATCTATGAAGCTCACAAACGGATCAATATTCTTTTTTTCAATTACAAATCGAATGGGTAGTATGAGTGGATCGATCAAAAAGGAAAATGTAATATTGATTACAGATTAAAAGGATACTAATTGTGCATGGCTGCTTCAGTGGTTTTCGGCCAGAGGTATGTTTTCAATACCAAGTCTAATACACCCTGTAGAAATAAGAATACCGGAGATTTCAAACTCTATCAAACAAGAAAAACCACTACTTGTATAATTAAAATCATAAGGCAAGTTTTATTAAGTTAGGGTTGGTTATTTAGTTAATTTAGGATCTATCAGTGGATTAATCAAAACACAACCAAATAGTATCATGAAAATTAAAAGGACATCTGTCATGCATGATTAAGCCAGTGGGATGGACTCCATGATTGTGACATATTTCTACTTCAGTTTAACAGGTCTATTACAAAAAGGAATGCACATGGTCATAAACTCCACACCAAAATGGATGAACCCACTATTTATTACAATTAGAAATCAAAAGGATGATGACTTGTCTAATTGTGAATCCAGAACAGGATCATTCAGAAAAATGGAACCTTCATTGGTGATGATGAACCTTGTTTGATGCCGTTTAGCCCAATGTAGCGTTCTACACAATAGTGAGGTATTATTACCTTGGTGATGTAACACTAGTGGCAATAAAGAATAAGACGTCATATCCTCTTCAAATCTGGACAAAGCAACTTTTTGTTTCAATTACAAATGAAGATGATATCTTGGGCTAGGGCTTTTATTTACTTGATTTCTCTGTATCAAACAAATTAAGAAAACAAAGTAATTTTTAACAAAAAGTCGAAAAGGATACTTATTATCGTCATTAGTTCAATGTGAGATACTTTTACATTTGAGGAGTTGTTTTCTAGGCCGAGTTTAAAACTCATTAACGACAACGAATACACAAACATCTTAAGCTCTTTCAAAGCAGGATAATAACTATTTTTTTCAATTCTTAAATCAAATGGGTAGTATTGATGGATACGACAAAGGAAAATGTAATCATTGTTTGAGTTAAAGGATGCTAATTGTGCATGGCTGTCAGGTTGGGACACTGTGAGCAATATCATTTCAATGCCAGAGTCTAATATGCATTAAATAGGATAGGATATCTAGGAGGTCACAAGCTCTATCAAAATAGAAAAGCCACCTGTGTATCAATTAGAAATCATAGAGTAGGATTGTAAGTTAGGGTTGGTTATTTCGTTAATTTGGATCTATCAAGTGGATTCATCCAACAAATAAAATAGTATGTGAAAGATTAAAGGACATGTCATACATGGTGCTTAGTGGGATGGACTCCATGATTGTGTATTCTGCGCCTAGTTCAACGGTCTATTACATTCAAAATACATGGTGTAACTCCAACAAATGGATGAACCATATTTAATACAGAACAAAAATCAAAAGGATGATGACTTGTCTAGTGGGCGTGAGACAGATCATTAGAAAAAAAAATGGAACATTCATAGGAGCAATTAGACACTTGTTAATGTAGATTATGCCAATGTGACATTCTCTAGTGGCAGTGTTACCTGGTGACTCTTAGCACATTAATAAATAAAGAATACGGAGATGATAAGTATCCTCTTCAAAATGGTGAAAACAACTTTTTAGAGCAGTTACAAATCGGAAGGCAAGTATCTTAGGCTAGGGCTTTTTATTTACTTGATTTCTCATGTGTCAACGAATTAAGAAAACAAAAAGTAATTTTAACAAAAGATCAAAAGGACACTCATTATAAAATGAATTATAATTCAAATGTAGAGATGCTTACATTGAGGAGTTGTTCTTAGGCCGGGGTTAAACTCGATGTGGCAGGCCCTACTGCTCACAAGCTCTTTCAAAGCTGGATCAACCAAGCTATTTTTTTCAATTACAAATCAGTATGGTGACTATTAGTGGATGAATAAAGAGGAAAATGTAATAATGATGCAGGTCAAAGGATATTGTCGTCAGCTGCTCAATGGGACTATACAAATAGAGTATATGTTTCAATGTGAGTCTATTACTATTAGAAATAGGAATAGAGTCACAAACCTCTATAAAATAAAGCACCTACTTACCTCAAATTAAGAAAATCATAGACAAGTTTTATTAAGTTAGGTTGGTTATTTAAATTCATGTTGGGATCTATCAAGTGGGTTAATCAAAAAACTAACTTTTTTTAAAAAAAAAAAAAAAAAAAAAAAAAAAAACAAAAAATAGTATCCTTGAAAAATTAAAAGGACATAAATGTATCGTTCCACCCAGGTGGGTTGGACTCCTGGGTCATGACATCATTTCTGCACGCCTAGTTTTGCTGGTCTATTCTGATAGAATGCACATGGTCATAAACTCCAGCAAAATGCTGGATGAACCCACTATTTATTCATTTAAAAATCAAAAGGATGATGACTGTCTAGTGGGCGTCGGGAGAATGGATCATTTAGAAAAATGGAACATTCATGGGAGCTTGATGGAACACTTGTTTGTGGTTAGCCCAATGTGAGCATTCTACACAAGCGAGAGATGCATGGGTAGACTCTGCTTGGCAAAAATAAAGAATACGGACGTCATCTCTTCCAAAATGGACAAAGCACTTTTTGTTTCATTTCACAAATTAGAGAAGCAAGTATCACTTATTCAGGGCTTTTATTTAGTTGATTTGTCATGTCTCAAATAGATTAACAGGCAAAGGCATTCTTTTAAAAGATCAAATGGACCTTATTCTCGTCTCATTCGTTCAATGTGAGATACTTCACATTGGGGATTATTCCCTAGACGGTTAAAACTCCAATGGCGACACGGATACACAACATCCTAGAAAGCTCATAAAGCAGGATCAGCATTCTTGGTTTTATTACAAAAATCAAATGGGTAAATATCAGGTGGATGATCAAAAGAAAATATAATATTGGTCCCAAATTAAAGGATACTATTGTGCGTGGCTCTACTCAAGCAGGACATACGTGGGCGTGATATTCTATTTTAGTGCAAATCCTAGCCTATAATAAGTAGAAATCCAGGTGCAAGCACTCATCAAAATAGAAAACCACCTATTTGATCAGAATTACAAAACTCAGAGACAGTTTTGTCTAGTTATGAGGTTGATTCTTGGTTATTGGATCATCAAGTGGATTAATCCAAAGAAAAGCAAATATGACTATCATGAAGGATTAAAGGACATGTCATACATACGTTAATGATGGGATGAACTCATGGTGTGGCCTTATTTCTGCAACCTAGTTTATATTACAAATAAAGTGTACATATGTGTAACTCCCACCCCAAAATGGATGAACCCTGATTAAGTTAAGAAATCAAAAGGATGATGACTTCAAATCTGTTGTGGGCATGAATCAGATGTTCAAAGAAAAATGGAAGTTATCAGTGCTTTATTAACTTGGGTGACATGATTCTTTAAAATGGCTGGTTCTAAACTGACAGTGAAGATATTGCCACTTGCTGAGCTCTAACTATTAGCGATAAAGAATCTAGGGCGATCTGTCCTCTTTCCAAAATGGACAAGCAACTTTGAACACCAGTTACAATGAAGAAGCCAATCATCATATGACTGGAGCTTTTATTTACTTGGTTTCTCTGTGTCATGAATCAGTAAAACAAAAAGTAATTTTTATAGAGATCAAAAAGGACACACTTGTTATCTAGTCATTAGGTTCAATGTGGTTCTTACGTGTCAAAGTTCTTCCTAATTTAGTTGACTCAATGAGCAACGGATACCTTGTACAAACTCTTTCAACGGATCAACCAATTATTTGTTTCAATTACAAATCAAATAAGGTAAATATCAGTGGATAAGTCAAAGGAAAAATGTGTATTGATGCAGTTAAAGATACTAATTGTAAGTGGCTTGCTCAATGGGGCATAGGTAGGGGGTGATATATTTCCATACCATATCTAATACTATTAAGTAAGAATGCGGAGGAAGTCCCTGGCTCTATCAAAAATAGAAAAACCACCTACTTGTATCAATTAAAAGTAATGTGTGACTTCTACTTCCCTGTGGAGTTGGGTTAGTTCAATTTGGTTAAAAAAGGTCGATTAGGTGTGAAAGTACCATGGTGCCTCTTGGACTTAGCCTTAGGGTTTTGGCTGCCTTGTGATGCTGCCAGACCATGTATCTCCGTCTCGATTGAGATGTGCTTTCCACACCTGTTTTGGTTTGATTCTTGGCTGCCCTCGGGGCCTGTTTGCTAATCTTATCTGTGGTGGTGGGAGGCTCAGGTTTGGGTGCTAATCTTCTTTATCGTGATATTCTCTTTGGCGACGATGGCACAGCAGCTTCAGCTCTCTGAGTTGTGAGTTAAAGGCGGGAGCTTGACTTTGTTGTTGTCCCAGTAGCCGTCGGGCCGGGTGCGATGGTTAACTCCATGGGCTCTCTCATCTTTTTCGGCGTGAATCTGTGATTCTTCTTCTCCCCACATTTTCTTATTCTTTGATATGGTTTAGTATCCTCTCCACGGCATGCTAGCATGTGTGAGGCGCTTTGTGTAAAATCAGCCCTACTAAGGATCTTAGTTGCTATCTTTTGTGCCACTCTTCTGAGGCTGCCTTTTGGGCAGCCACATCAGGATTCATGATCATTTATTTTTACTGCCCATTTTCTGTCTGTGTTTGGATAGCTTTAATGACCATTTGCCAGACTCTCTTGTTTTTCTTGGTCCGCTTTTATTCATTGGGCTTCGGTTCTCTCTCTCATGCTCCCCTTGCGATTCTAACCTTTACCGTCTTTCTCTTTAACGGCTTAGGTGTGTGTGTCTCTGCAGCGAAGCTTTGTGCACCAGGGCTCATATGGGTGGGTCTCTCAGTGAAAGAGCGGTGGTTAATTTGATTATGGATGGGTTAGGTCCGTGCTTCTTTGTCATCTGGATGGCCCGTTAACACTTTCAATACTCATTTCGCGCAATTATGGAAAATTCCTGAGGGGTTGAGTATTGGTTGTTATTCTTACCCTTGGTCTTATCTTGCACTAGGGTTTTTGTTGTCTTCTCGAGGTATACCCCTTTTTGAAACCTTTGTAATTTTTCCCAATTAATTTATTCTTTACTTTTCAAAAAATAAAAATGCATGAGCAAGTTTTATTAAGTTAGGGTTGGTTATTTGATTAAATTTGGATATCAAGTGGATTAATCCAAGCGAGAACCAAAAATAGTATCCTTGAAAGAAAAATTAAAGGGCATCATCGCCATGGATTCGCTCGATGGATGGACTCCATCTGGTTGTAGTATCTTCTGCTTCTAGTTTAATGGACTATTAAAGGGGAAATAAGAGATGCACATGATCATAAACTCCCACCAAAATGGATAGACCACTATTTATTCCCAATTAGAAATCAAAAGGATGATGACATGTTCTAATTGGGCGTCTGAATGGATCTTTCAAAGAAAAAATGAGACATTATTGGTGCTTAATTGAACACTTGTTTAGCGTGGATTACTTGATGTGTGCGTTCTACACAATGATGAGGCATTACCGCCTGTGAACTATTAACATTGGCAATAAGAATACAAGGCGTCATATCCACTTCCAAAATGGACAAAACAACTTTTCTTGCGATTACAAATCGGAGAAACAGTATCTTGAGCTGGGCTTTTTTATTTACTTGATTTTCTCATGTAATCGAAACGAATCGATCAAAGAAAAATGTAATTTTAATAAAAGATTGAAATGACACTTGTGTGTGAACGGGTATTTCGTGAGCGGAACCCAAGTGGGGTTGCTATCGTTTAAAAATCCATATAAAATATTAAATCCTCACTAATAAAATGAGGCCAGTGACAAGAAAGGGGTGAGTCCAGGTGCAGTTATCAGCTCTTTTAAGTCACCAAATTAATCTTACTTAAAAACAATGTCTTATATGAAAATGTTTGCCAACACAAAGATCTAATTTTGTTGGTTTCTAAATAAACAAGAAGCAAATTGATTTTGGGATTAAGATTCAGGATTAAAGGCATCTAAGGTGCATTTCACCTCCATATGCCATCTCGTTCCTTGTTAGTAAGAGTTAAACTCTGATTGAAAACATGTAAGCTTTAGGCAAAGAGACAACAAAGTAATTGATGAGGTCCTTTTTAAGGTTGTATGCAGAATAGTCATACAGCATAAACAGCAGCCGATAAATCATCTTTTCCAAAGGATAATGATGGCCGTTCTAAATAAGTTATAGATAATCCACTTGAACAAGGCTAAGAATACCAAGGTGTACGTAAGAATGAAGTGAAACGATTATAAAACATGCAAAACCCGATCATCCAACCAATTACCTTAAGCAGCCAAGCAACAAGGAGGCTACATTGCTCCCCTAGATTATAAGAATTACTCACTTATAATTACAAGCAAAACCATAAGCGATGGCCAACATCTTTATTTTTAATCTGCATGTGACAAAGCGAAGATCGGCTCCAAAATCATGGCGGCAGGCAGCAGTGCTCCTCTAGATCGAGCAACCTCAAATCGTGGAGCCTCTCTCTTTCTCAGCGGTATAGAGGTCCGGATAGGTTGCATGGGCGTGGAGAAATTTAATGATTTATAGAGGTTGGATGGGCCTTGAAGTTGTGTTCCTAACCTTGTCAAGCAGCGTGGATTTTGATGACTCGAACATTAAAATCTCTATCTTCCGTCTAATTTGGACATGAGCCTTGAAACTCTAAATCAATCAGCTATGGAAAAAGCGATAGGATGGTCAAAATATCTTCTGCGATCAGATTTGTGATATAGGGCGTCAAATGCTGACTCAAATCGACTCGAAACTTCTTCTGGCTTGCTTGCATCACGTAGAGGCACGAGGAAGCAAAATAGGCTTACGTGAAATGGATGAATTCACGTAAAGTAATTTTAATAAAAGATTAAAAGAACACTTATTATACGTCATTGTTCAATGTGAGATACTTCACGTTGGAAGAGGTTTTCCTTAGGCCTAAAGTTTAAAACTCCACTATGACAACGAATACAAAAAATCACAAGCTCTTTCAAAACGGATCAACCAACTATTTGTTTCAATTACAAATTAAATTGGCTGGATAAGAGTGGATCGATCAAAAAGGAAAATGTTATATTGATGTAAGATTAAAAGAATACTAGTTGGCGGGCTCACTCAATGGGACATGCTCGACGGGGGTGATATATTTTCCACGCCAAGTCTAATACACTTTTAGAAATAGGGAATACCGGAGGTCACAATCTCTATCAAAATAGAAAAACACCTACTTGTATCAATTAAAAATCGTAACGCATGTTTTATTAAGTTAGGATTGGTTATTTAGTTAATTTCGATCCATCAAGTGGATTAATCCAAAACAAAACCAAAAATAGTATCCTTGAAAGATTAAAAGGACATCTTTCATACATGTTAAGCCTTGGTGGGATGGACTCCATGATTGTGACGTATTTCCAGCGCCTAGTTTAATGGACTATTAGAAATAAGGAATGCACATGGTCATAAACTCCACCAAAATGGATGAACCCACTATTTATTACAATTAAAAATCAAAAGGACGATGACTTGTCTAATTGTGGACGTCTTAATGGATCATTCAAAGAAAAAATGGAACATTCATTGCTATTAATGAACACTTGTTTATGTGGTTCGCCCAATGTGACGTTCACACAATAGTTAGGTATTACCCTTGTGAGCTATTAACCTATTGGCAATAAAGAATATAGACGTCATATCCTCTTCCAAAATGGACAAAGCAACTTTTGTTTCATTTACAAATCAGAAGGCAAATATCTTAGGCTAGGGCTTTTATTTACTTGATTTCTCATGTGTTAAACGAATCAATCAAACAAAAAAGTAATTTTAATAAAAAGATTAAAACAACACTTATTATACGCTCATTTGCTCAATGTGAGATACTTCACGTTGAAGAGGTTCTTTCCTAGGCCGAGTTTGAAACACCACTAGTGACAACGAATACACAACATCACAAGCTCTTTCAAAACGGATCAACCAACTATTTGTTTCAATTGCAAATCAAATTGGTTGGATCGAGTGGATCGATCAAAAAGGAAAATGTAATATTGATGCAAGATTAAAAGAATACTAGTTATGCGTGGCTCGCTTCAATGGGACATACTGAATGAGTGATATATTTTCAATGCTAAGTCTAATACACTATTAAAAATAAAGGAATACCGGAGGTCACAAACTCTATCAAAATAGAAAAACCACCTACTTGTATCCATTAAAAATCATAAGGCAAGTTTTGTTAAGTTAGGGTTCATTATTTAGTTAATTTCGGATCAATCAAGCGGATTAATCCCAAAACAAAACCAAAAATAGTATCCTTGAAAGATTAAAAAGGACTTCACTTATACATCCTTCGCTCGATGGGATGGACTCCATGATTGTGACGTATTTCTGCGCCTAGTTTAATGGACTATTAGAAATAAGGAATGCACATGGTCATAAACTCCACCAAAACGGATCAACCCACTATTTATTCCAATTTAAATCAAAAGGATGATGACTTGTCTAATTGTGGACGTCCGAATGGATCATTCAAAGAAAAAATGGAACATTCATCGGTGCTTAATTGAACACTTGTTTGACGTAGTTTGCCCAATGTGACGTTCTACACAATAGTGAGGTATTACCCTTCCGAGCTATTAACCTATTGGCAATAAAGAATACAGACGTTATATCCTCTTCAAAAATGGACAAAGCAACTTTTTGTTTCAATTACAAATTAGAAGGCAAGTATCTTAGGCTAGGGCTTTTTATTTACTTGATTTCTCATGTGTCAAACGAATCAGTCAAACAAAAAGTAATTTTAATAAAAGATTAAAAGAACACTTATTATACGTTATTCGTACAATGTGAGATACTTCACATTGAAGAGGTCTTTTCAAGGCCGAGGTTTAAAACTCCAATAGCGACAACGAATACACAGCATCACAAGCTCTTTCAAGACGGATCAATCAACTATTTGTTTCAATTACAAATCAAATAAGTAGGATCGAGTGGATCGATCAAAGCGGAAAATGTAATATTGATGCAAAGATTAAAAGGATACTAGTTGTGCGTGGCTCACTCAATGGGACATACTTGACGGGGGTGATATATTTTCCATTCGAGTCTAATACACTTTTAGAAATAGGTAATACCGGAGGTCAAAAAACTCTATCAAAATAGAAAAACCACCAAACTTGTATCAATTAAAAATCATAAGGCAAGTTTTATTAAGTTAGGGTTGGTTATTTAGTTAATTTCGGATCCATCAAGTGGACTAATCCAAAACAAAACCAAAAATAAGATCCTTGAAAGATTAAAGGACATCTTTCATACGTCGTTCGCTCAATTAGGATGGACTCCATGATTGTGACATATTTCTCGCCTAGTTTAACGGATTATTACAAATAAGGAATGCACATGGTCATAAACTCCACCCAAAATGGATGAACCCACTATTTATTACAATTAGAAATCAAAAGGATGATGACTTGTCTAATTGTGGACGTTCGAATGGATCATTCAAAAAAAAAATGGAACATTCATTAGTGGTTAATTGAACACTTGTTTGATGTAGTTAGCCCAATGTGACCTCTACACAATAGTGAGGTATTACCCTTGGTGAGCTCTTAACTTATTGGCAATAAAGAATGTGGACGTCATATCCTCTTCCAAAATGGACAAAGCAACTTTTTGTTTCAATTACAAATTAGAAGGCAAGTATCTTAGGCTAGGGCTTTGTATTTACTTGATTTCTCATGTGTCAATCGAATTAAGAAAACAAAAAAGTAATTTTAACAAAAGATCAAAAGGACACTTATTATCGTCATTCGTTCAATGTGAGATACTTCACATTGAAGAGGTTTTTTCCTGGGCGGAGTTTAAAACTCCAATGACGACAACGGATACCCAAAATCACAAGCTCTTTTCAAAAGGATCAACCAACTATTTGTTTCAATTACAAATCAAATTGGCCGGATCGAGTGGAACGATCAAAAAGGAAAATGTAATATTGATGCAAGATTAAAAGAATACTAGTTATAAGGTAGCTCGGCCAATGGGACATACTCGACGGGAGTGATATATTTTCCACGCCAAGGTCTAATACACTATTAGAAATAGGGAATACCGGAGGTCACAAACTCTATCATAATAGAAAAACCACCTACTTGTATCAATTAAAAATCTTAAGGCATGTTTTATTAAGTTAGGGTTGGTTATTTAGTTAATTTCGGATCCTTGAGTGGATTAAACCAAAACAAAACCAAAAATAGTATCCTTGAAAGATTAAAAGGACATCTCTCAGTACATCGTTAGCTGGTGGGATGATCTCCATGATTGTGACGTATTTCCTGCCTAGTTTAACTGACTATTACAAATAAGGAATGCACATGGTCATAAACTCCACCAAATGGATGAACCTTATTTATTACAATTAGAAATCAAAAGGATGTTGACTAGTCTAATTGTGGATGTCCCAAGAATGGATCATTCAAAGAAAAATGGAACATTCAAGGTTGCTTAATTCAGCACTTATTTGACGTGGTTTGCGATGGGATTTAACACAATAGTGAGGTATTACCCTTGCTGTTATTAACTGCTATTGGACATGGGTAAGGCCGGTTCATATCCTCTTTAAAAAAATGGACACGAACTTTTTGTTCCAATTACAAACATCGAAGGCAAGTATCTTAGGCTAGGGCTTTTTATTTACTTCGGTTCTCATGTGTCAAACGAATCAATCAAACAAAAAGTAATTTTAATAAAAGATTAAAAGAACACTTATTATACGTCATTAGTTCAATGTGAGATACTTGCACATTGAGGAGTTCTTTCCTGGCCCGATTTAAACTCCAAGCTCGCCTACAGATACCATCAAATCACATAAGCTCTTTAAACGGATCAACCAACTATTGTTTGTTTTTACAAATCAAATGGGTAGTATCGAGTGGATCGATCAAAGAGCTTAATGTAATATTGATGCAAGATTAAAAAGGAACTGGTTGCGCGTGGCTGCTTTCGATGGGACATACTCCAGGGCTATTGGTGATATTTTCTCCAAGGAAGTCTAATACACTATTAGAAATAGGGAATCTAGAGGTCACCACTCTATCAAAATTAGAAAAACCACCAACTTGTAACAATTAAAAATCATAAGGCAAGTTTTATTAAGTTAGGGTTGGTTATTTAGTTAATTTCGGATCCATCAAGTGGATTAATCCAAAAGAAAACCAAAAATAGTATCCTTGAAAGCTTAAAAAGGACATCGTCATTAGATTTCGACTCGGTGGGATGGATTCCTGCCTATTGTACGTTATTTCTCAGTAAACTATTAGAAATAAGGAATGCACCTAGTCATAAACTCCACCAAAATGGATGAACCCACTATTTATTACATTTAGAAATCAAAAGGATGATGACTTGTCTAATTGTGGACGTCTCGAATGGATCATTCAATTAAAAAATGGAACATTCATCAGGTGTGTAATTGAACACTTATTTGATGTAGTTCACCGAATGTGACGTTTAACACAATAGTGAGGTATTACCCTTTGCCGAGCTATTAACTTGTTGGCAATAAAGAATACAGGACGTCATATCCTCTTCCAAAACGGACAAAGCAACTTTTTGTTCCAATTACAAATCGAAGGCAAGTATGTTAGGCTAGGGTTTTTATTTACTTGATTTCTCATGTGTCAAACAAATCAATCAAACAAAAAAGTAATTTTAATAAAAGATTAAAAAAACACTTATTATACGCCATTCGTTCAATGTGAGATACTTCACGTTGAAGAGGTGTTTCCTTGGCCGAGTTTAAAACTCCACTAAGTGACAACGAATACACAAAATCACAAGCTCTTTCAAAACGGATCAACCAACTATTTGTTTCAATTACAAATTAAATTGGTGGATAGAGTGGAACGATCAAAAAGGAAAATGTTATATTGATGCAAGATTAAAAGAATACTAGTTGTGCGTGGCTCCGCTCAATGGGACATGCTCGACGGGAGTGATATATTTTCCACGCCAAGTCTCATACACTATTAGAAATAGGGAATACCGGAGGTCACAAACTCTATCAAAATAGAAAAACCACCTACTTGTATCAATTAAAAATCGTAACGCATGTTTTATTAAGTTAGGATTGGTTATTTAGTTAATTTCGGATCCATCAAGTGGATTAATCCAAAACAAAACCAAAAATAGTATCCTTGAAAGATTAAAAGGACATCCGTCATACATCGTTCGGCCGGTGGGATGGACTCCATGATTGTGACGTATTTCTGCGCCTAGTTTAATGGACTATTAGAAATAAGGAATGCACATGATCATAAACTCCACCAAAATTGGGATGATGTTTCCAAGCCTACTAGGGGCCTTTCTGCGGGCGGGAACAACATTGAAGAGTCGGGGTGCCAGGTATCTTGGGATGATGTTTCCAAGCCTAACGGGAAGGGGGCTTGGAATCAAGAAATTAAATGGAACCTTCATGCCATATCCCGTCTGATTTGGAATCTTTGCCACCAAATTCCTCTTGCATGGTGAATTGGGTTCGGGCAAATTTGGTTAAAAAGATGCGGTTGCCAAGGTTCCCTGGCCGTGCTCTTGGACATGGCGTAAGGTCCTGGCTTTCCGTGCTCGGGGCCATATATTTCGGTGAATTGGGGATGGTTCTCACCCTCACTCTGGTTTGATTCTTGGCTTCCTCGAGGCCCTATTTGTGTGACAGCTTCAGATAGGGTTATCTATGATTCGGTCCGGGTCCTAGGCTAGGGCTATGTACGTGATATTCTCTCTCGGGGATGGTGTGCGGCCCTTGGCTAATTCTAGTCAAGCCCCAGAAGTACTGTTAAGGGAAGAGAGGTCCTTCTCCCTCCTCCGGCAGATTTGATTGTGTGCGGTGGCTCTCCTCGAACAAGCCTTTTACAATCAAATCAGCATGGAATCATCTTCGCTCTTCGTCTCCAAGCCGTGTTTTGGGCCGTGGTTTGGTTCCAGCATCATTCTCCTCGGCATGCAGCTTTGGCAAGCCATTGGCGTAGACTCAACTCTTCGGCAACTTTTATTTCACTTGGTATTGACGTTTCGGGGGTTGCCCAGGATTCAGGCTGCGGACCGAACACACGACCACTTATTTTTCTCCTCTTCTCTTCTCTCGGCGCCATTGGAACTCTTTTTCTCCATGTGTGGTCAGTCTTTATGCATTATCTGCGGGGTGATTTTTTTCTTTGGGGCAGCTTCTCTCTCGGCGCCTCTCTTCAACACTTTGGCACGGTTATCCTTGGGCATTGGTTTACTATATCTGGCAGGCGGAGTGCGGACTCCATGGCCGTGGGTCTCGAATCGAGACTCAGTGGTTAACTTGTGGTGAGGGACAACGTTCGAGCTCCAGAGGCAAGTCTTACTCGCCTGGGGCTTGGCCCATTTACGCTTAATTCTTATTTGCTGAACGTATGGCAAGTTGCGTGACCTCATTTTGAATTAGTTGTACGGATTGTATAGAGTTTCATGTTTTGGGTCTTATTGATTTTGACCCGGGTTGTATGTTTGGTCTAATTTGTTGGTTTTATTCTTTGCAGGGTGGGCTGTATGATTGTACCTTCAATAATTATCAATAAATTCATTTACCTTTCAAAAAAAAAAAAAAAAAAAAAAAAAAAAAAAAAAAAAACTCCACCAAAATGGATGAACCCACTATTTATTACAATTAAAAATCAAAAGGACGATGACTTGTCTAATTGTGGACGTCTCGAATGGATCATTCAAAGAAAAAATGGAACATTCATCGGGCTTAATTGAACACTTGTTTGACGTAGTTCGCCCAATGTGACGTTCTACACAATAGTTAGGTATTACCCTTGGCGAGCTATTAACCTATTGGCAATAAAGAATACAGAGCGTCATATCCTCTTCCAAAATGGACAAAGGAACTTTTTGTTTCAATTACAAATCAAAGGCAAATATCTTAGGCTAGGGCTTTTTATTTACTTGATTTCTCATGTGATAAACGAATCAATCAAACAAAAAAGTAATTTTAATAAAAGATTAAAACAACACTTATTATACGTCATTCGTTCAATGTGAGATACTTCACGTTGAAGAGGTCTTTCCTAGGTCGAGTTTGAAACACCACTAGTGACAACGAATACACAACATCACAAGCTCTTTCAAACCGGATCAACCAACTATTTGTTTCAATTGCAAATCAAATTGGCTGGATCGAGTGGATCGATCAAAAAGGAAAATGTAATATTGATGCAAGATTAAAAGAATACTAGTTGTCGTGGCTCGCTCAATGGGACATACTCGACGGGGGTGATATATTTTCAATGCTAAGTCTAATACACTATTAAAAATAGGGGAATACCGGAGGTCACAAACTCTATCAAAATAGAAAAACCACCTACTTGTATCCATTAAAAATCATAAGGCAAGTTTTGTTAAGTTAGGGTTCATTATTTAGTTAATTTCGGATCAATCAAGCAATTAATCCCAAACAAAACCAAAAATAGTATCCTTGAAAGATTAAAAGGACTTTGTCATACATCCCTTTGCAGGGTGGGATGGACTCCATGATTGTGACGTATTTCATGCGCCTAGTTTAATGGACTATTAGAAATAAGGAATGCACATGGTCATAAACTCCACCAAAATGGATCAACCCACTACTTATTCCAATTAGAAATCAAAAGGATGATGACTTGTCTAATTGTGGACGTCCCGAATGGATCATTCAAAGAAAAAATGGAACATTCATCGTTTAATTGAACACTTGTTTGACGTAGTTCGCCTAATGTGACGTTCTACACAATAGTGAGGTATTACCCTTGCTGAGCTATTAACCTATTGGCAATAAAGAATACAGGACGTTATATCCTCTTCAAAAATGGACAAAGCAACTTTTTGTTTCAATTACAAATTAGAAGGCAAGTATCTTAGGCTAGGGCTTTTTATTTACTTGATTTCTCATGTGTCAAACGAATCAATCAAACAAAAAAGTAATTTTAATAAAAGATTAAAAGGACACTTATTATACGTTATTCGTACAATGTGAGATACTTCACATTGAAGGAGTCTTTCTAAGGCCGAGTTTAAAACTCCAATAACGACAACGAATACACAACATCACAAGCTCTTTCAAGACGGATCAATCAACTATTTGTTTCAATTACAAATCAAATAAGTAGGATCGAGTGGATCGATCAAAACGGAAAATGTAATATTGATGCAAGATTAAAAGGATACTAGTTGTGCGTGGCTCACTCGATGGGACATACTCGACGGGGGTGATATATTTTCCATTCCAAGTCTAATACACTTTTAGAAATAGGTAACTACGGAGGTCAAAAACTCTATCAAAATAGAAAAACCACCAACTTGTATCAATTAAAAATCATAAGGCAAGTTTTATTAAGTTAGGGTTGGTTATTTAGTTAATTTCGGATCCATCAAGTGGACTAATCCAAAACAAAACCAAAAATAGTATCCTTGAAAGATTAAAAGGACATCTTTCATACGTCGTTCGCCCGGTGGGATGGACTCTATGATTGTGACATATTTCCCTACGCTAGTTTAACGGTCTATTACAAATAAGGAATGCACATGGTCATAAACTCCACCAAAATGGATGAACCCACTATTTATTACAATTAGAAATCAAAAGGATGATGACTTGTCTAATTGTGGACGTCCCGAATGGATCATTCAAAGAAAAAATGGAACATTCATTAGTGGTTAATTGAACACTTGTTTGATGTAGTTCGCCCAATGTGACGTTCTACACAATAGTGAGGTATTACCCTTGGTGAGCTCTTAACCTATTGGCAATAAAGAATACAGGACGTCATATCCTCTTCCAAAATGGACAAAGCAACTTTTTGTTTCAATTACAAATTAGAAGGCAAGTATCTTAGGCTAGGGCTTTTTATTTACTTGATTTCTCATGTGTCAAACGAATTAAGAAAACAAAAAGTAATTTTAACAAAAGATCAAAAGGACACTTATTATACGTCATTCGTTCAATGTGAGATACTTCACATTGAAGAGTTCTTTCCTAGGCCGAGTTTAAAACTCCAATCGCGACAACGGATACCCAAAATCACAAGCTCTTTCAAAAAGGATCAACCAACTATTTGTTTCAATTACAAATCAAATTGGCTGGATCGAGTGGAACGATCAAAAAGGAAAATGTAATATTGATGCAAGATTAAAAGAATACTAGTTGTGCGTAGCTCGCTCGATGGGACATACTCGACGGGAGTGATATATTTTCCACGCCAAGTCTAATACACTATTAGAAATAGGGAATACCGGAGGTCACAAACTCTATCAAAATAGAAAAACCACCTACTTGTATCAATTAAAAATCATAAGGCAAGTTTTATTAAGTTAGGGTTGGTTATTTAGTTAATTTCGGATCTATCAAGTGGATTAATCCAAAACACAACCAAAAATAGTATCCTTGAAAGATTAAAAGGACATCGTCATACATCGTTCGCCCAGTGGGATGGACTCCATGATTGTGACATATTTCCTGCGTCTAGTTTAACGGTCTATTACAAATAGGGAATGCACATGGTCATAAACTCCACCAAAATGGATGAACCCACTATTTATTACAATTAGAAATCAAAAGGATGATGACTTGTCTAATTGTGGACGTCCCGAATGGATCATTCAAAGAAAAAATGGAACATTCATTAGTGGTTAATTGAACACTTGTTTGATGTAGTTCGCCCAATGTGACGTTCTACACAATAGTGAGGTATTACCCTTGGTGAGCTCTTAACCTATTGGCAATAAAGAATACAGGACGTCATATCCTCTTCCAAAATGGACAAAGCAACTTTTTGTTTCAATTACAAATCAGAAGGCGAGTATCTTAGGCTAGGGCTTTTTATTTACTTGATTTCTCATGTGTCAAATGAATTAAGAAAACAAAAAAGTAATTTTAACAAAAGATCAAAAGGACACTCATTATACGTCATTCGTTCAATGTGAGATACTTCACATTGAGGAGTTGTTTCCTAGGCCGAGTTTAAAACTCCGATAGCGACAACGAATACACAACATCACAAGCTCTTTCAAAACGGATCAACCAACTATTTTTTTCAATTACAAATCAAATGGGTAGTATTGAGTGGATCGATCAAAAAGGAAAATGTAATATTGATGCAAGATTAAAAGGATACTAATTGTGCGTGGCTGCTCAATGGGACATACTCGACGGGGGTAATATATTTTCAATGCCAAGTCTAATACACTATTAGAAATAGGGAATACCGGAGGTCACAAACTCTATCAAAATAGAAAAACACCTACTTGTATCAATTAAAAATCATAAGGCAAGTTTTATTAAGTTAGGGTTGGTTATTTAGTTAATTTCGGATCTATCAAGTGGATTAATCCAAAACAAAACCAAAAATAGTATCCTTGAAAAATTAAAAGGACATCTTGTCATACATCGTTCACCTAGTGGGATGGACTCCATGATTGTGGCGTATTTCCTGCGCCTAGTTTAACGATCTATTACAAATAAGGAATGCACATGGTCATAAACTCCAACAAAATGGATGAACCCACTATTTATTACAATTAAAAATCAAAAGGATGATGACTTGTCTAATTGTGGACGTCCAGAATGGATCATTCAAAGAAAAAATGGAACATTCATCAGGGCTTAATTGAACACTTGTTCGCGTAGTTCGTCAATGTGACATTCTACACAATAGCGAGGTATTACCCTGGGTGAGCTCTTAACCTATTGGCAATAAAGAATACAGGACGTCATATCCTCTTCCAAAATGGACAAAGCAACTTTTTGTTTCAATTACAAATTAGAAGGCAAGTATCTTAGGCTAGGGCTTTTTATTTAGTTGATTTGTCATGTGTCAAATGAATTAAGCAAACAAAAAAGTAATTTTAACAAAAGATCAAATGGACACTTATTATACGTCATTGTTCAATGTGAGATACTTCACATTGAGGAGTTGTTTCCTAGGCCGAGTTTAAAACTCCAATAGCGACAACGGATACACAACATCACAAGCTCTTTCAAAACGGATCAACCAACTACTTGTTTCAATTACAAATCAAATGGGTAGTATCGAGTGGATCGATCAAAAAGGAAAATGTAATATTGATGCAAGATTAAAAGGATACTAATTGTGCGTGGCTCACTCAATGGGACATACTCGATGGCGTGATATATTTTCAATGCCAAGTCTAATACACTATTAGAGTAGAGAATACCCGGAGGTCACAAACTCTATCAAAATAGAAAAACCACCTATTTGATCAATTAAAAATCGGGAGGCAAGTTTTATTAAGTTAGGGTTGGTTATTTAGTTAATTTCGGATCCATCAAGTGGATTAATCCAAAAGAAAACCAAAATAGTATCCTTGAAAGATTAAAAGGACATCTGACATACATCGTTAGCTCGGTGGGATGGACTCCATGATTGTGACGTATTTCTGCGCCTAGTTTAATTGTCTATTACAAATAAGGAATGCACATGGTCATAAACTCCACCAAAATGGATGAACCCACTATTGATTACAATTAGAAATCAAAAGGATGATGACTAGTCTAATTGTGGGCGTCCGAATGGATCATTCAAAGAAAAAATGGAAGATTCATCGGTGCTTTATTCAACACTTGTTTGACATAGTTACGCCCAATGTGACGTTCTAAACAATAGTGAGGTATTACCCTTGCTGAGCTCTTAACCTATTGGCAATAAAGAATATAGGACGTCATATCCTCTTGCAAAATGGACAAAGCAACTTTTTGTTTCAATTACAAATCAGAAGGCAAGTATCATAGGCTAGGGCTTTTTATTTACTTGGTTTCTCCTATGTCAAACGAATCAATCAAACAAAAAAGTAATTTTAACAAGAGATCAAAAGGACACTTATTATACGTCATTAGTTCAATGTGAGATACTTCACATTAAAGAGTTCTTTCCTAGGCCGAGTTTAAAACTCCAATAGCGACAACGGATACACAACATCACAAGCTCTTTCAAACGGATCAACCAATTATTTGTTTCAATTACAAATCAAATGGGTAGTATCGAGTGGATCGATCAAAAAGGAAAATGTTATATTGATGCCGGATTAAAAAGGATACTAATTGTGCGTGGCTTGCTCAATGGGACATACTCGATGGGGGTGATATATTTTCCATGCCATGTCTAATACACTATTAGAAATGGGGAATACCGGAGGTCACAAACTCTATCAAAATAGAAAAACCACCTACTTGTATCAATTAAAAATCGTAAGGCCAGCCGACTTCTACTTCCTGTGGGTTAACTGGGTTCGTTCCAATTTGGTTAAAAAAGGTCAATTCGGGTGGCGAAGGTACCATGGCGTTGCTCTTGGACTTGGCGCAAGGTTTTGGCTGCCCGCGGTCGCCTTAGACCTTGTATCTCCGTCTCGATTGGGGATGGCCTTTCCACCTCGCTTTGGTTTGATTCTTGGCTGCCTCGGGGCCCTATTTGCTCATCCTTATCTGATAGGGTGATTTTGGACTCCGGGTTGGGTGCTAATGCCTCTGTCGGCGATATTCTCTTTCAGGGCTGGCGATGGCTGTGGCAACTCTCCTGAGTTGCTTGAGTTAAAGGCGGAAACGGCTTTGTTGGGTGTTCCCCGTGGCCGTCAGGACCGGGTGCAGTGGTTATCCATCGGGGGCTCTTTCTCCATCTTTTCGGCGTGGAATCACCTCCGTTCTTCTTCTCCCCCTGTTTCTTGGGCTTCTTTGGTATGGTTTCGGCATCACTCTCCCGATGCTAGCATGTTGTGGCTGGCTTTTCGTCGCCGTCTTCCTACTAAGGATAGGTTGCTATCTTTTGGTATTGCTCTTCCCGGGGCTGCCTTTTGTGTTTGGCCACATCCGAGGACCATGATCATTTATTTTTTACTTGCCCATTTTCTATGCGCGTTTGGATGGCTTTAATGACCCGTGTGGGCTCTCTTGTTTTTCTTGGTCCGCTTTTATTCATTGGGCTTCCGGTTCTCTCTCTGCCAACTCCTTGCGTCTATGCTTGCACGTCTTTCTCTTGCGGCTTCGGTGTATTATCTCTCGGCGAGAGCGCAATGCTAGAGCTCATGGGAGTAGGTCTCGATCAGGAGGAGCAACTGGTTAATTTGATTATGGATACAGTTCGGGTCCGTGCTTCTTTGTCATCTTGGATGGCCCCGTTCGCCTTTAATACTCATTTGCTGCAATTATGGAAAATTCCTGAGGGTTGAGTATTGGTTGTTATTCTTACCCCTTGGTGCTATCCTGCACTAGGGTCTTTGTTGTCTTTTCTCCAGGGTATGCCCCCTTTTTTCTGACCTTTGTAATTTTTCCCAATTAATTTATTCTTTATTTTTCAAAAAAAAATAAAAATCGTAAGGCAAGTTTTATTAAGTTAGGGTTGGTTATTTAGTTAATTTTGGATCCATCAAGTGGATTAATCCAAAACAGAACCAAAAATAGTATCCTTGAAAGATTAAAAGGGCATCCGTCATACATCGTTCGCTCCAGTGGGATGGACTCCATGATTGTGACGTATTTCTGCGCCTAGTTTAATGGACTATTAGAAATAAGGAATGCACATGGTCATAAACTCCACCAAAATGGATTTAACCCACTATTTATTCCAATTAGAAATCAAAAGGATGATGACTTGTCTAATTGTGGACGTCTCGAATGGATCTTTCAAAGAAAAAATGGAACATTCATCAGTGCTTAATTGAACACTTGTTTGACGTAGTTCACTAATGTGACGTTCTACACAATAGTGAGGCATTACCCTTCTTTGGCTATTAACCTATTGGCAATAAAGAATACAAGACGTCATATCCACTTCCAAAATGGACAAAGCAACTTTTCTTGCAATTACAAATCGGAAGGCAAGTATCTTAGGCTAGGGCTTTTTATTTACTTGATTTCTCATGTGTCAAACGAATCAATCAAAGAAAAATGTAATTTTAATAAAAGATTGAAATGACACTTATTATTGACGACGGGTATTTCGTGAGCGGAACCCAAGTGGGGGTTAAGCTACGTCGTTTAAATCCCTTCTCAAAATATTAAATCCCTTAACTAATGCTAAATAGAATAGTGACAAGAAAGGGGTCGATCCCACAGAGATTACCAAGTTATCTAGCTTTAACACAAATCACCAAATTAATCTTGCTTAAAACAATGTCTTGGCAAAAACGAAATCTTTTTTTTAACTAAAGATCTAATTTTTATTTGGTTTTCTGAATAAACAAAGAAAGCAAATTGATTTTAGGATTAAGATTCAAGGATTAAAGGCATCTAGGGTCACAATTTCACCTCCATATGTTATCTCTCATGGTTCATGGTATTAGGGTTGTCGATTGAAAACATGCTAAACATAAGCCAAGGACAACAAATGGTCAATGAGGTCCTTTTAAGAGTTGTATGCCCGAATGGTCATCTAAACACTCAAACATGCAAAGCCAATAAATCATACTTGCAAAAGGATAATGATCACACCAATTACAAATAAGTTATGAATCTCAATCCGCCCCAGGACTAGGGCTAAGAATACCAAGGTGTACATCCAAAGATAGAAATTAAGAACAGATTCATAAAACATGCAAAACTCAATCATCCAAACCCAATTTTCATAAACACAAAGAAAGCAACAAGGGGGCTACATTGCTCCCCTAGATTATAAGAACTACTCACGCATAATTACAAGCAAAACCATAGCAAGAAAGCTAAACATCTTCTTTTAATCCACGCGCGCAACAAAGCTTCAAATCCAAGCTCCAAAATCCGCGACGGCGGTCAGACAATGCTCTCTAGGTCAAGGAGCAACCTCCAAGTCGTGGAGCCTCTCTCTCTTTCTCTAAAAACGTGTAGGGGGGTCTAGGATAGGTTGCATGGGGCGTGGAGGCTGTATTTATAGAGGTTGGATGGGCCTTGAGGTGTGTTCCCTAGCACTTCTATCAAAACGACGTAGTTTTGATAAGTGACACTCCAAACATTAAAATCTCTATCTTCCATCCACAATTTGGACATGGGCCTTCAGAAACAAATGATCAGCATGGAAAAACGATAGGATCGGTCCAAAAATATCTTTGCACGTCAATTTGCACGTGATATGGTGAATTCACGTGCAGCTCCAAATCAGCTCAAACTTCTTCCCAAGCTTCCTTGCATCCCGTAGAGGCCTGAGAAGCAAAAATAGGCTGCACGTGAAATGGATGAATTCACGTGCAGCTCCAAATGCTCGAAATGTCTGTAGTAGGTAGAGGACATCATTCAAGCAACTTTTTGTTCTTGCACGCCAATTCTTTGAGGCCATCTACTATATCAAAAGTGAGCTCTAAAAATCTGCCAAAACAACTTAAAAACACATGTATTTGCAAATAGCATCTTCCTAGGGGTTAGAGCAAATATATATGATATATGAAGCAATAAGTCTCTAATCATGCTCTTAAATATAGTAAATAAACACTAAAATAACGGCATAAAATGCACGTTATCAAATACACCACACTTGAACCATTGCTTGTCCTCAAGCAAAAACATACAAGCATGCAAAAATAAAATAAACATGCCGTCAAACGGAAGAAAAATAAAATAACAATCAAGGAGAATCATGGTTTCCTAAGCATGCAAATCTATCATGATGAAATGGGAATTTAAGCATCAAAATGAGTCATAGCTTAGTTCATTCATGTCCATATCCCTAGTCCAACAACCATGCAATATCACCACTTAAATTTCAGATATGAGCAAGCAATCCATGATAAAATAGCACCTAGTTTCCCTTTAAGTTCTTACCAAGGATAAGCAGCCTCACTCTAATATAATAATTCTCAAGCCTAATACCTATCAATGAATAATGGATGGAAAACTCTATCTCTACACTCGCCATCACTATTGATTAAGTACTTGCCAAGCAATCATGAGAGTTCCCTATTGTGCTCATCAAAGAAAACACACCCTCTATTCTACTTTATTTGAACTCACACGCTAGACTAAACTCAATAAACTCACACTCTTATTCTAATAACTGATAAAACAAAACCATAAGCTAAAGAATTGAGCTCAACACTCTCAAAACAAAACATAATTCAGCCAATGTGGCTTCACAAATCTAAACAATCACACATAAACATCAAGCCATTGTGGCTTTTATTCCGAATCTTTCTTTCTTTTTCTTTCTTTTTTTCTTTTAGTAATAACCTTACAAGGTTGCATTTTATGCTCTCCCTTGATGGATTATTTACTCTTCTTTTTTTTTACTCACATAACACATAAATAAGACTGATTTTTTTTTATGCATACCCCTTTTCAAAATGTGATGGGCTTTTTCCACAATGTGCATCACGCCTTTTCCAATAATATCACACAATAAAGAAAAGAATGCAAAGACAATCATGGTGACTCAGAGGTCTTGCATCCTAACTAAACACCAAACACTCTAGCACTAACAAGTAATCACATGCTTACTTGACTCCTACCATTAAATAACCAATGTTGAATGCAAGAAGAGTAGCAATTATTACCCATACCCTAAAATGGCACTCAAAGGCTAAAAGAAGTCTGTTCTCATTTTTCATTTCTTTTTCACTCAACTTTAAGGGTTACTTAGGTTTATCGTAGCATTTCATGCTCAGCTAATATTCAAAACTCAGCTCCAAAAAACATGGTGATATCATTCAACAAATAAAGACATGATTAAACCAATTCAGAGCACATTTTAACTACTTTAACACCCTTATCACAACATGATACTAATGTGGCAACTGCAGTGAGGATCTAAGGTCAACCGCGCCGTCGGTTGGCTTCCCTTCGGCGGTTGTTGCTGGCGCGGTGCGACTTGCCCAGGGAGTGCCTCTCCTGGGCTCTGTTGGCGCCGGCTATCGGTCCGTGCTTGATTCCTGGTCGTCTATTGTGAAGGGACCACCTTCCACCTCTATGTCTCTTTCTTTTGTCCCTCCTCCTACCCAATCCGGGGTCGCATTACGCTTAAGCCTTCCCCTTCGGTGATTTCTCCGGGGGCTTCTCGGTGGCAATCTACCCTTGTGGGGTTTTTTTTCTCGATCGCCTCCCTTTCTCTTTCGTTCAAAAGGGTGCGATTAAAGTTTGGAATTCTCACGATCTCCTTGAGGTTCTCAGTAATGGCGATGGCTTTTTCTTCTTTCGCTTCTCCTCCGAGGAGGGGATGAAGGAGGTGCTAGCCGGTGGCGCTTGGCATTTTGGGGGTCGACCGATCTTCCTTCAACAGTGGCGGGCGGGCTTGAACCTTTCCAAGATGAGCTGCCGCAAGGTACCCATTTGGGTTCACTTTTCCCACATTCCTTTGGAGTTTTGGTCGGCTGAAGGATTGAGTCTCATTGCCAGTGTGGTTGGGAAGCCTTTATATGCTGATAAATTAACTGATTCTATTCAACGGATCTCCTTTGCTCGTATCTGTGTGGAGGTGGGCGTTGATGATGAGTTACCCCATTCGGTTGATTTGGAATTAGGAGATGGAGATTTGGTGACTATTGGCATTGACTACAAATGGGTTCCTAAGAAGTGCCTTCGCTGCCGCGAATTTGGTCATCTTATGCGTGTTTGCCCGCAGCGACAGATGTGGATTCAAAAGGGTTTGGTTGTAGACCCTTCCGGTGTGCCTTCGGCAAGTGCTCCCTCGGTGGACGCTACCTCGGATGGTCCCTCTGCCACTTTGGCTTCAGGCCCCTCGGCACGTCCCTCGGCAGGCCCTACGGCAGCTCCTGTTGCTGACTGTGTGTCGATCGATCCTGGACGCGGCAAAGAGATTGTTGTTGATCGCTCGCCCTCCCCCTCGCCGTCGGATGTTTTAGCCCGACTTCGGATCCTCCCGCTACTCCCCTTGGCAGCCGGTCCAACCCGGTCTTCTGATGCTATCCCAGCAATGGTCTGTGCGCTGGTTGATTCTGCTGCGCCGGGGCTTCACTCCCCCTTGCGTCTGGGTTTGGATTCGGAGGCCTCCCCTTCTCCCCCGGATGGACTGCCTTCTCCCCAGTCCGATGGACTGCCTTCTCCCCCGGATGGACTGCCTTCTCCCCAGTCCGATTGCCCCACGATTCCCTTTTCCCCTTTGGTTGATGAGGCTCCTCTGTCAAAGTCTGCTAAAAGGAATGCGAACGTAAAGAGTCTCGCTGAAAACTGGAAGGGGTTGGCTTCCCCTTGTCATTCCCACCGATCTCTATGATAAAGCTTGTTGCTTGGAACATTCGGGGTCTCAATGATCCTGTCAAACAAGCCGAGGTTCGCCACTTAGTGCAGGTCCAATCTCCGTCTGTATTGCCTTAATGAGACCAAAGTCCGCTTGCCTTCCAAGCCTGTGGTTCTTTGCTTCCTTAATGCATGGCTGGAAATCTATTGACAACTTTGATTGTCATCCTCCCTGGGTCGTCTTTGGCTTTGGTGGGATCCTCTTCGTTTAGATGTCACCTGCCTTTCTTCCCATGCTCGGTTTCTCCATCTCTCCATCTCATTGTAGTATCTTCTCAACATTTTTACCTAACCATTGTGTACGGTTCTAACACGGTGGAGGGGCGCGATCACCTTTGGCATTCTCTCCCTGGTCTTGCTCGTGCTTCTCCTTCCTTGCCTTGGATGGTGATGGGGGACTTTAATGCTCTTCGCTTTCGTTCGATCGCAGTGGTGGCTCCTTGGAATGGCCGGAATCCATGCATTCGTTCAATGAGGCCCTTCGAGCCGCCCGCCTTGATGATCTCCGCTATCTTGGTTTGTTTTTCACATGGCACAACTCCCGTACGTCTGGTCACATTAGGAGGAAGTTGGATAGGGTCCTTGTTAACGCCGAGTGGATCCAACAGTTCCCCTTTGCAATTGCTGAATTTCTTCCCTTTGGTATTTCGGATCATTCTCCTGCCGTGGTAACTGTTGGCTTGCAATCTTCGGGGTTTCGTTCCCCCTTTAAATTTTTTTAATCCTTTGGGTCTCCTATGCTGATTTCCTCCCCAATCGTAGAAGAGATTTGGGACGCCTATTGAGGGTTATGCCATGTTTGGATTTATCAAAAGCTTAAACTTCTCAAACGAGCTTTGAAGGCTCTTAGTTTAAGGGAGACCAGGGGCTGGATTCTCTTCGCTCGCTCTCCATCGCATCCAGGAGACAATTTCTGCCTCTGGGGGTGATGCTGACCTTCTTGCCCAGGAGAAGGAGGCACTTTTTCGCCTTACAAATGCCCGGTCGAGATGTGGAAAAATCTGCGCGTCAAAAGAGTCGGATTCAATGGCTTAAAGAGGGCGATAGCAATTCTTCTTTCTTTTTCAATTCTGTTAAATGTCGGCACAATCGGAATAAGATTCAAGGCATTTGTTTAGATGATGGGTCTTGGGTCTATGGTTCGGATGCAATTGCTGCCTCGGGTGTTCGCTTTTATAGCTCCCTTCTTGGGACCTCTCATGGGCGGCATTCTATTGGCTCTTCCCTGCGAGGATTCATAGAGCCGTCTTTACCTGCTGAGATGATTTCTATGCTTGAGGCTCCTTTCTCGGCGGACGATATTAAGGCTGCCATGTTTAGCCTTCATCCCAATAAAGCTCCTGGGCCTTGATGGTTTTAATAGTTTCTTTTTCCATCAAACTTGGCCTATTCTTGGTTCCGATGTGGTGCAGCTATTACGGAGTTTTTTCTCCTCTTCCACTCTTTTGAAGGAATCCAATGCTACCATTCTGGCTTTGATTCCTAAAATTCCCAATGCTTCTCGGTGGAAGGATTTTCGGCCGATTTCCCGTTTGTAATACTATTTACAAGTGCATTGCCAAGCTTTTGGCTACTCGGCCGGACGGACTCTCCCTTCCTTTATTAATCCTGCAGGCTGCCTTTATTCCAGGACGACAAATAGGTGACAATATCCTTCTTGCCCAGGAGTTGGTCCGTGGATACTCAACCTCCTCTCCATCTCCTCGGTGTCTTATCAAGGTTGATCTCATGAAGGCATTTGACTCGTGCGTTGGGATTTCCTTTGGCACAGTTTGGATTTATTTGGTTTCCCTTCCAAATTTCGCGGCTGGGTTCGTGCTTGTGTGTCCTCTCCCCGGCTATTCTTTGTCTATTAATGGTGAATTGAAGGGTTATTTTCCGGGGCAGCGGGGGGCTCCGCCAAGGGACCCCTCTCTCCTTATTTGTTTGTTATTTGTATGGAGGTCTTTTCTCGCATCTTGGCCAAGTTTATTAGAACTCCCCCTCCTTTTCTTATCACTTGGCGGTGCCGCAACACCAAGCTAACTCACCTCTCGCTTTGCCGATGACCTAATGGTATTTAGTAAAGGGGATCTTTCTTCCGTTCGTGTTGTTCATGAGGCTCTTACAACCTTCTCTCACCTCTCTGGCCTTGTTCCAAATTTGGAGAAGAGCTCCTTATTTTTCTCTGGAGTGCCTCCTTCAATTCAAAGTTTGATATTGAACACTTGTGGGGTTTACTCTTGGCACTCTCCCCGGTTCGCTATTTGGGTGTGCCCCTTATTACCAAACTGGCTTGGTTCTATTGATTGTCGGGTGCTCGTGGATCGTATCTTACAACGGGTTCGCACTTGGACGACGCGATTTCGTCCTTTGGTGGGCGATTATTGCTTATTAAATCTGTGTTGTTTGGTATCCAAGCCTTTTGGAGTTATCATTTTATCCTTCTGCTAGAGTCCTTAAATCTATAGAACGACTTCTGGCTGCTTTTCTTTGGACGGGGGCAGCTTTAAATGGACGGGGTGCACGGGTCTCCTGGGATGATGTCTCTCGGCCCGACGGGAAGGAGGTCTTGGATTGAAGAAGCTCAAAGATTGGAATTATGCTGCCATTTCTCGGCCGATGCGGAATGCGTGCCGGCCGGTATCTTCTTCTTTGTGGGTCACCTGGGTAAGGTCCAATTTGGTGAAGAAGGGTCAATGCGGGTGGCCAAGGTCCCGTGGCGGTGCTCTTGGACATGGCGCAAGGTGCTGGCTGCTAGATCCTGCCTTCGGTCGTGTATTTCGGTGAAGGTTGGTGATGGCTCCTCTACCTCGCTTTGGTTTGATTCTTGGCTGCCCCGAGGCGCTATCTCGCTCATCAATTTCTCGATCGGGTAATATCGGATTCGGATTGGGTGTTGCAGCTACGGTAGGTGATATTCCATCTCATGAATGGTGTTGGCCTCTAGCCAACTCTCCTGGCTTGCTTTAAAAGATGAGACAGCCCACTTGCCATGCCCCCTCCGGGAAGGTCGGACTGTGTGCTGTGGCTGTCCAAGAGTGGTCCTTTCTCTATTTCTTGACTTGGAATCATCTCCGCTCTCCTTCTCCCCGGGTGCCCTGGGCTTCGTGGTATGGTTTCGGCATCATTCTCCCAGGCATGCCGGATTGTTATGGCTGGCTCTTCGACGTCGACTTCCTACAAAGGACCGACCGATCTCCTTTGGCATTGCTCTCCCTGGGGATGCCACCTTTGTCGAGCCCCTTTGGAGGACCATGACCATTTATTCTTCTCTTGCACCTTTTCTCGCCAAGTTTGGTTAGCTTTGCTGTCCTTGTGCGGGCTATCCCATCTTCCTCCTTCTTGGTCCACTTTCCTAACTTGGGCCGCAAATTCCTCAAAGGGCAATTCTCTTCAACTGTTCGCGCAACTCTCTCAGCTAGCCGTCGGTTTATTTTCTTTGGCGAGAACGCAATGGTAGAGCTCATGGGCGTGGATCTCGATCTGTTGAACAGTGGTGACCTTGGCCGTGGAGTCGTTCGGGTTCGTGCTACCTTGCATACTCCCCGGCCCAATACTTGGTTTAATAATCATCTGTTGCACCTCTGGCATATCCGTTGAATTTTTGATTACTTATTAGGTGCTGATTTTTTCAATCGCCATTTTTTCTTTTGGTTGAACTCGTTGGTGTTTTCCCTGGGGTATGCCCTGGTTTGTTCTTCGTAATCCTTTTTGTTTTATTATATTCATTCTTTATTCTTCAAAAAAAAAAAAAGTGGCATAAAAAATTAAATTTTAAGCCAAAATTGCATACTTAATATCCATGCCTCCACAAGCAAATCATTCAGGCAAACAACTCAAACAATCATGCAACTAAAAACAGTTTTTTTTTGTTTCTTTTGTTTTTTTTTGTTTTTTTATAAAATTATAAATAAAACATGCAATCACAACATAAAAGACAAGCAAGTGGCTCAAGTCACTCCCATACACCACACTTAAAATATGCTATGTCCTCATGGCATAAAATCGGAGTAGGAAAAACACTTACCTCTCGGTTGGCAAGCTGTAGTAGTAGATAACATTGGCCACCATTCGTCGCACCTTGAGCCACAAAGTCAACCGATGTCTCGCCGCGCACTTCCCAAGTTTCCTTCCCTTACCAGAATAGCCATCATGTAGTAGCAAGCAAAGATCCCACAATTTGAATTGGTCAGGCCAACGAGGGATTTCCATTTCGTTGCGGGAATAAGAGGTAGCTTGTCGGCCAATAAGCCTTCTTTGATCATCGTCGCTTTGATTCGTTTGATGAACCCAAGCACTACTCGTCTTTTCCGTCTGGCAAACCCTTCGCCTTGGGTTGGGTCATATAGCACGGCATGTCCTACATCCGCATTCAAACGGACCAATACATAGTGGCCAGATCAATGTGCACCTGAATCAGCACCTCATGCATACCATGCCAAGGGCGGTGCCCTTCATTCTCACCATTGATGCGTTGGCGCCACACCTCTTCGGACAAGGGTTGATTGAATATCTCGCACAGCATGATGGAAGTGAACCGAGCGAAGGGGTAGTTATGAGGCTCACCCTCCACTCATAGCGCATGGTCCTGTGAAGAGGTCTATCTCGTCGTAGTAGAGATATTTATTCTCCTGAGATCCTCTTTAGGCTAAAAGGGGTGAAGATATCATTATCCCGTATAAAGCGAGCCCTCCGAACTATGGAATTGATGAATTCTTCAAATGCTTGTGGCTCTCGTCGAGATGATAAATCTGGATTAATGATTAAATGGATAGGAGGGCCAAGAAGATCTTCGGGTTCGGCAGGCATGTATGTACCCCAAGAGACAGGAAGTATAGTAGGCACAAGAGCCTCGAGAATATGCAGGATCGGTAAAGGTCGTAAGGATGAATACCCTTCGCCTGGCTTTGTCTCCTCTTGAGGCTAGAAGGGTGAATACCCTGTTGTTGGCTCTGCCTCCTCCTGGGTGATAGTAGGATGGCCAGCTGAAGGTTCCGGTTGAGGTGGATCTACTTGGGCTGGATAAGAAACTTCAGGGGATGGAGAGGGTTCTTCATCGATATCTCCACTATAGGAGAACGTTTTGATGCTTTCCTCTTGCTCAAGGCCTTCCCGATTTTGCCTAGGAGGCCTTTGACTTCTTTATTGTCCTTCCTCGGGGCTTCCACCTCACGCTGGGTTCCGGCATTTGCCTCCCTGAGCTTGTGTTTCTTGCCTCCAAGCTTCGGTAGATGCGGCGGGAGGAGCTTCTGGGGCTTCCCATGCTCTAGGAGATGCATGAGCAGCCACGTCTGGGCCTCCCATGCTCGGTTCTAGGTTGTGAAGTAGCGTGTTGGTCTCCGGAGATGAGGGCCATTAATTCCTCAAATTGGGCACTAGTGATGTGCCCATTAGTGATCGCCCAATTGATGACCTCCACTTCGCTCACCACCTGCCCACTAATGCCATGAAAGAAATTGAAAATATCTTCTTTGTGTACATTGATTGCATGTACATGGCAGTGAGTCCGTATAGAGTCCGCTTCCTTTGATCCAAATGAGGAGAGGTCTCCCTTGCAAAGTCGGTGGATCGCTCCACATGAACACCGTGCCTAGCGAGTGTGATGGAGGAGGAACATTGGTTGCCCAATGACCTGCGGTACTGATCCCCAAACCTCCTTCAGCATGCAATACTCTTAACACCCAGTGAGAAGGAAAAGTGATGCTATCCATGGAGGAAAAATGCAAAGCAGGCATGCTTTGAAATATCAAACACAAAAATCTGCCATTTATCTGCTTTGGTGAGTTTTTCTTCCACCATTTAAAAATGGTAGTGGCCCAATCCACATTTAGCATATGATCAATGCTATACATCAACTCCAGGTGTGGCTTAGGAACATTATCTATCCCACTGGTCTGAATCAATAAGCATTTCCCTATCAAGTAGGCTAGCCATCTAAATCTTCCAACAAAACCATTCTTGGTATACTTGCCTTCTACTTTGAAATTTTCTAGCATAGTTGCATGCGCTCAAATTCTCCTAGGCTTAGCTGAGGAAGGCTATCACTGGGTGCAGGGAGGTTAAAGCAATGTCTAATAATTTCAGGGGTAATTCTGACATAAACCCATTGCACAACCCCTATTAGTTCATCCTCACTCACAGAGACAGATGCATAAAATTCTTGTAGGGCAGAATAGGAAATAGCTGGCTGGGCAGATACTAACCTTTGTAATTCCAGATTTTGAATTTTAAGAGCTACCTCTCTAGCCCAGCCCAGCTCTGAAGCCTCCAAAGTCTGCATATCAAGAGCATGCCCCAAGAGTATCTCCTCCTCAGGTTGGCTATCAGCACTAGGTGAGTGCACCTCCTCCTTGGCCAGTCCTCCTTGTGAGCACCATCTTTGAAATGAGAATAAAGAGCAAAGAAACGAAAACCAAGAGCAAGAGAGCAAAAGAGCAGAGTTTCTCTAATACTCAGATCTGGAGTGATTTTGGTGTGGAAGCCTTGGAAGATGGCCTCTCTTTATATAGCGTGCAGAAGGAAAGATGCTCCAATTGGCGTGATACACGTGCCCCTAAATTTTCAGAGTGTTCTGACCAAAATAGCCCTTGCACATGAATTGGTTGAATTGGCGTGCAGGTCAGAATCGTCCCAAACTTTGGTAGTGGGCCCTCCTTGAGCTGGCAAGCAATAGTCCCTTCTGCACGTGAATTGTTTGAAGCTTCTAGGAGGGCTAAAATCGGTATTTTGCATTTTTGAGCCACCATATGACAGCTAGCAATTCGCGTGCAAGAGTAAACGTGATTCACATGGTCTTCATCTACCATTCCCAGAAAGTTACACTCGGAAGGAGGTGCACGTGAATTGGGCAATTCACGTGCAAATTCATGTTCAGGCCCAACTGGCCCAAATTTCTCCACTTTGTTGCTTGTGCATTATGGACCATCTTTAAGTCTTGCACGTGAATTGTTTGAGCCCATCTTCAAGCACTTTTGGGCTTCACTTGCTCCTTGCTCCTTGACTTTGACTTTAAAAACAATTCCACAAGTTCGGGACCCAATAATTTGCTCAATCCTGCAAATGGTTAGTTAAGAAAGAAGCAAAGTCTCCCCGCACAATGATTAGCTTGCAAACAAATTTATTGAATAAAATAAATAAAAAAAATAACATAAAATAAAACATAAGAATAAACATTGGGTTGCCTCCCAACCGGCGCTTTATTTAAAGTCCTGTAGCTAGACTTTTAGTTATGATCATGCAATGGTGAAAGAGAGGAATCAACTATCTCCCTCCGAGTTGAATCAAAGTATGGTTTCGGTCTGTTGCCATTCACCCAAAATTTCTTGCCATCTACAGACTTGGACCTCAAAGCTCCCATATGGCTTCTTATCAACTATCACAAAAGGTCCCATCCATTTGGACCTTAATTTTCCAGGAAATAACCTCAACCTTGTGTTAAATAGAAGAACTTTCTACCCTAAGGTTAAAGGTTCATTGTTGAGTTACCTATCATGCCATTTCTTAGTTCTTTCTTTATAAAATTTAGCACTATCATAGGCATCCAGCCTAAGCTCATCTAACTCAATTAATTGAGTCGTCCTAAGCTCGTTGATCTCTTGTGGGTTAAAATTTAACTTCTTCAAGGCCCAATGAGCCTTGTGTTCTAGTTCCATAGGCAAGTGACATGCCTTACCATATAGAATACGGTAAGGTGACATCCCAATGGGAGTTTTGTAAGCTGTCCTATATGCCCATAAGGCTTCATCAAGCCTTTGAGACCAATCTTTCCTATTGGCTCCAACAATTTTCTCTAAAATGGCCTTAATCTCTGTTGGACACTTCCTTGTTCATTAGCTTGTGGGTGGTAAGCTAAAGACTTCCTAGACAGACCCAAATGTCAAAAATTTCAACCAGAAAGGATTCCGTTAAGGGCATCTCATTTTTCCTAGACAGACCACCTACCCTTTGACATCTATCACACTTTTTGATGTGGACATAGGTGTCTTTCACCATGTGAGGCCAATAAAAGCCACCCTTGCATGATCTTAGCTACGCTTCTCCGCACCCCAAAGTGGCTCCCATAATGTGATGCATGACAATGATGTATTATGTCATCTACCTCCTCCTCAAGGACACACTTTCTAATGATTTGGTTGGGACACCTCCTATAAAGAATTGGGTCTTCCCAAATGAATTTCTTAGCATCTACTACCAATTTCTTTCTCTGGTGGTAGTCTAACCTGGGTATGAACCCGGTGGCTAAATAATTTGCTATGTCAAGCAAACCAAGGAAGATGATGCACCTCAAACAACTTCTCATGAGGAAAGTCATCTACAATGGGTAGAGACTTAGGTGCATTCTCCACACGGGAGAGGTGATCGGCCATACAGAATTTAGGGCTCCCTTTGTGTCTCTAATTTCAAGGTCAAATTCCTGTAAGAGGAGAACCCACCTAATCAAGCGTGGCTTAGCTTCTTTTTAGAAAACAAATATTTCAATGCAGCATGATCAGTATAAACAATGACTTTAGACCCCAAAAGGTAGGGTCTAAACTTGTTGCAGCCCATAAACCACGGCCTAGAACTCTTTCTCGATGGGTATAGTTCTTTAAGCATCATCTAAGGTCTTACTAGCATAGTAAATGACCCTAAACACCTTTTCTCGCCTTTGCCCTAAGACTACCCCCCCAAACATAATCACTCGCATCACACATTAGCTCAAAGGTGAGCCCAAGTTAGGTGTGACTATAACAGGTGCGTGACTAACTTACCCTTGAGGATATTGAAAGCTTCTAAGCAATCTGCATTTAACTCAAAGCTTGTGTCTTTTTCTAACAACCTACTCATGGGTTTTGCAATTTTTGAGAAGTCCTTAATGAATCTCCTATAAAAGCCAGCATGGCCAAGGAAACTTCTCACTCCTTTTTCATTGGTTGGAGGTGGCAGAGTCTCAATAAGGGGAGATTTTTGCCTTGTCTACCCTCCAAACCATGTGCAGACACCTTGTGCCCTAAGCTATCCCCTCGCTTACCATGAAATGGCATTTCTCCCAATTTAGGACTAGTTCCTTCTCCTCACATCTCTCTAAGACCACATCTAGATTTTTCAAGCACTATTGGTAGGAGGAACCAAACACCGAGAAGTCATCCATGAAGACCTCCATGATCTCCTCAACCAAACCCCGAAAAATGGCCATCATACACCTTTGGAAGGTGGCAAGGGGGCATCTGAGCCCAAATGGCATTCTCCTAAATGCAAAAGTGCCAAAAGGGCACGTGAAGGTGGTCTTTTCTTGGTCCTCGGGCTTAACCATGATCTGATTATACCCGGAATAGCCATCTAAAAAGCAAGGAGTGACTATAGCCGCCTAACTATCCAACATTTGGTCAATGAAAGGAAGAGGAAAATGATCCTTCCTAGTAGCCTTGTTCAGCTTTCTATAGTCAACACACACTCTCCACCCCGTCACGGTGCGAGATGGGATCAATTCATTTTTCTCATTTTTAATCACGGTCATGCCCCCTTTCTTGGGCACAACATGCAATGGACTCACCCACTCACTATCGGAGATAGCATAAATTATACCCGCATTTTTCCATTTTAAAATTTCTTTTCTAACAACTTCTTTCATGACAGGTTTAATCTTCTTTGCCTTTCAGCGATGGGTTTAAAATCATCATTCATCAAAATTTTATGCATGCAAATCCCTGGACTTATACCCCTAATGTCTTCAATGTTCCATCCTAGGGCCTTTTTGTGTTTCCTAAGGACTTCTAACAATTGAGTACACTCCACATCATTCATATTAGAAGCAACAATGACGGAATTGATTTGTAGAGTCTAGAAATTCGTACCTTAGGTGTCCAGGCAGCTCCTTCGGTTAAGGAGCTGGAGGCACGTCATCTTCTTTCTCCTCCTCAGCTTGCTCCAGAGAGTTTGTAGTTTGCTCATCTTCCTCAGCTGTCAAGTACATCTCTTCATCTTGTTGAGCTCTATAGGTCAAGGGCTCCATTATTGGTGGTGGTAATTTCTTCCGCCACGTAGTCTTCCACCAATTCCTCAAGGTCTTCAACCCAAAGGGTCCTCCTCCTCTTGACCTTGCAAAGCCTTCCCCATGTGGAAGACTAAGGTCTCCTCATTAATTCTCGGAGTTAGCTGCCCTTGAGCAACATCAATCAATGTACAACCCGTTCCGAGAAACGGTCTTCCAAGGAGTAGTCAACTCCTCTATCTTCTTCTATCTCCAAAACTACAAAGTCCGCTAGAAATATGAAGGAACCCACTTTGGTAACACGTCTTCAATTATCCTTTCAGGCCTTCCAAGACCGGTCAGCAAACCGTAATGATATGGAAGTGGGCTTCATGCCCTTAAGCCCAAGTCGCCAGACAAAGCAAAGGAGATCAAATTGATGCTGGCCCCTAAATCACATAAGGCCCGCTGCTGCGATGCATTGCCAATCACACAAGGGAGATTAAAACTGCCTGGATCTTTATACTTGATGGGCAAACTTGTTCAAACAACACTGCTCACCTCATAGGATTGCCACCGTCTCACGATCCCCATATTTCCTCTACTTCTTCACAAAATCTTTAATGTACTTTCCGTCCTAAGCATCTGCTCCAAAATTTCCACAAATGGAATGTTAATCTCAAGCCGCTTGAATAAACTCAGGAAACACTCATACTCTTCCTCAACCCTCCGATTTCTCATCCGCTCGAGGAAATGGCATGGTAGCCCGAGCTCTTGCCTTGGTTCTTCAACTATTTTGCTTTAGTCGCCTAATGTTCTTTTTGTCTTGCAACCTTTCTTCTTCTTTATCTGATTTTCCTTCGTCATCGCGCTTCCAAGGGTCTGCTTTGTTCTTCCGGAATAGCCCCTTTTCTTAGGCTCTTCAGCCTTCCTTCAATGCTTTCCCACTCTTAGAGTGATAGCTTTTGCAACTCTCCTTGGGGTTCACCTGTGTCACTTGGAAAAGTGGTGGTTGACACCCTTTGATTAAAGATTCTCAGCCATGCTCACAAGTAACTTCTCCATATTCTTTATTGAAGACTCCATACTACCTACCCTTTCCTTCAAATCACCCACCTCTCTTCAGTCGTCTCATCCTCATCTTGGATATGTTCTTCTTTGCCCGAGGCCGAGGCCGCGTTGATCCAAGGGTGGGATGTAAGAAATTATCAAGAGCATATGATTTTGCTTCATCCCTGAGGCACATATTTATATCGGAAACATGTATCTCCCCCTCGCCCGATTCTTCCGATATCCCCGAGATGTTGTTGGTTCTGATTGCACTTGTCCTTGTTGGTGAGGATAAAATTGCCGCTTCTGGACAAGCCTTTTCCTCCAACATAATTTGCATCTTCAGCTCCACTCCACCCTTGCTCGCCCAATGGTGAGGCGTGTTGTGATCCTCCAACTTTAAGAGCCAACACTTCCATGCTTTTGCTAAAGCTTGGATCCGCCTATATCATTGGAGGGAGTATCAACGGAAGATATCTTCTCCCTTGGCCTTGAAGTGCGCACATTGGACCACCGCCAATCGGCTAATGACAGCCTCTCCAAGAGCTTGCAAGTGCGTCGGGCTCTAGATTCATCAAGCATCCTCCAAGGTACCGTATTCACCTTGTCTTGAGAGTGGGACTCAAGACCCGGTAAAGATTCTATTTGAATCCACTAGGGTCTTCCATGATCGTGGCATCTTCTCACTAAGTCTTTGAAACGCTCCCAAGCTTCATGAAGAGTCTCCATCTCATCTTGCCTCGAATCTGCTAATCTCTCTCGAGCCGGATCACCTTGGAAGGAGGGAAGTACTTTGACATGAACTTGGTCTCGCATCTCCTCCCAAGTGTTGATTAAACTCGTCGGCAGATCGTTGAACCAGCCCAAGAGCTCTCATCCCTTAAAGAGAAAGGAAAAGCCTTAGCTTTATTGCCTCCTCCGATACATTGTTGATCTTTATGGTGTCGCACATCCGGTAGAACCTCATCAAATGATGGTGTGGATCATCCACGGTTGTTCCTCCAAACGCGTTGTTGCTCACCATGTTGATCAACGCTCACCACTAAGCTATTTGCTTGGACTCTGTCTGCCGAATCCCGTATAATGGTCCGACATCATCGGTCTCACATAGTCTAAGAAGGTTCGGCATAAACCTATTACCCTCTTCTTCCGGATATTGGCCATTGTAATTGGCCCTTCCTTGCGTGTCACCACCATCAGGCCTTAAATCTACCATCAATTCACCTACCGAATGTTCTAAGTGTTCAGTAATGCTTCTTCAAACTTTCGTGTCGCTTCCTAGCTACTCTACGCCAAGCTCGAACAATCTTTTAGGTTCCCGATTAAATGGTATAAACTCCCGTCTTGGTACGTATAACTAGAATTCCTCAAACACTTAGTGTATGTTCCTGTAAAACAACAAAACACACCCAAGAACCGAACAAAAGAAAATATATAAATAAAAACTCAAAGAAACATAACAAAAATAAAAGACAAAATAAAACACCAAGATCAAATCAAACAATTTCACTCAATGTTGATTTCTAAAGCTAGTCAACCGTTGAATCCCCGGCACAGCGCTAATTTGATTTAACGGGTATTTCGTGAGCGAAACCCAAGTGAGGTTGAGCTTTACCGTCTTAAATCCCTTCTCAAAATATTAATTCCCTTAACTAATGCTAAATAGATAGCACAAGAAAGGGGTCGATCCCACAGAGATTACCAAGTTATCTAGCTTTAACTCAAATCACCAAATTAATCTTGCTTAAAACAATGTCTTGGCAAAACGAAATCTTTTTTTAACTAAAGATCTAATTTTTATTTGGTTTTCCGAATAAACAAAGAAAGCAAATTGATTTTAGGATTATGATTCAAGGATTAAAGGCATCTAGTGGTCACAATTTCACCTCCATGTTATCTCTACTGTTCATGGTATTAGGGTTGTCCGATCAAAACATGTTAAACATAAGCCAAGGACAACGAACGGTCATTGAGGTCCTTTTTAAGAGTTGTATGCGTAATGGTCATCTAAACACTCAAACATGCAAAGCCAATAAATCATACTTGCAAAAGGATAATGATTACACCAATTACAAATAAGGACCCCAATCCACTCCCTGCAATTAGGGCTAAGAATACCAGGTGTACATCCAAAGATGAAATTAAGAACAGATTCATAAAACATGCAAAACTCAATCATCCAAACCCAATTTTCATAAACACAAAGCGAAACAAGGGGCTACATTGCCCCCCTAGATTATAAGAACTACTCACGCATGATTACAAGCAAAACCATAGCAAAGCTAAACATCTTCTTCTAATCCAAACGCGCAACACAAAGCTTCAAATCCAAGCTCCAAAATCCGCGACGACGCTGCTCTCCTAGGTCATTCGTTCAATGTGAGATACTTCACATTGAAGAGGTCTTTCCCTAAGCCAAGTTTAAACTCCAATAACGATAACGAATACACAACATCACAAGCTCTTTCAAAACAGATCAACCAACTATTTGTTTCAATTACAAACCAACGGGAAGTATCGAGTGGATCGATCAAAAAGGAAAATGTAATATTGATGCAAGATCGAAGGATACTAGTTGCGTGGGCTCGCTTCAAATAGACATACTCGATGGGGGTGATATATTTTCCATGTCGAGTCTAATACACTTATTAGAAATAGGGAATACCGACGTCACAAACTCTATCAAAATAGAAACCACCAACTTGTATCAACTAAAAATCATAAGGCAAGTTTTGTTAAGTTAGGGTTGTTATTTAGTTAATTTCGGATCTATCAAGTTGATTAATCAAAACAAAACCAAAAATAGTATCCTTGAAAGATTAAAAGGACATTTGTTATACATCGTCCGCTCATGGGATGGACTCCATGATTGTGACGTATTTCCTGCGCACTTAGTTTAACGGTCTATTAGAAATAATGAATGCACATGGTCATAAACTCCACCAAAATGGATGAACCCACTATTTATTCCAATTAGAAATCAAAAGGATGATGACTTGTCTAATCAGGACGTCTCGAATGGATCATTCAAGAAAAAATGGAACATTCATCGATGCTTAATTGAACACTTGTTTGACGTAGTTCGCCCAATGTGACGTTCTACACAATAGTGAGGTATTACCCTTGCTGAGCTATTAACCTATTGGCAATAAAGAATACAGGACGTCATATCCGCTTCCAAAATGGACAAAGCAACTTTTGTTTCAATTACAAATCGAAGGCAAGTATCTTAGGTTAGAGCTTTTTATTTACTTGATTTCTCATGTTCAAACGAATCAATCAAACAAAAAAGTAATTTTAATAAAAGATTAAAATGACACTTATTATACGGCATTTGCTCAATGTGAGATACTTCACATTGAAGAGGTCTTTCCTAGGCCGAGTTTAAAACTCCAATAACGATAACTAATACACAACATCACAAGCTCTTTCAAAAACGGATCAACCAACTATTTGTTTCAATTACAAATCAACTGGTAATATCGAGGGATCGATCAAAAAGGAAAATGTAATATTGATGCAAGATTAAAAGGATACTAGTTGTGCGTGGCTCAGCTCCAAAGGGACATACTCGATGGGGTGATATATTTTCCATGCCGAAGTCTAATACACATTAGAAATAGGGAATACCGAGCTCACAAACTCTATCAAAATAAAAACCACCTACTTGTATCAATTAAAATCATAAGGCAAGTTTAACTAAGTTAGGGTCGTTATTTAGTTAATTTCGGATCCATCAAGTTGATTAATCCAATACAAAACCAAAATAGTATCCTTGAAAGATTAAATGGCATCCGCTATACATCGTCGCTCAGTGATGGACTCCATGATTCTCGACGTATTTCTGCAGCCTTCAAGTTTAACGGTCTATTAGAAATAATGAATGCACATGGTCATAAAGTCCACCGTAATGGATGAACCCACTATTTATTCCAATTAGAAATCAAAAGATGATGACTTGTCTAATTGTGGACGCCCCTAATAGATCATTCATCGAAGGCTTAATTGAACACTTGCTTGACGTAGTTCCAGCTTACAAGGGACGTTTACACAATAGCGAGGTATTACCCTTGCGGAGCTATTGGCAATAAAGAATACAAAGACGCCATATCCTCTTCCAAAATGGACAAAGCAACTTTTTGTTTCAATTACAAATCGGAAGGCAAGTATCTTTAGGTAGGCTTTTTATTTACTTGATTTCTCATGAGTCAAACGAATCAATCAAAACAAAAAGTAATTTTAACAAAAGATTAAAAGGACACGATATATACGTTATTCGCTCAATGTGAGATACTTCACATTGAAGAGGTCTTTCCTAGGCCGAGTTTAAAACTCCAACAATATAAACGAATACACAACATCACAAGCTCTTAAAAACGGATCAACCAACTATTTGTTTCAATTACAAATCAAATGGGTAGGATTGAGGGGATCGATCAAAAAGGAAAATGCAATATTGATGCAAGATTAAAAGGATACTAGTCGTGTATGCGCTCGCCAATGGGACATACTTCGACGGGGTGATATATTTTCCATGTCGAGTCTAATACACTATTCAAATAGGGAATACCAGGGGTCACAAAATCTTTCCAAATAGAAAAACCACTAACTTGTATTAATTAAAAATCATAAGGCAAGTTTTATTAAGTTAGGGTTATTATTTAGTTAATTTCGGATCTATCAAGTGGATTAATCCAAAACAAAAACCAAAAATAGTATCCTTGAAAGATTAAAAGGACATCTATTATACATCGTTCGCCCAAAGGGGGATGGACTGCAGATCGTGACGTATTTCTGCGCCTAGTTTAATGGTCTATTACAAAAAGGAATGCACATGGTCATAACTCCACCAAAATGGATTAACCCACTATTTATTATATTAAAAATCAAAAGGATGACGACTTGTCTAATTGTGGACGTCCCGAATGGATTATTCAAAGAAAATGGAACATTTATCGTGGCTTAATTGAACACTTGTTTGACGTAGTTCTCCTAATGTGACATTCTATACAATAAAGTGAGGTATTACACCGGGTGAGCTCTTAACCTATTGGAAATAAAGAATACAGACGTCATATTCAGCTCCAAAATGTGACAAAGCAACTTCTTGTTTCAATTACAAATCCGAAGGCAAGGATTTTTGGTTAGGTTTTTTTATTTACTTGATTTCTCATGTGTCAAACGAATCAATCAAACAAAAAGTAATTTTAATAAAAGATTAAAAGGACACTTATTATACATTATCTGCTCAATGAGATACTTCACATTGAGGAGGTTTTTCAAAGCCGAGTTTAAAACTCCAATAGCGATAACGAATACACAACATCACAAGCTCTTTCAAATCGTATCCATCAACTATTTGTTTCAATTATAAATCAAATGGTAGACGAGTGGATCGATCAGTACAGAAAATGTAATATCGATGCAAGATTAAAGGATACTAGTCGTGCGGGCTTCAGCTAACGGGACATACTCGACGGGTGTATATTTGCCATGTCGAGTCTAATACACTATTAGAAATAAGGAATACCGGGGGTCACAAAATCTTTCAAAATAGAAACCACCAACTTGTATCCATTAAAAATCGTAAGGCAAGTTTAATTAAGCTAGGTTGGTTATTTAGGAATTTCCGATCCATCAAGTGGATTAATCCAAAACAAAACCAAAAAAAAGGACCTAAAAGATTAAAAGGACATCTCATACATCGTCCGCTCAAAGGATGGACTCCGTGGAGACGTATTTCGGCGCTAAGTTTAACGGCCTATTAGAAATAATGAATGCATATGGTCATAAACTCCACCAAAACGGATTTAACCCACTATTTATTCCAATTGGGATTCAAAAGGATGATGACTTGTCTAATCGTGGACGTCGAATGGATAATTCAAAGAAAATGGAACATTCATCAAGGGATTAATTGAACACTTGTTTGACGTAGTTCAACCCAATGTGACGTTCTACACAATAGTGAGGTATTACGCTTTACGACTTATTACCTATTGGCAATAAAGAATACAGGACGTTATATCCACTTCCAAAACGGCCAAAGGAACCTTTTTTTTTTCAATTACAAATCAGAAGGCAAGTATCTTAGGCTAGGGCTTTTCATTTACTTGATTTCTCATAAGTGTCAAACGAATCAATCAAACAAAAATGTAATTTTAATAAAAGATTAAAATGACACTTACTATATAAGTTATCCGCTCAATGCGAGATACTTACATCGAAGAGGTCTTTCTAGGCCGAGTTTAAAACTCCAATAAAGACAACGAATACACAACATCATGAGCTCTTTTTAAAACAGATCAACCAACTATTTGTTTCAATTACAAATCAAATGCATAGTATTGAGTGGATCATCAAAAAGGAAAATGTAATATCGACGCAAGATTGGAAGGATATTTGTAGAGCGTGCAGCGCTCAATGGGACATACTCCACGGGGTGATATATTTTCCATGTTTAGTCTAATACACTTTTAGAAATAGGAATACCGGAGGTCACAAACTCTTTCAAAATAGAAAAACCACCAACTTGTATCAACTAAAAATCATAAGGCAAGTTTTTGTTAAGTTAGTTGTATTTAGTCAATTTCGGATCTACCGGGTTGGTTAATCCAAAACAAAACCAAAAATGGTATCCTTGAAAGATTAAAAGGACATCTCATATACATCGTCCACTACAAGGATGGACTCCAAGGTTGAGACGTATTTCTCGCGCCTAGTTTAATGGTCTCGTTAGAAATAATGAATGCACATGGTCATAAACTCCACCAAATGGATGTAACCCACTATTTATTCTAATTAGAAATTAAAAGGATGACGACTTGTCTAATCGTGGGACATCTCGAATGGATCATTCAAAGAAAAATGGAACATTCATCAATGCTTAATCGAACACTTGTTTAACGTAGTTCGCCTAATGGACGTTCTACACAATAGTGAGGTATTGCTCTATCGAGCTATTAACCTATTGGCAATAAAGAATACAGGACTTCATATCCGGGGCCAAAATGGGGACGAAGTAACTTTTGTTTCAATAAATCAGAAGTATCTTAGGCTGTGGCTTTTTATTTACTTGATTTCTCATGTGTCAAACTAATCAATCAAACAAAAAGTAATTTTAATAAAAAGATTTAAAGGACACTTGTTATACGCTATCATGCTCAATGTGAGATACTCACATTGAGGAGGTCTTCCCAGGCCGAGTTTAAACCCCAATAAATGACAATCTAATACACAACATCACAAGCTCTTTTTTCAAAATGGATCGACCAACTATTTGTTTCAATTACAAATCAAATGGCAGATTTAACGGGATCGATCAAAAAGGAAAATGCAATATCGATGCAAGACCAAAGGATACTAGTCATGCGTGGTACGCTCAATGGGACATACTCGATGTGGGTGATATTTGCCATGTCGAGTCTAATACAATCGTTCGAAATAGTGGAATACCGGGGGTCACAAAATCTTTCAAAATAGAAAAACCACTAACTTGTATCAATTAAAAACTGAGTATGGCAAGTTTTATTGTTAGGGTTGGTTAGTTATTTTTGGATCTATCAAGCCCATTAATCCAAAACAAAACCAAAAATAGTATCCTTGAAAGATTAAAAGGACATCTGTCATACATCGTTCGCCCAAAGGACGGACCTTATGATCACGACGTATTTCCGCGCTCAGTTTAACCAAGACTATAAATAAGGAATGCACATGGTCATAAACTCCACCAAAATGGATAAACCCACTATTTATTACAATTAAAAATTAAAAAGGATGATGACTATTCGGATCGTGGATATCCCGAACGGATCATTCGAAGAAAAAATGGAACATTCATCGCTTGCTTAATCAACACTCCTGTTCGACGTAGTTCCCGCCCAATGTGACGTTCCTACACAATAGTGAGGTATTGGTCTATTGAGCTATTAACCTATTGGCAATAAAGAATTACGTGATGTCATATATCTTAGCTCAAAATCGAACAAGCAACTTTTTGTTTCAATTACAAATCAGAAGGCAAGTATCTAGGCTGTGGCTTTTTATTTACTTGATTTCTCAAGGTGGTCAACTAATCAATCAAACAAAAAGTAGTTAATAAAAGATTAAATGGACACTTGCTATATTTCATCTGCTCCAATGCTAGTATACTTCACATCGAGGAGGTCTTCCGTAGGCCAAGTTTAAAACCCCAATAATGACAAATCTAATAAAACAACATCACAAGCTCTTTCAAACGGACTGAGCTAACTATTTGTTTCAATTACAAATCAAACGGGTAGTATCGACCTGATCGATCAAAAAGAAATGTAATATCGATGCAAGATTAAAAGGATACTAGTCATACAAGGGCTCGCCTCAATTGAAAATACCATGGGGGTGATATATTTTCCGCTACGTCGAGGCTCCAATACACTGCTCAAATAGGAATACCGGGGTCACAAAATCTTTCAAAATAGAAAATCCACTAACTTGTATCAATTAAAAATCATAAGGCAAGTTTTATTAAGTTAGGGTTGGTTATTTAGTTATTTTCATCTATCAAGTGGATTAATCCAAAACAAAACCAAAAATAGTATCCTTTAAAAGATTAAAAGGACATCTCACATACAACGTTCACCCAAAGGGATGGACTCCATGACTGGGACGCATTTCCCCGCTACTTCAGCTTAACTATTTCATTACAACTAAGTGGAATGTACACGTTTCATAAACTCCACCAAAACGGACGAACCCACTATTTATTACAATTAAAAATCAAAAGATTTATAGACTTGTCCGACAAGGACATCCCTAACGGATCATTCAAAGAAAAAATGGAACATTCATCCAGCTATTAATCTAACACTTGTTTGACGAAGTTCACTTAACGTGACGCTCTACACAATAAAGGGAGGTATTACCCTTGGCTTTCAGCTATTACCCTATCGGCAATAAAGAATACGTGACGCCATTTCAGTTCCAAAATGGACGGTGGTTGTTCTTGTTTCAATTACAAATCCGTATGCAAGTATCTTAGGCTAGTGGCTTTTTATTTACTTGATTTCTCATGTGTCAAACGAATCAAATCACTCAAAAAAGTAATTTTAATAAAAGTAATAAAAGGACACTCATGATACGGCCATCTGCTCAACGCGTAGATACTTCACATTGAAAGAGTTCGAGTGCCCAGTTCAAAAGTCACAATAAATGGATAGTCTAATACACAACATCACAAGCTCTTTCAAACGGATCGACCAACTATTTGTTTCAATTGGCAATCAAACGGGTAGGACGAACGGATCACCGTAAAGGGGAATGTAGTATCGACGCAAGATTAAAAGGATACTATTCGCTACAAGGGCTCTCGCCTCAACGGGACATACTCTATCGGGGTGGAGAGTATTTGCCATGTCGGTCTAATACATCGTTTCAAATAGAATACTGGGGTCACAAAATCTTTCAAAATAGAAAACCACTAACTTGTACCAATTAAAAATCATAAGGCAAGTTTTATTTCGTTTTTGCTGATTATTTAGTTATTTTCGGATCTATCAAGTGGATTAATCCAAAACAAAAACCAAAAATAGTATCCTTGAAAGATTAAAAGGACATCTGCCATACATCGCCGCCTAAAGTGATGGACTCCATGATTGGGACGATTTCACGCCAAGGGTAATCCGCCTATTACAAATAAGGAATTCATTAAGGTCGTATAACTCCACCAAAATGGATGAACCCAATTATTTATTACAATTAAAAATCAAAGGATGATGACTTGTCTGATTGTGGACATCCCGAATGGATCATTCAAAGAAAAATGGAACATTCATCGCTGCTTAATTGAACACTTGTTTGACGTAGTTCGCCCAATGTGACGTTCTACACAATAGTGAGGTATTACCCTTTGCCGAGCTATTACCCTATTGGCAATAAAGAATACAGACGTCATATTCGGTTCCAAAATGGACGAAGCAACTTTTTGTTTCAATTACAAATCGAAGGCAAGTATCTTAGGCTAGGGCTTTTTATTTACTTGATTTCTCATGTGTCAAACGAATCAATCAAACAAAAAAGTAATTTTAATAAAAGAATAAAAGGACACTTGTTATACGTCATTCGCTCAATGTGAGATACTTCACATTGAGGAGGTCTTCCGTAGGCCAAGTTTAAAACTCCAATAGCGACAACGAATACACAACATCACAAGCTCTTTCAAAACGGATCGACCAACTATTTGTTTCAATTACAAATCAAATGGGTAGTATCGAATGGATCGATCAAAAAGGAAAATGTAATATTGATGCAAGATTAAAAGGATACTATTTGTGCGTGGCTCGCTCAATGGGACATACTCGACGGGGGTGATATATTTGCCATGTCGAGTCTAATACAATCGTTCAAATAGGGAATACCGGGGTCACAAAATCTTTCAAAATAGAAAAACCACTAACTTGTATCAATTAAAAATCATAAGGCAAGTTTTATTAAGTTAGGGTTGATTATTTAGTTATTTTCGGATCTATCAAGTGGATTAATCCAAAACAAAAGCAAAAATAGTATCCTTGAAAGATTAAAAGGACATCTGTCATACATCGTTTGCCCGGTGGGATGGACTCCACGATTGTGACGTATTTCCTACACCTAGTTTAACGGTCTATTACAAATAAGGAATCCACATGGTCATAAACTCCACCAAAATGGATGAACCCACTATTTATTACAATTAAAAATCAAAAGGATGATGACTTGTTTGATTGTGGACGCCCCGAATAAATCATTCAAAGAAAAAAATGGAACATTCATCAGTGCTTAATTGAACACTTGTTTGACGTAGTTCGCCCAATGTGACGTTCTACACAATAGTGAGTTATTACCCTTGCTGAGCTATTAACCTATTGGCAATAAAGAATACAGGACGTCATATCCAGTTCGAAAATGGACGAAGCAACTTTTTGTTTCAATTACAAATCGAAGGCAAGTATCTTAGGCTAGGGCTTTTTATTTACTTGATTTCTCATGTGTCAAATGAATCAATCAAATAAAAAAAGTAATTTTAATAAAAGATTAAAAGGACACTTGTTATACGTCATTCGCTCAATGTGAGATACTTCACATTGAGGAGGTCTTCCTAGGCCGAGTTGAAAACTCCAATAGCGACAACGAATACACAACATCACAAGCTCTTTCAAAACGGATCGACCAACTATTTGTTTCAATTACAAATCAAATGGGTAGTATCGAATGGATCGATCAAAAAGGAAAATGTAATATTGATGCAAGATTAAAAGGATACTAGTTGTGCATGGCTCGCTCAATGGGACATACTCGATGGGGGTGATATATTTGCCATGTCGAGTCTAATACACTGTTCGAAATAGGGAATACCGGGGGTCACAAAATCTTTCAAAATAGAAAAACCACTAACTTGTATCAATTAAAAATCATAAGGCAAGTTTTATTAAGTTAGGGTTGGTTATTTAGTTATTTTCGGATCTATCAAGTGGATTAATCCAAAACAAAACCAAAAATAGTATCCTTGAAAGATTAAAAGGACATCTGTCATACATCGTTCGCCCAGTGGGATGGACTCCATGATTGTGACGTATTTCCTGCGCCTAGTTTAACGGTCTATTACAAATAAGGAATGCACATGGTCATAAACTCCACCAAAATGGATGAACCCACTATTTATTACAATTAAAAATTAAAAGGATGATGACTTGTCTGATTGTGGACGTCCTGAATGGATCATTCAAAGAAAAAATGGAACATTCATCGGTGCTTAATTGAACACTTGTTTGACGTAGTTTGCCCAATGTGACGTTCTACACAATAGTGAGGTATTACCCTTTGCCGAGCTATTAACCTATTGGCAATAAAGAATACAGGACATCATATCTAGTTCCAAAATGGACAAAGCAACTTTTTGTTTCAATTACAAATCAGAAGGCAAGTATCTTAGGCTAGGGCTTTTTATTTACCTGATTTCTCATGTGTCAAACGAATCAATCAAACAAAAAAGTAATTTTAATAAAAGGTTAAAAGGACACTTGTTATACGTCATTCGCTCAATGTGAGATACTTCACATTGAGGAGGTCTTCCGTAGGCCAAGTTTAAAACTCCAATAGCGACTACGAATATACAACATCACAAGCTCTTTCAAAACGGATCGACCAACTATTTGTTTCAATTACAAATCAAATGGGTAGTATCGAATGGATCGATCAAAAAGGAAAATGTAATATTGATGCAAGATTAAAAGGATACTAGTTGTGCGTGGCTCGCTCAATGGGAAATACTTGACGGGGGTGATATATTTGCCATGTCGAGTCAAATACACTTGTTCGAAATAGGGAATTCCGGGGTCACAAAATCTTTCAAAATAGAAAAACCACTAACTTGTATCAATTAAAAATCATAAGGCAAGTTTTATTAAGTTAGGGTTGGTTATTTAGTTATTTTCGGATCTATCAAGTGGATTAATCCAAAACAAAACCAAAAATAGTATCCTTGAAAGATTAAAAGGACACCTGCCATACATCGTTCGCTCAAATGGGATGGACTCCATGATTGTGACGTATTTCCTGGCGCCTAGTTTAACGTTCTATTACAAATAAGGAATGCACATGGTCATAAACTCCACCAAAATGGATGAACCCACTATTTATTACAATTAAAAATCAAAAGGATGATGACTTGTCCGATTGTGGACGTCCCGAATGGATCATTCAAAGAAAAAATGGAACATTCATCGTGCTTAATTGAACACTTGTTTGACGTAGTTCGCCCAATGTGACGTTCTACACAATAGTGAGGTATTACCCTTGCTTGTGCTATTAACCTATTGGCAATAAAGAATACGGGACGTCATATCCAATTCGAAAATCGACGAAGCAACTTTTTGTTTCAATTACAAATCGAAGGCAAGTATCTTAGGCTAGGGCTTTTTACTTACTTGATTTCTCATGTGTCAAATGAATCAATCAAATAAAAAAAGTAATTTTAATAAAAGATTAAAAGGACACTTGTTATACGTCATTCGTTCAATGTGAGATACTTCACATTGAGGAGGTCTTTCCTAGGCCGAGTTTAAAACTCCAATAGCGACAACGAATACACAACATCACAAGCTCTTTCAAAACGGATCGACGAACTATTTGTTTCAATTACAAATCAAATGGGTAGTATCGAATGGATCGATCAAAAAGGAAAATGTAATATTGATGCAAGATTAAAAGGATACTAGTTGTGCGTGGCTCGCTCAATGGGACATACTCGATGGGGGTGATATATTTGCCATGTCGAGTCTAATACACTTGTTCGAAATAGGGAATACCGGGGGTCACAAAATCTTTCAAAATAGAAAAACCACTAACTTGTATCAATTAAAAATCATAAGGCAAGTTTTATTAAGTTAGGGTTGGTTATTTAGTTATTTTCGGATCTATCAAGTGGATTAATCCAAAACAAAACCAAAAATAGTATCCTTGAAAGATTAAAAGGACATCTGTCATACATCGTTCGCCCAGTGGGATGGACTCCATGATTGTGACGTATTTCCGCGCCTAGTTTAACGGTCTATTACAAATAAGGAACGCACATGGTCATAAACTCCACCAAAATGGATGAACCCACTATTTATTACAATTAAAAATCAAAAGGATGATGACTTGTATGATTGTGGACGTCCTGAATGGATCATTCAAAGAAAAAATGGAACATTCATCGGTGCTTAATTGAACACTTGTTTGACGTAGTTCGCCCAATGTGACGTTCTACACAATAGTGAGGTATTACCCTTGCCGAGCTATTAACCTATTGGCAATAAAGAATACAGGACGTCATATCCACTTCCAAAATGGACAAAGCAACTTTTTGTTTCAATTACAAATCGAAGGCAAGTATCTTAGGCTAGGGCTTTTTATTTACCTGATTTCTCATGTGTCAAATGAATCAATCAAACAAAAAAAGTAATTTTAATAAAAGATTAAATGGACACTTATTATACGTCATTCGTTCAATGTGAGATACTTCACATTGAAGAGGTCTTTCCTAGGCCGAGTTTAAAACTCCAATAGCGACAACGAATACGTAACATCACAAGCTCTTTCAAAACGGATCAACCAACTATTAGTTTCAATTACAAATCAAGTGGGTAGTATCGATCGGATCGATCAAAAAGGAAAATATAATATTGATGCGAGATTAAAAGGATACTAGTTGTGCGTGGCTCGCTCAAAGGGACATACTCGATGGGGGTGATATATTTTCCATGCCGTGTCTAATACACATTAGAAATAGGGAATACCGGAGGTCACAAACTCAATCAATATAAAAAAACCACAAACTTGTATCAATTAAAGATCATAAGGCAAGTTTTATTAAGTTAGGGTTGGTTGTTTAGTTAATTTCGGATACATCAAGTGGATTAATTCAAAACAATACCAAAAATAGTATCCTTCAAAGATTGAAAGGACATCTGTCATACATCGTTCGCTCAGTGGGATGGACTCCATGATTGTGACGTATTTCCTGCGCCTAGTTTAATGGACTATTAGAAATAGGGAATGCACATGGTCATAAACTCCACCACAATGGATGAACCCACTATTTATTCCAATTAGAAATCAAAAGATGATGACTTGTCCAACTGTGGACGTCCCGAATGGATCATTCAAAGAAAAAATGAACATTCATCGCTGCTTAATTGAACACTTGCTTGACGTAGTTCGCCCATGGTGACATTCTACACAATAGTGTGGTATTACCCTTTGCCGAGTTATTAACCTATTGGCAATAAAGAATACAGGACGTCATATCCACTTCCAAAATGGACAAAGGAACTTTTTTTTTCAATTACAAATCGAAGGCAAGTATCTTAGGCTAGGGCTTTTGATTTACTTGATTTCTCAAGTGTCAAATGAATCAATGAAACAAAAAAGTAATTTTAATAAATGATTAAAATGACACTTATTATATGTCATTCGTTCAATGTGTGGATACGTCACAATGAAGAGGTCTTTCCTAGGCTGAGTTTAAAACTCCAATAGCGACAACGAATACATATCATCACAAGCTCCTTCAAAACAGATCAACCAACTATTTGTTTCAATTACAAATCAAATGGGAAGTATCGAGTGGATCAATCAAAAAGGAAAATGTAATATTGATGCAAGATTGAAAGGATACTAGTTGTGCGTGGCTCGTGATAACGTGCATTTTATGCCGTTATTCTAGTGTTTATTTAGGATGTTTAAGAGCATGATTAGAGCCTTATTGCTTCATATATCATATATATTTGCTCTAACCCCTAGGAAGATGCTAGTTGCAAATACATGCGTTTTTAAGCTGTTTTGGCAGATTTTGGACCTCACTTTTGACATAGTAGATGACCTCAAACAATTGGCGTGCAAGAAGAAAAGTTGCTTGGAATGATGTCCTCTACCTACCAGAGAAATTTCAGAGCATTTGGAGCTAATTTGGAGTTGCACGTGAATTCACCCATATCACGTGCAAGCATATTTTTGCCTCTCGGCCTCTACAGGATGCAAGGAAGCTTGGGGAGAAGTTTGAGCTGATTTGGAGGTGCACGTGAATTCACCATATCACGTGCAAATTGGCGTGCAGAGATATTTTTGGACCGATCCAATCGTTTTTCCATGCCGATCATTTGTTCCTGAAGGCCCAAGTCCAAATTGTGGATGGAAGATAAAGTTTTTAATGTTTCGAGTGTTACTTATCAAAACTACGTCGTTTTGATAAGTGGGCTAGGTTACACACCTCAAGGCCCATCCAAACTCTATAAATAAGAGCTCCACGCCCCTTGCTAGCTATGCCTAACCCCCCTACACGTTTTTGAGAGAGAGAGAGAGGCTCCATGACTTGGAGGTGCTCCTTGACCTAGGAGAGCAGCCGTCGCAGCAGCCGTCGCGGATTTTGGAGCCTGGATTTGAAGCTTTCTTTGTGCGCGTGATCAAGAAGAAGATGTTGAGCTTTTCTCGCTTTGGTTTTGCTTGTAATCATGCGTGAGTAGTTCTTATAATCTAGGGGAGCAATGTAGCCCCCTTATTGCTTTCTTTGTGTTTATGAATATTTGGGTTTGGATGATTGAAGTTTTGCATGTTTTATGAATCTGTTCTTAAGTTCTATCTTTGGATGTACACCTTGGTATTCTTAGCCCTAGTCCGGGGCGGATTGAGATTCATAACTTATTTGTAATTGGTGTGATCATTATCCTTTTGCAAGTATGATTTATTGGCTTTGCATGTTTGTGTGTTTTGATGACCATTCCTGGCATACAACTCTTAAAAGGACCTCAATGACCATTTGTTGTCCTTGGCTTATGTTTAGCATGTTTTCAATCAGACAACCCTAATACCATGAACTAGTGGAGATAACATAGGGAGGTGAAATTGTGACCCTAGATGCTTTTAATCCTTGAAACTTAATCCTAAAATCAGTTTACTTTCTTTGTTTATTCGAAAACCAAATAAAAATTAGATCTTTAGTTTAAAAAAGAAAACTTTTTGCCAAGACATTTTATAGAACAAGAGTAATTGGGTGATTTGATTTGAGAACTAGAGAACTAGGTTAATCCCTGGTGGGTTCGACCCCTTTCTTGCTGCTATTCTTTTAGTGCAAACTTAGGGAATTTATTATTTTGAAGAGAGATTTAACGACGTTAGCTAGCTCTTTTAGAGAGGCTAAAAATCTTGTCTGTCAAATTGGCGCCGTTGCCGGGGATTCAACGGTTAACTAGTTTTTAAAATCAACATTGAGTGAAATTGTTTGAATTCCGATCTTGGTATTTTATTTTGTCTTTTACTTTGTTATTTTGTGTTCTTTATTTGTTTATTTTGCATTGTTCGGAGTCTGTTGGGTGTGTTCTTGTTGTTGTTTACAGGAACATACATCAAGGATTCCTAGTTGTGCATGCAAAGAGAGGAGGATATACAATTTACGCGGGAACCTGAAAGGTTGTTCGAGCTCGTCGTAGAGTAGCTAGGGAAGCAGGCACGTGAGGCTGAAGAAGCACTACAAGGCTTGGAGCAATCCGTAGGCGATCCGATGGCGGATCTCGGACACGATGGTGGTGCACCGCAAGGAGGGGCCAATTACAATGGCCAATATCCGGAAGAAGAGGGTAATAGGTTTATGCCCGTAACCTTCTTAGATTATGCGAGGCCGATGATGTCGGACCATTATTCTGGGATTCGGCAGACAAGAGTCCAAGCGAATAGCTTCGAGTGAAGCCGGCATTGATCAACATGGTGAGCAACAACGCGTTTGGAGGAACAGCCGTGGATGATCCACACCAGCATTTGATGAGGTTCTACCTGGATGTGCGACACCATAAAGATTAACAATGTGTCGGAGGAGGCAATAAAGCTAAGGCTTTTCCCTTTCTCTTTAAGGGATAGAGCTCTTGGCTGGTTCAACGATCCGCCAACAGGTTCAATCAACACTTGGGAGGAGATGCGGACCAAGTTCATGTCAAAGTACTTCCCTCCTTCCAAGGTGATCCAGCTCGGAGGAGAGATTAGCGAGGTTCAGGCAAGATGAGATGGAGACTCTTCATGAAGCTTGGGAGCGTTTCAAAGACTTAGTGAGAAGATGCCCTGATCATGGAAGGCCCCGGTGGATTCAAATTGAATCTTTCTACACAGGTCTTCAGTCCCATTCACAAGACAAGGTGAATGCACTCTGGAGGATGCTTGATGAATCTAGAGCCTGATGCAACGAAGCAAAGCTCTTGGAGAGGTTGTCATTAGCTGATTGGCAAGTGGTCTAATGTGCGTACTTCAAAGCCAAGGGAGAAGATTGCTTCGGTTGAAAATTCTTCCAATGATGTGCAAGCACGATTCAAGCTTTAGTGAAAGGCATGGAAGTATTGGCTCTTAAAGTTGAAGGATCACAAGCTTTACCGGTAGTTGAGCGGGGCTGGAGTGGAGCTGAAGAAGCAAATTATGTTGGAGGAAAGGGCTTGTACCGAAACAACAATTTTATCCTCAACAACAACGGCTAGGGTACAACCAAGAATCGCAAGCAATCTCAACCATTTCGGAGAACTCGGAACCGAGGGGGAGATACCTCATTTCAAGACAAATATGTTCCCCCCAGGGATGAAGCGGAATCCGTATGCTACGGATAATTATTTACACCCACCTCCAGGATTCGAGCGAAACGGCCTCGGTCGCAACAAAGAAAGAGGAAGGGTATATCGAATGTGGATGAGCCAACCAAAAGAGAGGATAATTTGGAGGAAAGAATGAAGAATATAGAAAAGTCGCTTGTGAGTTTGGCTCGGAATGTAAATCAAGGGGTGTCAACCAATACTTTTCCAAGTGACACCGAGGTGAACCCCAAGGAGAGTTGCAAGGCTATAACTCTAAGGAGCGGGAAGACACCGAATGAAGTCAAGAGCCTAAGAAGAAGGCAATTCCAGAAGAACAAAGCAGACCCTTGGAAGTCGATGACCAAGGACAATCGGATAAAGTCAAGAAAAAGTGCAAGAAAAGAAGGACAAGCAGTGAGTCAAGACAGAATAGCCGAAGAACAAAGGCAAGAGCTCAGGCCTACTATGCCATTTCCTCGGAGGCCGAGGAACCAGAGGGTTGAAGAAGAGTATGAGCGCTTCCCGAGTTTGTTCAAGAAGCTTGAGATTAACATTCCATTTGTGGAAGTTTTGGAGCAGATGCCTAGGTACGAGAAAATACATCAAAGATTTTGTGACAAAGAAGAGGAAATATGGGGATCATGAGACGGTGGCGATCCACTAACGAGGTGAGCAGTGTTGTTCAACAGAGTTTGCCCATCAAGCATAAAGATCCGGGCAGCTTTAATCTCCCTTGTGTGATTGGCAATGCACGCAAGAGCAGGCCCTATGTGATTTAGGGGCCAGCATCAATTTGATTTCCTTTGCTTTGTACAAGCGGCTTGGGCTTAAGGGCATGAAGCCCACTTCCATATCATTGCGGTTCGTCGACCGGTCTCATGGGAGGCCTGAAGGGATAATTGAAGACGTGCTAGTTAAAGTGGGTTCCTTCATATTTCCAGCGGATTTTGTTGTTTTGGAGATGGAAGAAGATAGAGGAGTTCAGCTACTCCTTGGAAGACCGTTTCTCAGAACGGGTTGCGCATTGATTGATGTTGCTCAAGGGCAGCTAACTCGAGAATTAATGAGGAGACCTTAGTCTTCCACATGGGGAAGGCTCGCAAGGTCAAGAGGAGGAGGATTGCCTTTGGGTTGAAGACCTTGAGGAATTGGTGGAAGATTACTTGGCGGAAGAAATTACCACCACCAATGATGGAGCCCTTCACTCATAGAAGCTCAACAAGATGAAGAGATGTACTTGACAACCGAGGAAAGTGAGCAAATTACAAACTCTTTGGAGCAAGCTGAGGAGGAGAAAGAAGATGACATGCCTCCAGCTCCAGAACTGAAGGAGCTGCCTGGACACCTAAGGTATGAATTTCTAGACTCTACAAATCAATTCCCTGTCATTGTTGCTTCTAATTTGAATGATGTGGAGTGTACTCAATTGTTAGAAGTCCTTAGGAAACACAAAAAGGCCCTAGGATGGAACATTGAAGACATTAGGGGTATTAGTCCAGGGATTTGCATGCATAAGATTTTAATGAATGATGACTTTAAACCCATCGCTGAAAGACAAAGAAGATTAAACCCCTGCTATGAAAGAAGTTGTTAGAAAAGAAATTTTAAAATGGAAAAATGCGGGTATAATTTATGCTATTTCGATAGTGAGTGGGTGAGTCCATTGCATGTCGTGCCCAAGAAAGGGGGGCATAACCGTGATTAAGAATGAGAAAAATGAATTGATCCCATCTCGCACCGTGACGGGGTGGAGAGTGTGTGTTGACTATAGGAAGCTGAACAAGGCCACTAGGAAGGATCATTTTCCTCTTCCTTTCATTGACCAAATGTTGGATAGGTTAGCCGGCTATAGTCACTACGCTTTTTAGATGGATATTCCGGGTATAATCAGATCATGGTTAAGCCCGAGGATCAAGAGAAGACCACCTTCACGTGCCCTTTTGGCACATTTGCATTTAGGAGAATGCCATTTGGGCTTTGTAATGCCCCCCGCCACCTTTCAAAGGTGTATGATGGCTATTTTTCAGGGTTTGGTAGAGGAGATCATGGAGGTCTTCATGGATGACTTCTCGGTGTTTGGTTCCTCTTACCAACGGTCTTGAGAAATCTAGATGTGGTCTTAGAGAGATGTGAGGAGAAGGAACTAGTCCTAAATTGGGAGAAATGCCATTTCATGGTAACCGAGGGGATAGTTCTAGGGCACAAGGTGTCCGCACATGGTTTGGAGGTAGACAAGGCAAAAATCTCCACTATTGAGACTCGCCACCTCCAACTAATGAAAAAGGAGTGAGAAGTTTCCTTGGCCATGCTGGCTTTTATAGGAGATTCATTAAGGACTTCTCAAAAATTGCAAAACCCATGAGTAGGTTGTTAGAAAAAGACACAAGCTTTGAGTTTAATGAAGATTGCTTAGAAGCTTTTAACATCCTAAAGGGTAAGTTAGTCATCGCACTGTTATAGTCACACCCGACTGGGCTCGACCTTTTGAGCTAATGTGTGATGCGAGTGATTATCTTGTGGGGGTAATCTTAGGGCAAAGGCGAGAAAAGGTGTTTAGGGTCATTTACTATGCTAGTAAGACCTTAGATGATGCTCAACGTAACTATACCACCACTGAGAAAGAGTTGCTAGCCGTGGTTTATGGTCGCAACAAGTTTAGACCGTACCTTTTGGGGTCTAAAGTCATTGTTTATACCGATCATGCTTTGCGTTGAAATATTTGTTTGCTAAAAAAGAAGCTAAGCCACGCTTGATTAGATGGGTTCTCCTCTTACAGAATTTGACCTTGAAATTAGAGACACAAAGGGAGCCCTAAATTCTGTGGCTGATCACCTCTCTCGTGTGGAGAATGCACCTAAGTCTCTACCCATTGTAGATGACTTTCCTGATGAGAAGTTGTTTGAGGTGCATCATCTTCCTTGGTTTGTCGACATAGCAAATTATTTAGCCACCGGGTTCATACCCAAGCGGTTAGACTACCACCCGAGAGAAAGAAATTGGTAGTGGATGCTAGGAAATATATTTGGGAAGACCCAATTCTTTATAGGAGGTGTCCAGGACCAAATCATAAGAAAGTGTGTCCTTGAGGAGGAGGTAGATGACATAATACATCATTGTCATGCATCACATTATGGGGGCCACTTTGGGGTGCAGAGAATCGTGGCTAAGATCATGCGGTGTGGCTTTTATTGGCCTCACATGGTAAAAGACACCTATGTCTACATCAAAAAGTGTGATAGATGTCAAAGGGTAGGTGGTCTATCTAGGAAAAATGAGATGCCATTAACCGGAATTCTTCCAGGTTGAAATTTTTGACATTTGGGGCATTGACTTCATGGGGCCCTTCCCCAATTTCGATGGGTATTCATACATTTTGCTTGTTGTGGATTATGTGTCTAAGTGGGTAGAAGCTATTCCTACTAGAGTGAATGATGCTAGGGTTGTGACTCACTTCCTTACTAGGAACATCTTTAGCCGTTTTGGGACACCAAGGGCTATAATCGGTGATGAGGGTAGTCATTTCCGCAATAAATTGTTTGATAAATTATTGAACAAGTATGGTGTCACTCATAGGAAGTCTTTAGCTTACCACCCACAAGCTAATGGACAAGCGAAGTGTCCAACAGAGAGATTAAGGCCATTTTAGAGAAAACTGTTGGAGCCAATAGGAAAGATTGGTCTCAAAGGCTTGATGAAGCCTTATGGGCATATAGGACAGCTTACAAAACTCCCATTGGGATGTCACCTTACCGTATTCTATATGGTAAGGCATGTCACTTGCCTGTGGAACTAGAACACAAGGCTCATTGGGCCTTGAAGAAGTTAAATTTCAACCCACAAGAGATCAAGGAACTTAGGATGACTCAATTAATTGAGTTAGATGAGCTTAGGTTGGATGCCTATGATAGTGCTAAATTTTACAAAGAAAGAACTAAAAAATGGCATGATAGGCAACTCAACAATGAACCTTTAACCTTAGGACAGAAAGTTCTTCTATTTAACACAAGGTTGAGGTTATTTCCTGGCAAATTAAGGTCCAAGTGGATGGGACCTTTTGTGATAGTTGATAAGAAGCCATATGGGAGCTTTGAGCTCCAAGTCTGTAGATGGCAAGAAATTTTGGGTGAATGGCAAAAAGTGAAACCTTACTTTGATTCAACTCGAGAGGGAGATAGTTGATTCCCTCTCTTTCACCATTGCATGATCATAACCGAAAGTCTAGCTACGAGACTTTAAATAAAGCGCCGGTTGGGAGGCAACCCAATGTTTATTGCTATGTTTTATTTTATGTTATTTTCTCTTATTTGTTTTCTTCAATAAATTTGTTTGCAAGCTAACCATTGTGCAGAGACTTTGTTCCTTTCTTAGCTAACCATGTGCAGGATGAGCAAATTTTTGGGTCCTGAACTTGTGGAATTATTTTTAAAGGCAAAGTCAAGGAGCAAGGAGCAAGTGAAGCCCAAAAGTGCTTGAAGATGGGCTCAAACAATTCACGTGCAAGACTTAAAGATGGTCCATAATGCATAAGCAACTCGGTGGAAAAATTTGGGCCGGTTTGGGCCTGAACGTGAGTTTGCACGTGAATTGCCCAATTCACGTGCACCTCCTTTTGAGCTGGAACTTTCTGGAATGGTAGATGAAGACCATGTGAATCACGTTTACTCTTGCACGTGAATTGCTAGTTGTCATATGGAGGCCCAAAAATGCAAAATACCGATTTTAGCCCTCCTAGAAGCTTCCCACAATTCACGTGCGAAGGAAGTATTGCTTGCCGCTCAGTGGGGACCCACCACCAAAGTTTGGGACGATTCGAGCCGCACGCCATTTCAGCCAATTCACGTGCGAGAGGGTATTTTGGTCGAACACTCGAAAAGTTAGGGGCACGTGTATCACGCCAATTGGAGCCTCTTTCCTTCGCACGCTATATAAAGGGAGGCCATCTTCAAAGGCTTCCACACCAAAATCACTCCGGATCCGAGTATTAGAGAAGCGAGACGTCGGCCGACTTTGTGGCTCAGGTGCGACGAATGGTGGCCAATGTCATCTACTATTACAGTGTGCCAAACCAGGGGTAACTGTTTTTCCTACTCCTTCTTTTATGCCATGCGGACATAGCATATTTTAAGTGTGGTGTATGGGGAGTGACTTGAGCCACTTGCTTGTCTTTTATGTTGTGATTGCATGTTTTATTTAAAAAAAAAAAAACAAAAAAAACAAAAACTGTTTTTTAGTTGCATGATTGTTTGAGTTGTTTGCTTGAATGATTTGCTTGTGGAGGCATGGATATTAAGTATGCAATTTTGGCTTAAAATTTAATTTTTATGCCACATTAGTATCATGTTGTGATAAGGGTGTTAAAGTAGTTAAAATGTGCTCGAATTGGTTTAATCATGTCTTTATCTTTTGAATGATATCACCATGTTTTTGGAGCTGAGTTTTGAATATTAGCTGAGCATGAAATGCTATGATAGACCTAAGTAACCCTTAAAGTTGAGTGAAAAAGAAATGAAAAATGAGAACAGCTTCTTTTTAGCCCTTGAGTGACATTTATGGTTTATGGGTAATAGTTTGATTTGATACTCTTCTTGCATTCAACATTGGTTATTTAATGGTAGGAGTCAAGTAAGCATGTGATTACTTGTTAGTGCTCAGTGTTTGGTGTTTAGTTAGGATGCAAGACCTCTAAGTCACTGTGGATTGTCTTTGCATTCTTTTCTTTATTGTGTGATATTATTGGAAAAGGCTGTGATATAGAATGTGAAAAAGCCATCACTTAATTGGAAAATGGGATGTGAGACATCAATGAATTTCTGTCTCTCCTTATTGTAGCAAAATGGCAAGGGTATGCATTAGAAAAATCAGTCTTATTTATGTGTTATGTGAGTAAAAAAAAAAGGAGTGAATAATCCATCAAGGGAGAGCATAAAATGCAACCTTGTAAGGTTATTACTTAAAAAAAAAAAAAAAAAAAAAAAGATTCAGAATAAAAGCCACAATGGCTTGATGTTTATGTGTGATTGTTTAGATTTGTGAAGCCACATTGGCTGATTTGTGTTTTGTTTTGAGAGTGTTGAGCTCAATTCTCTGGCTCATGTTTTGTTTATTCGGTTATTAGAATAGCGTGTGAGTTCAAATAAAGTAGAATAGTGAGTGTGTTTTCTTTGATGAGCACAATATGGAACTCTCATGATTGCTTGGCAAGTACTTAATGAATAGCCGATGGCGAGTGTAGAGATAGAGTTTTCCATCCATTGTTCATTGATAGGTATTGGGCTTGAGAATTATTATATTTGAGTGAGGCTGCTTATCCTTGGTAAGAACTTAAAGGGAAACTAGGTGCTATTTTATCATGGAATGCTTGCTCATATCTCGAAATTTAAGTGGAGATATTGCATGGTTGTTGGACTAGGGATATGGACATGAATGAACTAAGCTATGACTCATTTTGATGCTTAAATTCCCATTTCATCATGATAGAGTTGCATGCTTAGGAAACCATGATTCTCCTTGATTGTTATTTTATTTTTCTTCCGTTTGACTGCGTGTTTATTTTATTTTTGCATGCTTGTATGTTTTTGCTTGAGGACAAGCAATGGTTCAAGTGTGGTGTATTTGATAACGTGCATTTTATGCCGTTATTCTAGTGTTTATTTAGGATGTTTAAGAGCATGATTAGAGCCTTATTGCTTCATATATCATATATATTTGCTCTAACCCCTAGGAAGATGCTAGTTGCAAATACATGCGTTTTTAAGCTGTTTTGGCAGATTTTGGACCTCACTTTTGACATAGTAGATGACCTCAAACAATTGGCGTGCAAGAAGAAAAGTTGCTTGGAATGATGTCCTCTACCTACCAGAGAAATTTCAGAGCATTTGGAGCTAATTTGGAGTTGCACGTGAATTCACCCATATCACGTGCAAGCATATTTTTGCCTCTCAGGCCTCTACAGGATGCAAGGAAGCTTGGGGAGAAGTTTGAGCCGATTTGGAGGTGCACGTGAATTCACCATATCACGTGCAAATTGGCGTGCAGAGATATTTTTGGACCGATCCAATCGTTTTTCCATGCCTGATCATTTGTTCCTGAAGGCCCAAGTCCAAATTGTGGATGGAAGATAAAGTTTTTAATGTTTCGAGTGTTACTTATCAAAACTACGTCGTTTTGATAAGTGGGCTAGGTTACACACCTCAAGGCCCATCCAAACTCTATAAATAAGAGCTCCACGCCCCTTGCTAGCTATGCCTAACCCCCCTACACGTTTTAGAGAGAGAGAGAGGCTCCATGACTTGGAGGTGCTCCTTGACCTAGGAGAGCAGCCGTCGCAGCTGCCCGTCGCGGATTTTGGAGCCTGGATTTGAAGCTTTTTTGTGCGCGTGATCAAGAAGAAGATGTTGAGCTTTTCTCGCTTTGGTTTTGCTTGTAATCATGCGTGAGTAGTTCTTATAATCTAGGGGAGCAATGTAGCCCCCTTGTTGCTTTGCCGTGTTTATGAATATTTGGGTTTGGATGATTGAAGTTTTGCATGTTTTATGAATCTGTTCTTAAGTTCTATCTTTGGATGTACACCTTGGTATTCTTAGCCCTAGTCGGGGGCGGATTGAGATTCATAACTTATTTGTAATTGGTGTGATCATTATCCTTTTGCAAGTATGATTTATTGGCTTTGCATGTTTGTGTGTTTTGATGACCATTCTGGCATACAACTCTTAAAAGGACCTCAATGACCATTTGTTGTCCTTGGCTTATGTTTAGCATGTTTTCAATCGACAACCCTAATACCATGAACTAGTGGAGATAACATAGGGAGGTGAAATTGTGACCCTAGATGCTTTTAATCCTTGAAACTTAATCCTAAAATCAGTTTACTTTCTTTGTTTATTCAGAAAACCAAATAAAAATTAGATCTTTAGTTTAAAAAAGAAAACTTTTTGCCAAGACATTTTATAGAACAAGAGTAATTGGGTGATTTGATTTGAGAACTAGAGAACTAGGTTAATCCCTGTGGGTTCGACCCCTTTCTTGTCGCTATTCTTTTAGTGCAAACTTAGGGAATTTATTATTTTGAAGAGAGATTTAACGACGTTAGCTAGCTCTTTTAGAGAGGCTAAAAATCTTGTCTGTCAAATTGGCGCCGTTGCCGGGGATTCAACGGTTAACTAGTTTTTAAAATCAACATTGAGTGAAATTGTTTGAATTTCGATCTTGGTATTTTATTTTGTCTTTTACTTTCTGTTATTTTGTGTTCTTTATTTGTTTATTTTGCATTGTTCGGAGCTGTTGGGTGTGTTCTTGTTGTTGTTTACAGGAACATACATCAAGGATTCCTAGTTGTGCATGCAAAGAGAGGAGGATATACAATTTACGCGGGAACCTGAAAGGTTGTTCGAGAGCTCGTCGTAGAGTAGCTAGGGAAGCAAGACGTGAGGTCAAGAAGCACTACAAGGCTTGGAGCAATCCGTAGGCGATCTGATGGCAGATCTCGGACCCGATGGTGGTGCACCGCAAGGAGGGGCCAATTACAATGGCCAATATCCAGAAGAAGAGGGTAATAGGTTTATGCCCCGGAACCTTCTTAGATTATGCGAGGCCGATGATGTCGGACCATTATTCTGGGGATTCGGCAGACAAGAGTCCAAGCGAATAGCTTCGAGCCGAAGCCGGCATTGATCAACATGGTGAGCAACAACGCGTTTGGAGGAACAGCCGTGGATGATCCACACCAAGCATTTGATGAGGTTCTACCGGATGTGCGACACCATAAAGATTAACAATGTGTCGGAGGAGGCAATAAAGCTAAGGCTTTTCCCTTTCTCTTTAAGGGATAGAGCTCTTGGCTGGTTCACCATCGCCAACAAGTTCAATCAACACTTGGGAGGAGATGCGGACCAAGTTCATGTCAAAGTACTTCCCTCCTTCCAAGGTGATCCAGCTCGAGAGGAGAGATTAGCGAGGTTCAGGCAAGATGAGATGGAGACTCTTCATGAAGCTTGGGAGCGTTTCAAAGACTTAGTGAGAAGATGCCCTGATCATGGAAGGCCCCAGTGGATTCAAATTGAATCTTTCTACACAGGTCTTCGGTCCCATTCACAAGACAAGGTGAATGCAATTCTTGGAGGATGCTTGATGAATCTAGAGCCTGATGCACAGCAGAGCTCTTGGAGAGGTTGTCATTAGCTGATTGGCGGTGGTCTAATGTGCGTACTTCAAAGCCAAGGGAGAAGATTGCTTCGGTTGAAAATTCTTCCAATGATGTGCAAGCACGAGATTCAAGCTTTAGTGAAAGGCATGGAAGTATTGGCTCTTAAAGTTGAAGGATCACAAGCTTTACCAGGTAGTTGAGCGGGGCTGAGTGGAGCTGAAGAAGCAAATTATGTTGGAGGAAAGGGCTTGTACCGAAAAAAGCAATTTTATCCTCAACAACAACGGCTAGGGTACAACCAGAATCAGCAAGAATCTCAACCATTTCGGAGAACTCGGAACCGAGGGGGAGATACCTCATTTCAAGACAAATATGTTCCCCCAGGGATGAAGCGAGAATCCGTATGCTACGGATAATTATTTACACCCACCTCCAGGATTCGAGCGAAAATTGACCTCGGTCGCAACAAAGAAAGAGGAAGGGTATATCGGAATGTGGATGAGCCAACCAAAAGAGAGGATAATTTGGAGGAAAGAATGAAGAATATAGAAAAAGCTGCTTGTGAGTTTGGCTCGGAATGTAAATCAAGGGGTGTCAACCAATACTTTTCCAAGTGACACCGAGGTGAACCCCAAGGAGAGTTGCAAGGCTATAACTCTAAGGAGCGGGAAGACACCGAATGAAGTGAAGAGCCTAAGAAGAAGGCAATTCCAGGAAGAACAAAGCAGACCCTTGGAAGTGATGACCAAGGACAATCGGATAAAGTGAAGAAAAAGTGCAAGAAAAGAAGGACAAGCGAGTGAGTCAAGACAGAATAGTGAAGAACAAAGGCAAGAGCTCAGGCCTACTATGCCATTTCCTCGGAGGCCGAGGAACCGAGAGGGTTGAAGAAGAGTATGAGCGCTTCCTGAGTTTGTTCAAGAAGCTTGAGATTAACATTCCATTTGTGGAAGTTTTGGAGCAGATGCCTAGGTACAGAAAATACATCAAAGATTTTGTGACAAAGAAGAGGAAATATGGGGATCATGAGACGGTGGCGATCACTAACGAGGTGAGCGGTGTTGTTCAACGAGTTTGCCCATCAAGCATAAAGATCCGGGCAGCTTTAATCTCCCTTGTGTGATTGGCAATGCACCGCAAGAACAGGCCCTATGTGATTTAGGGGCCAGCATCAATTTGATTTCCTTTGCTTTGTACAAGCAGCTTGGGCTTAAGGGCATGAAGCCCACTTCCATATCATTGCGGTTCTTTGACCGGTCTCTGGGAGGCCTGAAGGGATAATTGAAGACGTGCTAGTTAAAGTGGGTTCCTTCATATTTCCAGCGGATTTTGTTGTTTTGGAGATGGAAGAAGATAGAGGAGTTCGCTACTCCTTGGAAGACCGTTTCTCGAACGGGTTGCGCATTGATTGATGTTGCTCAAGGGCAGCTAACTCGAGAATTAATGAGGAGACCTTAGTCTTCCACATGGGGAAGGCTCTGCAAGGTCAAGAGGAGGAGGATTGCCTTTGGGTTGAAGACCTTGAGGAATTGGTGGAAGATTACTTGGCGTAAGAAATTACCACCACCAATGATGGAGCCCTTCACTCATAGAAGCTCAACAAGATGAAGAGATGTACTTGACAACCGAGGAAAGTGAGCAAATTACAAACTCTTTGGAGCAAGCCGAGGAGGAGAAAGAAGATGACATGCCTCCGGCTCCAGGAACCGAAGGAGCTGCCTGGACACCTAAGGTATGAATTTCTAGACTCTACAAATCAATTCCCTGTCATTGTTGCTTCTAATTTGAATGATGTGGAGTGTACTCAATTGTTAGAAGTCCTTAGGAAACACAAAAAGGCCCTAGGATGGAACATTGAAGACATTAGGGGTATTAGTCCAGGGATTTGCATGCATAAGATTTTAATGAATGATGACTTTAAACCCAATCTCGAAAGACAAAGAAGATTAAACCCTGCTATGAAAGAAGTTGTTAGAAAAGAAATTTTAAAATGGAAAAATGCGGGTATAATTTATGCTATTTCGATAGTGAGTGGGTGAGTCCATTGCATGTTGTGCCCAAGAAAGGGGGGCATGACCGTGATTAAGAATGAGAAAAATGAATTGATCCCATCTCGCACCGTGACGGGGTGGAGAGTGTGTGTTGACTATAGGAAGTCGAACAAGGCCACTAGGAAGGATCATTTTCCTCTTCCTTTCATTGACCAAATGTTGGATAGGTTAGCTGGCTATAGTCACTACCGCTTTTTAGATGGATATTCCGGGTATAATCAGATCATGGTTAAGCCCGAGGATCAAGAGAAGACCACCTTCACGTGCCCTTTTGGCACATTTGCATTTAGGAGAATGCCATTTGGGCTTTGTAATGCCCCTGCCACCTTTCAAAGGTGTATGATGGCTATTTTTCAGGGTTTGGTAGAGGAGATCATGGAGGTCTTCATGGATGACTTCTCGGTGTTTGGTTCCTCTTACCACCAAGGTGCTTGAGAAATCTAGATGTGGTCTTAGAGAGATGTGAGGAGAAGGAACTAGTCCTAAATTGGGAGAAATGCCATTTCATGGTAACTCGAGGGGATAGTTCTAGGGCACAAGGTGTCTGCACATGGTTTGGAGGTAGACAAGGCAAAAATCTCCACTATTGAGACTCGCCACCTCCAACTAATGAAAAAGGAGTGAGAAGTTTCCTTGGCCATGCTGGCTTTTATAGGAGATTCATTAAGGACTTCTCAAAAATTGCAAAACCCATGAGTAGGTTGTTAGAAAAAGACACAAGCTTTGAGTTTAATGAAGATTGCTTAGAAGCTTTTAACATCCTAAAGGGTAAGTTAGTCATCGCATTTGTTATAGTCACACCCGATTGGGCTCACCTTTTGAGCTAATGTGTGATGCGAGTGATTATCCTGTGGGGGTAGTCTTAGGGCAAAGGCGAGAAAAGGTGTTTAGGGTCATTTACTATGCTAGTAAGACCTTAGATGATGCTCAACGAACTATACCACCACCGAGAAAGAGTTGCTAGCCGTGGTTTATGGCCGCAACAAGTTTAGACCGTACCTTTTGGGGTCTAAAGTCATTGTTTATACCGATCATGCTTTGCGTTGAAATATTTGTTTGCTAAAAAAGAAGCTAAGCCACGCTTGATTAGATGGGTTCTCCTCTTACAGGAATTTGACCTTGAAATTAGAGACACAAAGGGAGCCCTAAATTCGTGGCTGATCACCTCTCTCGTGTGGAGAATGCACCTAAGTCTCTACCCATTGTAGATGACTTTCCTGATGAGAAGTTGTTTGAGGTGCATCATCTTCCTTGGTTTGCCGACATAGCAAATTATTTAGCCACCTGGGTTCATACCCAAGCGGTTAGACTACCACCAGGAGAAAGAAATTGGTAGTGGATGCTAGGAAATATATTTGGGAAGACCCAATTCTTTATAGGAGGTGTCCAGACCAAATCATAAGAAAGTGTGTCCTTGAGGAGGAGGTAGATGACATAATACATCATTGTCATGCATCACATTATGGGGGCCACTTTGGGGTGCAGAGAACCTGTGGCTAAGATCATGCGGTGTGGCTTTTATTGGCCTCACATGGTAAAAGACACCTATGTCTACATCAAAAAGTGTGATAGATGTCAAAGGGTAGGTGGTCTATCTAGGAAAAATGAGATGCCATTAACCGGAATTCTTCCGGTTGAAATTTTTGACATTTGGGGCATTGACTTCATGGGGCCCTTCCCCAATTTCGATGGGTATTCATACATTTTGCTTGTTGTGGATTATGTGTCTAAGTGGGTAGAAGCTATTCCTACTAGAGTGAATGATGCTAGGGTTGTGACTCACTTCCTTACTAGGAACATCTTTAGCCGTTTTGGGACACCAAGGGCTATAATCGGTGATGAGGGTAGTCATTTCGCAATAAATTGTTTGATAAATTATTGAACAAGTATGGTGTCACTCATAGGAAGTCTTTAGCTTACCACCCACAAGCTAATGGACAAGCGAAGTGTCCAACAGAGAGATTAAGGCCATTTTAGAGAAAACTGTTGGAGCCAATAGGAAAGATTGGTCTCAAAGGCTTGATGAAGCCTTATGGGCATATAGGACAGCTTACAAAACTCCCATTGGGATGTCACCTTACCGTATTCTATATGGTAAGGCATGTCACTTGCCTGTGGAACTAGAACACAAGGCTCATTGGGCCTTGAAGAAGTTAAATTTCAACCCACAAGAGATCAAGGAACTTAGGATGACTCAATTAATTGAGTTAGATGAGCTTAGGTTGGATGCCTATGATAGTGCTAAATTTTACAAAGAAAGAACTAAAAAATGGCATGATAGGCAACTCAACAATGAACCTTTAACCTTAGGACAGAAAGTTCTTCTATTTAACACAAGGTTGAGGTTATTTCCTGGCAAATTAAGGTCCAAGTGGATGGGACCTTTTGTGATAGTTGATAAGAAGCCATATGGGAGCTTTGAGCTCCAAGTCTGTAGATGGCAAGAAATTTTGGGTGAATGGCAATAGGTGAAACCTTACTTTGATTCAACTCAGAGGGAGATAGTTGATTCCCTCTCTTTCACCATTGCATGATCATAACCGAAAGTCTAGCTACGAGACTTTAAATAAAGCGCCGGTTGGGAGGCAACCCAATGTTTATTGCTATGTTTTATTTTATGTTATTTTCTCTTATTTGTTTTCTTCAATAAATTTGTTTGCAAGCTAACCATTGTGCAGGAGACTTTGTTCCTTTCTTAGCTAACCATGTGCAGGATGAGCAAATTTTTGGGTCCTGAACTTGTGGAATTATTTTTAAAGGCAAAGTCAAGGAGCAAGGAGCAAGTGAAGCCCAAAAGTGCTTGAAGATGGGCTCAAACAATTCACGTGCAAGACTTAAAGATGGTCCATAATGCATAAGCAACTCGGTGGAAAAATTTGGGCCGGTTTGGGCCTGAACGTGAGTTTGCACGTGAATTGCCCAATTCACGTGCACCTCCTTTTGAGCCGGAACTTTCTGGAATGGTAGATGAAGACCATGTGAATCACGTTTACTCTTGCACGTGAATTGCTAGTTGTCATATGGAGGCCCAAAAATGCAAAATACCGATTTTAGCCCTCCTAGAAGCTTCCCACAATTCACGTGCGAAGGAAGTATTGCTTGCCGGCTCAGTGGGGACCCACCACCAAAGTTTGGGACGATTCCGACTTGCACGCCATTTCAGCCAATTCACGTGCAGAGGGTATTTTGGTCGAACACTCGAAAAGTTAGGGGCACGTGTATCACGCCAATTGGAGCCTCTTTCCTTCGCACGCTATATAAAGGGAGGCCATCTTCAAAGGCTTCCACACCAAAATCACTCCAGATCCGAGTATTAGAGAGGCGAGACGTCGGCCGACTTTGTGGCTCAGTGCGACGAATGGTGGCCAATGTCATCTACTATTACAGTGTGCCAAACCAGGGGTAACTGTTTTTCCTACTCCTTCTTTTTATGCCATGCGGACATAGCATATTTTAAGTGTGGTGTATGGGGAGTGACTTGAGCCACTTGCTTGTCTTTTATGTTGTGATTGCATGTTTTATTTAAAAAAAAAAAAAAAAAAAAAAAAAAAACTGTTTTTAGTTGCATGATTGTTTGAGTTGTTTGCTTGAATGATTTGCTTGTGGAGGCATGGATATTAAGTATGCAATTTTGGCTTAAAATTTAATTTTTATGCCACATTAGTATCATGTTGTGATAAGGGTGTTAAAGTAGTTAAAATGTGCTCGAATTGGTTTAATCATGTCTTTATCTTTTGAATGATATCACCATGTTTTTGGAGCCGAGTTTTGAATATTAGCTGAGCATGAAATGCTATGATAGACCTAAGTAACCCTTAAAGTTGAGTGAAAAAGAAATGAAAAATGAGAACAAACTTCTTTTTAGCCCTTGAGTGACATTTATGGTTTATGGGTAATAGTTTGATTTGATACTCTTCTTGCATTCAACATTGGTTATTTAATGGTAGGAGTCAAGTAAGCATGTGATTACTTGTTAGTGCTCGGTGTTTGGTGTTTAGTTAGGATGCAAGACCTCTAAGTCATTGTGGATTGTCTTTGCATTCTTTTCTTTATTGTGTGATATTATTGGAAAAGGTTGTGATATAGAATGTGAAAAAGCCATCACTTAATTGGAAAATGGGATGTGAGACATCAATGAATTTCTGTCTCTCCTTATTGTAGCAAAATGGCAAGGGTATGCATTAGAAAAATCAGTCTTATTTATGTGTTATGTGAGTAAAAAAAAAGGAGTGAATAATCCATCAAGGGAGAGCATAAAATGCAACCTTGTAAGGTTATTACTTAAAAAAAAAAAAAAAAAGATTCAGAATAAAAGCCACAATGGCTTGATGTTTATGTGTGATTGTTTAGATTTGTGAAGCCACATTGGCTGATTTGTGTTTTGTTTTGAGAGTGTTGAGCTCAATTCTCCGGCTCATGTTTTGTTTATTCGGTTATTAGAATAGCGTGTGAGTTCAAATAAAGTAGAATAGTGAGTGTGTTTTCTTTGATGAGCACAATATGGAACTCTCATGATTGCTTGGCAAGTACTTAATGAATAGCCGATGGCGAGTGTAGAGATAGAGTTTTCCATCCATTGTTCATTGATAGGTATTGGGCTTGAGAATTATTATATTTGAGTGAGGCTGCTTATCCTTGGTAAGAACTTAAAGGGAAACTAGGTGCTATTTTATCATGGAATGCTTGCTCATATCTGAAATTTAAGTGGAGATATTGCATGGTTGTTGGACTAGGGATATGGACATGAATGAACTAAGCTATGACTCATTTTGATGCTTAAATTCCCATTTCATCATGATAGAGTTGCATGCTTAGGAAACCATGATTCTCCTTGATTGTTATTTTATTTTTCTTCCGTTTGACTGCGTGTTTATTTTATTTTTGCATGCTTGTATGTTTTTGCTTGAGGACAAGCAATGGTTCAAGTGTGGTGTATTTGATAACGTGCATTTTATGCCGTTATTCTAGTGTTTATTTAGGATGTTTAAGAGCATGATTAGAGCCTTATTGCTTCATATATCATATATATTTGCTCTAACCCCTAGGAAGATGCTAGTTGCAAATACATGCGTTTTTTAAGTCGTTTTGGCAGATTTTGGACCTCACTTTTGACATAGTAGATGACCTCAAACAATTGGCGTGCAAGAAGAAAAGTTGCTTGGAATGATGTCCTCTACCTACCAGAGAAATTTCAGAGCATTTGGAGCTAATTTGGAGTTGCACGTGAATTCACCCATATCACGTGCAAGCATATTTTTGCCTCTCAGGCCTCTACAGGATGCAAGGAAGCTTGGGGAGAAGTTTGAGCTGATTTGGAGGTGCACGTGAATTCACCATATCACGTGCAAATTGGCGTGCAGAGATATTTTTGGACCGATCCAATCGTTTTTCCATGCCGATCATTTGTTCCTGAAGGCCCAAGTCCAAATTGTGGATGGAAGATAAAGTTTTTAATGTTTCGAGTGTTACTTATCAAAACTACGTCGTTTTGATAAGTGGGCTAGGTTACACACCTCAAGGCCCATCCAAACTCTATAAATAAGAGCTCCACGCCCCTTGCTAGCTATGCCTAACCCCCCTACACGTTTTGAGAGAGAGAGAGAGGCTCCATGACTTGGAGGTGCTCCTTGACCTAGGAGAGCAGCCGTCGCGCAGCGGCCGTCGCGGATTTTGGAGCCTGGATTTGAAGCTTTGCTGTGCGCGTGATCAAGAAGAAGATGTTGAGCTTTTTCGCTTTGGTTTTGCTTGTAATCATGCGTGAGTAGTTCTTATAATCTAGGGGAGCAATGTAGCCCCCTTGTTGCTTTCTTGTGTTTATGAATATTTGGGTTTGGATGATTGAAGTTTTGCATGTTTTATGAATCTGTTCTTAAGTTCTATCTTTGGATGTACACCTTGGTATTCTTAGCCCTAGTCCTGGGGCGGATTGAGATTCATAACTTATTTGTAATTGGTGTGATCATTATCCTTTTGCAAGTATGATTTATTGGCTTTGCATGTTTGTGTGTTTTGATGACCATTCTGGCATACAACTCTTAAAAGGACCTCAATGACCATTTGTTGTCCTTGGCTTATGTTTAGCATGTTTTCAATCGACAACCCTAATACCATGAACTAGTGGAGATAACATAGGGAGGTGAAATTGTGACCCTAGATGCTTTTAATCCTTGAAACTTAATCCTAAAATCAGTTTACTTTCTTTGTTTATTCAGAAAACCAAATAAAAATTAGATCTTTAGTTTAAAAAAAGAAAACTTTTTGCCAAGACATTTTATAGAACAAGAGTAATTGGGTGATTTGATTTGAGAACTAGAGAACTAGGTTAATCCCTGTGGGTTCGACCCCTTTCTTTGTCGCTATTCTTTTAGTGCAAACTTAGGGAATTTATTATTTTGAAGAGAGATTTAACGACGTTAGCTAGCTCTTTTAGAGAGGCTAAAAATCTTGTCTATCAAATTGGCGCCGTTGCCGGGGATTCAACGGTTAACTAGTTTTTAAAATCAACATTGAGTGAAATTGTTTGAATTCTGATCTTGGTATTTTATTTTGTCTTTTACTTTCTGTTATTTTGTGTTCTTTATTTGTTTATTTTGCATTGTTCGGAGCTGTTGGGTGTGTTCTTGTTGTTGTTTACAGGAACATACATCAAGGATTCCTAGTTGTGCATGCAAAGAGAGGAGGATATACAATTTACGCGGGAACCTGAAAGGTTGTTCAGAGCTCGTCGTAGAGTAGCTAGGGAAGCAGCACGTGAGGCTGAAGAAGCACTACAAGGCTTGGAGCAATCCGTAGGCGATCCGATGGCAGATCTCGGACCGATGGTGGTGCACCGCAAGGAGGGGCCAATTACAATGGCCAATATCCAGAAGAAGAGGGTAATAGGTTTATGCCCAGAACCTTCTTAGATTATGCGAGGCCGATGATGTCAGACCATTATTCTGGGATTCGGCAGACAAGAGTCCAAGCGAATAGCTTCGAGCTGAAGCCGGCATTGATCAACATGGTGAGCAACAACGCGTTTGGAGGAACAGCCGTGGATGATCCACACCAAGCATTTGATGAGGTTCTACCAGGATGTGCGACACCATAAAGATTAACAATGTGTCGGAGGAGGCAATAAAGCTAAGGCTTTTCCCTTTCTCTTTAAGGGATAGAGCTCTTGGCTGGTTCAACATCGCCAACAAGTTCAATCAACACTTGGGAGGAGATGCAGACCAAGTTCATGTCAAAGTACTTCCCTCCTTCCAAGGTGATCCAGCTCAGAGGAGAGATTAGCAGGTTCAGGCAAGATGAGATGGAGACTCTTCATGAAGCTTGGGAGCGTTTCAAAGACTTAGTGAGAAGATGCCCTGATCATGGAAGGCCCCAGTGGATTCAAATTGAATCTTTCTACACAGGTCTTCAGTCCCATTCACAAGACAAGGTGAATGCAGCTGCTGGAGGATGCTTGATGAATCTAGAGCCTGATGCAGCAGCAGAGCTCTTGGAGAGGTTGTCATTAGCTGATTGGCGGTGGTCTAATGTGCGTACTTCAAAGCCAAGGGAGAAGATTGCTTCGATTGAAAATTCTTCCAATGATGTGCAAGCACGGATTCAAGCTTTAGTGAAAGGCATGGAAGTATTGGCTCTTAAAGTTGAAGGATCACAAGCTTTACCGGTAGTTGAGCCAGGGCTGGAGTGGGCTGAAGAAGCAAATTATGTTGGAGGAAAGGGCTTGTACCAAGCTGCAATTTTATCCTCAACAACAACACTAGGGTACAACCAGAATCAGCAGCAATCTCAACCATTTCGAGAGAACTCGGAACCGAGGGGGAGATACCTCATTTCAAGACAAATATGTTCCCCCAGGGATGAAGCGGAATCCGTATGCTACGGATAATTATTTACACCCACCTCCAGGATTCGAGCGAAAGTTGACCTCGGTCGCAACAAGAAAGAGGAAGGGTATATCGGAATGTGGATGAGCCAACCAAAAGAGAGGATAATTTGGAGGAAAGAATGAAGAATATAGAAAAGCCGCTTGTGAGTTTGGCTCGGGAATGTAAATCAAGGGGTGTCAACCAATACTTTTCCAAGTGACACCTGAGGTGAACCCCAAGGAGAGTTGCAAGGCTATAACTCTAAGGAGCGGGAAGACATCGAATGAAGCCGAAGAGCCTAAGAAGAAGGCAATTCCGGGAAGAACAAAGCAGACCCTTGGAAGTCGATGACCAAGGACAATCGGATAAAGTCAAGAAAAAGTGCAAGAAAAGAAGGACAAGCAACTGAGTCAAGACAGAATAGTCAAGAACAAAGGCAAGAGCTCAGGCCTACTATGCCATTTCCTCGGAGGCCGAGGAACCAGGAGGGTTGAAGAAGAGTATGAGCGCTTCCTGAGTTTGTTCAAGAAGCTTGAGATTAACATTCCATTTGTGGAAGTTTTGGAGCAGATGCCTAGGTACGAAAAAATACATCAAAGATTTTGTGACAAAGAAGAGGAAATATGGGGATCATGAGACGGTGGCGGTCACTAACGAGGTGAGCAGTGTTGTTCAACTGAGTTTGCCCATCAAGCATAAAGATCCGGGCAGCTTTAATCTCCCTTGTGTGATTGGCAATGCACCGCAGCAGCAGGCCCTATGTGATTTAGGGGCCAGCATCAATTTGATTTCCTTTGCTTTGTACAAGCGACTTGGGCTTAAGGGCATGAAGCCCACTTCCATATCATTGCGGTTCTTGACCGGTCATCGGGAGGCCTGAAGGGATAATTGAAGACGTGCTAGTTAAAGTGGGTTCCTTCATATTTCCAGCGGATTTTGTTGTTTTGGAGATGGAAGAAGATAGAGGAGTTCAGCTACTCCTTGGAAGACCGTTTCTCGAACGGGTTGCGCATTGATTGATGTTGCTCAAGGGCAGCTAACTCGAGAATTAATGAGGAGACCTTAGTCTTCCACATGGGGAAGGCTCGCAAGGTCAAGAGGAGGAGGATTGCCTTTGGGTTGAAGACCTTGAGGAATTGGTGGAAGATTACTTGGCGGAAGAAATTACCACCACCAATGATGGAGCCCTTCAGCTCATAGAAGCTCAACAAGATGAAGAGATGTACTTGACAACCGAGGAAAGTGAGCAAATTACAAACTCTTTGGAGCAAGCCGAGGAGGAGAAAGAAGATGACATGCCTCCAGCTCCAGAACCGAAGGAGCTGCCTGGACACCTAAGGTATGAATTTCTAGACTCTACAAATCAATTCCCCGTCATTGTTGCTTCTAATTTGAATGATGTGGAGTGTACTCAATTGTTAGAAGTCCTTAGGAAACACAAAAAGGCCCTAGGATGGAACATTGAAGACATTAGGGGTATTAGTCCAGGGATTTGCATGCATAAGATTTTAATGAATGATGACTTTAAACCCATCTTTGAAAGACAAAGAAGATTAAACCCTGCTATGAAAGAAGTTGTTAGAAAAGAAATTTTAAAATGGAAAAATGCGGGTATAATTTATGCTATTTCGATAGTGAGTGGGTGAGTCCATTGCATGTTGTGCCCAAGAAAGGGGGGGCATGACTGTGATTAAGAATGAGAAAAATGAATTGATCCCATCTCGCACCGTGACGGGGTGGAGAGTGTGTGTTGACTATAGGAAGCTGAACAAGGCCACTAGGAAGGATCATTTTCCTCTTCCTTTCATTGACCAAATGTTGGATAGGTTACTGGCTATAGTCACTACTTGCTTTTTAGATGGATATTCCGGGTATAATCAGATCATGGTTAAGCCCGAGGATCAAGAGAAGACCACCTTCACGTGCCCTTTTGGCACATTTGCATTTAGGAGAATGCCATTTGGGCTTTGTAATGCCCCTGCCACCTTTCAAAGGTGTATGATGGCTATTTTTCAGGGTTTGGTAGAGGAGATCATGGAGGTCTTCATGGATGACTTCTCGGTGTTTGGTTCCTCTTACCAACAGTGCTTGAGAAATCTAGATGTGGTCTTAGAGAGATGTGAGGAGAAGGAACTAGTCCTAAATTGGGAGAAATGCCATTTCATGGTAACCGAGGGGATAGTTCTAGGGCACAAGGTGTCTGCACATGGTTTGGAGGTAGACAAGGCAAAAATCTCCACTATTGAGACTCGCCACCTCCAACTAATGAAAAAGGAGTGAGAAGTTTCCTTGGCCATGCTGGCTTTTATAGGAGATTCATTAAGGACTTCTCAAAAATTGCAAAACCCATGAGTAGGTTGTTAGAAAAAGACACAAGCTTTGAGTTTAATGAAGATTGCTTAGAAGCTTTTAACATCCTAAAGGGTAAGTTAGTCATCGCACCTGTTATAGTCACACCTGACCGGGCTCACCTTTTGAGCTAATGTGTGATGCGAGTGATTATCTTTGTGGGGGTAGTCTTAGGGCAAAGGCGAGAAAAGGTGTTTAGGGTCATTTACTATGCTAGTAAGACCTTAGATGATGCTCAACGTAACTATACCACCATCGAGAAAGAGTTGCTAGCCGTGGTTTATGGCGCAACAAGTTTAGACCGTACCTTTTGGGGTCTAAAGTCATTGTTTATACCGATCATGCTTTGCGTTGAAATATTTGTTTGCTAAAAAAAGAAGCTAAGCCACGCTTGATTAGATGGGTTCTCCTCTTACAGGAATTTGACCTTGAAATTAGAGACACAAAGGGAGCCCTAAATTCCGTGGCTGATCACCTCTCTCGTGTGGAGAATGCACCTAAGTCTCTACCCATTGTAGATGACTTTCCTGATGAGAAGTTGTTTGAGGTGCATCATCTTCCTTGGTTTGTCGACATAGCAAATTATTTAGCCACTGGGTTCATACCCAAGCGTTAGACTACCACCAGGAGAAAGAAATTGGTAGTGGATGCTAGGAAATATATTTGGGAAGACCCAATTCTTTATAGGAGGTGTCCAGACCAAATCATAAGAAAGTGTGTCCTTGAGGAGGAGGTAGATGACATAATACATCATTGTCATGCATCACATTATGGGGGCCACTTTGGGGTGCAGAGAACTCGTGGCTAAGATCATGCAGTGTGGCTTTTATTGGCCTCACATGGTAAAAGACACCTATGTCTACATCAAAAAGTGTGATAGATGTCAAAGGGTAGGTGGTCTATCTAGGAAAAATGAGATGCCATTAATCGGAATTCTTCCAGTTGAAATTTTTGACATTTGGGGCATTGACTTCATGGGGCCCTTCCCCAATTCTGATGGGTATTCATACATTTTGCTTGCTGTGGATTATGTGTCTAAGTGGGTAGAAGCTATTCCTACTAGAGTGAATGATGCTAGGGTTGTGACTCACTTCCTTACTAGGAACATCTTTAGCCGTTTTGGGACACCAAGGGCTATAATCGGTGATGAGGGTAGTCATTTCGCAATAAATTGTTTGATAAATTATTGAACAAGTATGGTGTCACTCATAGGAAGTCTTTAGCTTACCACCCACAAGCTAATGGACAAGCGAAGTGTCCAACAGAGAGATTAAGGCCATTTTAGAGAAAACCTGTTGGAGCCAATAGGAAAGATTGGTCTCAAAGGCTTGATGAAGCCTTATGGGCATATAGGACAGCTTACAAAACTCCCATTGGGATGTCACCTTACCGTATTCTATATGGTAAGGCATGTCACTTGCCTGTGGAACTAGAACACAAGGCTCATTGGGCCTTGAAGAAGTTAAATTTCAACCCACAAGAGATCAAGGAACTTAGGATGACTCAATTAATTGAGTTAGATGAGCTTAGGTTGGATGCCTATGATAGTGCTAAATTTTACAAAGAAAGAACTAAAAAATGGCATGATAGGCAACTCAACAATGAACCTTTAACCTTAGGACAGAAAGTTCTTCTATTTAACACAAGGTTGAGGTTATTTCCTGGCAAATTAAGGTCCAAGTGGATGGGACCTTTTGTGATAGTTGATAAGAAGCCATATGGGAGCTTTGAGCTCCAAGTCTGTAGATGGCAAGAAATTTTGGGTGAATGGCAATAGGCTGAAACCTTACTTTGATTCAACTCGAGGGAGATAGTTGATTCCCTCTCTTTCACCATTGCATGATCATAACCGAAAGTCTAGCTACGGACTTTAAATAAAGCGCTGGTTGGGAGGCAACCCAATGTTTATTGCTATGTTTTATTTTATGTTATTTTCTCTTATTTGTTTTCTTCAATAAATTTGTTTGCAAGCTAACCATTGTGCAGGAGACTTTGTTCCTTTCTTAGCTAACCATGTGCAGGATGAGCAAATTTTTGGGTCCTGAACTTGTGGAATTATTTTTAAAGGCAAAGTCAAGGAGCAAGGAGCAAGTGAAGCCCAAAAGTGCTTGAAGATGGGCTCAAACAATTCACGTGCAAGACTTAAAGATGGTCCATAATGCATAAGCAACTCGGTGGAAAAATTTGGGCCAGTTTGGGCTTGAACGTGAGTTTGCACGTGAATTGCCCAATTCACGTGCACCTCCTTTTGAGCCGGAACTTTCGGAATGGTAGATGAAGACCATGTGAATCACGTTTACTCTTGCACGTGAATTGCTAGTCGTCATATGGAGGCCCAAAAATGCAAAATACCGATTTTAGCCCTCCTAGAAGCTTCCCACAATTCACGTGCATAAGGAAGTATTGCTTGCCCAGCTCGGTGGGGACCCACCACCAAAGTTTGGGACGATTCTCGACCCGCACGCCATTTCAGCCAATTCACGTGCGAGAGGGTATTTTGGTCGAACACTCGAAAAGTTAGGGGCACGTGTATCACGCCAATTGGAGCCTCTTTCCTTCGCACGCTATATAAAGGGAGGCCATCTTCAAAGGCTTCCACACCAAAATCACTCCAGATCTGAGTATTAGAGAAGCAGAGACGTCGGCTGACTTTGTGGCTCAGGTGCGACGAATGGTGGCCAATGTCATCTACTATTACAGTGTGCCAAACCAGGGGTAACTGTTTTTCCTACTCCTTCTTTTATGCCATGCGGACATAGCATATTTTAAGTGTGGTGTATGGGGAGTGACTTGAGCCACTTGCTTGTCTTTTATGTTGTGATTGCATGTTTTATTTAAAAAAAAAAAAAAAAAAAAACAAAAACCGTTTTTAGTTGCATGATTGTTTGAGTTGTTTGCTTGAATGATTTGCTTGTGGAGGCATGGATATTAAGTATGCAATTTTGGCTTAAAATTTAATTTTTATGCCACATTAGTATCATGTTGTGATAAGGGTGTTAAAGTAGTTAAAATGTGCTCTGAATTGGTTTAATCATGTCTTTATCTTTTGAATGATATCACCATGTTTTTGGAGCTGAGTTTTGAATATTAGCTGAGCATGAAATGCTATGATAGACCTAAGTAACCCTTAAAGTTGAGTGAAAAAGAAATGAAAAATGAGAACAACTTCTTTTTAGCCCTTGAGTGACATTTATGGTTTATGGGTAATAGTTTGATTTGATACTCTTCTTGCATTCAACATTGGTTATTTAATGGTAGGAGTCAAGTAAGCATGTGATTACTTGTTAGTGCTCGGTGTTTGGTGTTTAGTTAGGATGCAAGACCTCTAAGTCACTTGGATTGTCTTTGCATTCTTTTCTTTATTGTGTGATATTATTGGAAAAGGCTGTGATATAGAATGTGAAAAAGCCATCACTTAATTGGAAAATGGGATGTGAGACATCAATGAATTTCTGTCTCTCCTTATTGTAGCAAAATGGCAAGGGTATGCATTAGAAAAATCAGTCTTATTTATGTGTTATGTGAGTAAAAAAAAAAGGAGTGAATAATCCATCAAGGGAGAGCATAAAATGCAACCTTGTAAGGTTATTACTTAAAAAAAAAAAAAAAAAAAAAAAAAAGATTCAGAATAAAAGCCACAATGGCTTGATGTTTATGTGTGATTGTTTAGATTTGTGAAGCCACATTGGCTGATTTGTGTTTTGTTTTGAGAGTGTTGAGCTCAATTCTCTGGCTCATGTTTTGTTTATTCAGTTATTAGAATAGCGTGTGAGTTCAAATAAAGTAGAATAGTGAGTGTGTTTTCTTTGATGAGCACAATATGGAACTCTCATGATTGCTTGGCAAGTACTTAATGAATAGCTGATGGCGAGTGTAGAGATAGAGTTTTCCATCCATTGTTCATTGATAGGTATTGGGCTTGAGAATTATTATATTTGAGTGAGGCTGCTTATCCTTGGTAAGAACTTAAAGGGAAACTAGGTGCTATTTTATCATGGAATGCTTGCTCATATCTGAAATTTAAGTGGAGATATTGCATGGTTGTTGGACTAGGGATATGGACATGAATGAACTAAGCTATGACTCATTTTGATGCTTAAATTCCCATTTCATCATGATAGAGTTGCATGCTTAGGAAACCATGATTCTCCTTGATTGTTATTTTATTTTTCTTCCGTTTGATCGCGTGTTTATTTTATTTTTGCATGCTTGTATGTTTTTGCTTGAGGACAAGCAATGGTTCAAGTGTGGTGTATTTGATAACGTGCATTTTATGCCGTTATTCTAGTGTTTATTTAGGATGTTTAAGAGCATGATTAGAGCCTTATTGCTTCATATATCATATATATTTGCTCTAACCCCTAGGAAGATGCTAGTTGCAAATACATGCGTTTTTAAGTCGTTTTGGCAGATTTTGGACCTCACTTTTGACATAGTAGATGACCTCAAACAATTGGCGTGCAAGAAGAAAAGTTGCTTGGAATGATGTCCTCTACCTACCAGGAGAAATTTCAGAGCATTTGGAGCTAATTTGGAGTTGCACGTGAATTCACCCATATCACGTGCAAGCATATTTTTGCCTCTCAGGCCTCTACAGGATGCAAGGAAGCTTGGGGAGAAGTTTGAGCTGATTTGGAGGTGCACGTGAATTCACCATATCACGTGCAAATTGGCGTGCAGAGATATTTTTGGACCGATCCAATCGTTTTTCCATGCCGATCATTTGTTCCTGAAGGCCCAAGTCCAAATTGTGGATGGAAGATAAAGTTTTTAATGTTTCGAGTGTTACTTATCAAAACTACGTCGTTTTGATAAGTGGGCTAGGTTACACACCTCAAGGCCCATCCAAACTCTATAAATAAGAGCTCCACGCCCCTTGCTAGCTATGCCTAACCCCCCTACACGTTTTTAGAGAGAGAGAGAGAGGCTCCATGACTTGGAGGTGCTCCTTGACCTAGGAGAGCAGCCGTCGCAGCAGCCGTCGCGGATTTTGGAGCCTGGATTTGAAGCTTTCGTGCGCGTGATCAAGAAGAAGATGTTGAGCTTTTCTCGCTTTGGTTTTGCTTGTAATCATGCGTGAGTAGTTCTTATAATCTAGGGGAGCAATGTAGCCCCCTTGTTGCTTTCTTTGTGTTTATGAATATTTGGGTTTGGATGATTGAAGTTTTGCATGTTTTATGAATCTGTTCTTAAGTTCTATCTTTGGATGTACACCTTGGTATTCTTAGCCCTAGTCTGGGGGCGGATTGAGATTCATAACTTATTTGTAATTGGTGTGATCATTATCCTTTTGCAAGTATGATTTATTGGCTTTGCATGTTTGTGTGTTTTGATGACCATTCCGGCATACAACTCTTAAAAGGACCTCAATGACCATTTGTTGTCCTTGGCTTATGTTTAGCATGTTTTCAATCGACAACCCTAATACCATGAACTAGTGGAGATAACATAGGGAGGTGAAATTGTGACCCTAGATGCTTTTAATCCTTGAAACTTAATCCTAAAATCAGTTTACTTTCTTTGTTTATTCAGAAAACCAAATAAAAATTAGATCTTTAGTTTAAAAAAGAAAACTTTTTGCCAAGACATTTTATAGAACAAGAGTAATTGGGTGATTTGATTTGAGAACTAGAGAACTAGGTTAATCCCTGTGGGTTCGACCCCTTTCTTGCCGCTATTCTTTTAGTGCAAACTTAGGGAATTTATTATTTTGAAGAGAGATTTAACGACGTTAGCTAGCTCTTTTAGAGAGGCTAAAAATCTTGTCTGTCAAATTGGCGCCGTTGCCGGGGATTCAACGGTTAACTAGTTTTTAAAATCAACATTGAGTGAAATTGTTTGAATTCTCGATCTTGGTATTTTATTTTGTCTTTTACTTTCTGTTATTTTGTGTTCTTTATTTGTTTATTTTGCATTGTTCGGAGCTGTTGGGTGTGTTCTTGTTGTTGTTTACAGGAACATACATCAAGGATTCCTAGTTGTGCATGCAAAGAGAGGAGGATATACAATTTACGCGGGAACCTGAAAGGTTGTTCGAGCTCGTCGTAGAGTAGCTAGGGAAGCAAGACGTGAGGCTGAAGAAGCACTACAAGGCTTGGAGCAATCCGTAGGCGATCTGATGGCAGATCTCGGACCGATGGTGGTGCACCGCAAGGAGGGGCCAATTACAATGGCCAATATCCAGAAGAAGAGGGTAATAGGTTTATGCCCAGAACCTTCTTAGATTATGCGAGGCCGATGATGTCGGACCATTATTCTGGGGATTCGGCGGACAAGAGTCCAAGCGAATAGCTTCGACTGAAGCCGGCATTGATCAACATGGTGAGCAACAACGCGTTTGGAGGAACAGCCGTGGATGATCCACACAAGCATTTGATGAGGTTCTACCGGATGTGCGACACCATAAAGATTAACAATGTGTCGGAGGAGGCAATAAAGCTAAGGCTTTTCCCTTTCTCTTTAAGGGATAGAGCTCTTGGCTGGTTCAACGATCCGCCAACAGGTTCAATCAACACTTGGGAGGAGATGCGGACCAAGTTCATGTCAAAGTACTTCCCTCCTTCCAAGGTGATCCAGCTCAGGAGGAGAGATTAGCAGGTTCAGGCAAGATGAGATGGAGACTCTTCATGAAGCTTGGGAGCGTTTCAAAGACTTAGTGAGAAGATGCCCTGATCATGGAAGGCCCCGGTGGATTCAAATTGAATCTTTCTACACAGGTCTTCGGTCCCATTCACAAGACAAGGTGAATGCATTACTGGAGGATGCTTGATGAATCTAGAGCCTGATGCACGACAGAGCTCTTGGAGAGGTTGTCATTAGCTGATTGGCAGTGGTCTAATGTGCGTACTTCAAAGCCAAGGGAGAAGATTGCTTCAGTTGAAAATTCTTCCAATGATGTGCAAGCACGATTCAAGCTTTAGTGAAAGGCATGGAAGTATTGGCTCTTAAAGTTGAAGGATCACAAGCTTTACCAAGTAGTTGACAGGGCTGGAGTGGAGCCGAAGAAGCAAATTATGTTGGAGGAAAGGGCTTGTACCGAAGCAGTAATTTTATCCTCAACAACAACGGCTAGGGTACAACCAGAATCAGCAGCAATCTCAACCATTTCAGAGAACTCGGAACCGAGGGGGGAGATACCTCATTTCAAGACAAATATGTTCCCCCAGGGATGAAGCAGAATCCGTATGCTACGGATAATTATTTACACCCACCTCCAGGATTCGAGCAGAAATGGCCTCGGTCAACAAAGAAAGAGGAAGGGTATATCGAGAATGTGGATGAGCCAACCAAAAGAGAGGATAATTTGGAGGAAAGAATGAAGAATATAGAAAAGCTGCTTGTGAGTTTGGCTCGGAATGTAAATCAAGGGGTGTCAACCAATACTTTTCCAAGTGACACCGAGGTGAACCCCAAGGAGAGTTGCAAGGCTATAACTCTAAGGAGCGGGAAGACACCGAATGAAGCTGAAGAGCCTAAGAAGAAGGCAATTCCGAAGAACAAAGCAGACCCTTGGAAGTCGATGACCAAGGACAATCGGATAAAGTCGAAGAAAAAGTGCAAGAAAAGAAGGACAAGAACTGAGTCAAGATAGAATAGTCAAGAACAAAGGCAAGAGCTCAGGCCTACTATGCCATTTCCTCGAGGCCGAGGAACCAGAGGGTTGAAGAAGAGTATGAGCGCTTCCTGAGTTTGTTCAAGAAGCTTGAGATTAACATTCCATTTGTGGAAGTTTTGGAGCAGATGCCTAGGTACAGAAAATACATCAAAGATTTTGTGACAAAGAAGAGGAAATATGGGGATCATGAGACGGTGGCGATCCACTAACGAGGTGAGCAGTGTTGTTCAACGAGTTTGCCCATCAAGCATAAAGATCCGGGCAGCTTTAATCTCCCTTGTGTGATTGGCAATGCACCGCAGCAGCAGGCCCTATGTGATTTAGGGGCCAGCATCAATTTGATTTCCTTTGCTTTGTACAAGCGGCTTGGGCTTAAGGGCATGAAGCCCACTTCCATATCATTGCGGTTTGTCGACCGGTCCACTGGGAGGCCTGGAAGGGATAATTGAAGACGTGCTAGTTAAAGTGGGTTCCTTCATATTTCCAACGGATTTTGTTGTTTTGGAGATGGAAGAAGATAGAGGAGTTCAGCTTACTCCTTGGAAGACCGTTTCTCGAACGGGTTGCGCATTGATTGATGTTGCTCAAGGGCAGCTAACTCGAGAATTAATGAGGAGACCTTAGTCTTCCACATGGGGAAGGCTCGCAAGGTCAAGAGGAGGAGGATTGCCTTTGGGTTGAAGACCTTGAGGAATTGGTGGAAGATTACTTGGCGAAGAAATTACCACCACCAATGATGGAGCCCTTCACTCATAGAAGCTCAACAAGATGAAGAGATGTACTTGACAACCGAGGAAAGTGAGCAAATTACAAACTCTTTGGAGCAAGCCGAGGAGGAGAAAGAAGATGACATGCCTCCAGCTCCGGAACCGAAGGAGCTGCCTGGACACCTAAGGTATGAATTTCTAGACTCTACAAATCAATTCCCTGTCATTGTTGCTTCTAATTTGAATGATGTGGAGTGTACTCAATTGTTAGAAGTCCTTAGGAAACACAAAAAGGCCCTAGGATGGAACATTGAAGACATTAGGGGTATTAGTCCAGGGATTTGCATGCATAAGATTTTAATGAATGATGACTTTAAACCCACTGCTGAAAGACAAAGAAGATTAAACCCTGCTATGAAAGAAGTTGTTAGAAAAGAAATTTTAAAATGGAAAAATGCGGGTATAATTTATGCTATTTCTGATAGTGAGTGGGTGAGTCCATTGCATGTCGTGCCCAAGAAAGGGGGCATGACTGTGATTAAGAATGAGAAAAATGAATTGATGCAAGATTGAAAGGATACTAGTTGTGCGTGGCTCGCTCAATGGGACATACTCGACGGGGGTGATATATTTTCCATGTCGAGTCTAATACACTATTAGAAATAGGGAATACCGGAGGTCACAAACTCTATCAAAATAGAAAACCACCAACTTGTTTCAACTAAAAATCATAAGGCAAGTTTTGTTAAGTTAGGGTTGGTTATTTAGTTAATTTCGGATCTATCAAGTTGATTAATCCAAAACAAAACCAAAAATAGTATCCTTGAAAGATTAAAAGGACATCTGTCATACATCGTCCGCTCAGTGGGATGGACTCCATGATTGTGACGTATTTCCTGCGCCTAGTTTAACGGCCTATTAGAAATAATGAATGCACATGGTCATAAACTCCACCAAAATGGATGAACCCACTATTTATTCCAATTAGAAATCAAAAGGATGATGACTTGTCTAACTGTGGACGTCTCGAATGGATCATTCAAAGAAAAAATAGAACATTCATCAGTGCTTAATTGAACACTTGTTTGACGTAGTTCGCCCAATGTGACGTTCTACACAATAGTGAGGTATTACCCTTGCTGAGATATTAACCTATTGGCAATAAAGAATACAGGACGTCATATCCACTTCCAAAATGGACAAAGCAACTTTTTGTTTCAATTACAAATCAGAAGGCAAGTATCTTAGGCTAGGGCTTTTTATTTACCTGATTTCTCATGTGTCAAACGAATCAATCAAACAAAAAAGTAATTTTAATAAAAGATTAAAATGACACTTATTATACGTCATTCGTTCAATGTGAGATACTTCACATTGAAGAGGTCTTTCCTAGGCCGAGTTTAAAACTCCAATAGCGACAACGACTACACAACATCACAAGCTCTTTCAAAACGGATCAACCAACTATTTGTTTCAATTACAAATCAAATGGGTAGTATCGAGTGGATCGATCAAAAAGGAAAATATAATATTGATGCGAGATTAAAAGGATACTAGTTGTGCGTGGCTCGCTCAAAGGGACATACTCGATGGGGGTGATATATTTTCCATGCCGTGTCTAATACACATTAGAAATAGGGAATACCGGAGGTCACAAACTCAATCAATATAAAAAAACCACAAACTTGTATCAATTAAAGATCATAAGGCAAGTTTTATTAAGTTAGGGTTGGTTGTTTAGTTAATTTCGGATCCATCAAGTGGATTAATTCAAAACAAAACCAAAAATAGTATCCTTCAAAGATTAAAAGGACATCTGTCATACATCGTTCGCTCGTGGGATGGACTCCATGATTGTGACGTATTTCCTGCGCCTAGTTTAATGGACTATTAGAAATAAGGAATGCACATGGTCATAAACTCCACCACAATGGATGAACCCACTATTTATTCCAATTAGAAATCAAAAGATGATGACTAGTCCAACTGTGGACATCCCGAATGGATCATTCAAAGAAAAAATAGAACATTCATCAGTGCTTAATTGAACACTTGCTTGACGTAGTTCGCCCAAGGTGACATTCTACACAATAGTGAGGTATTACCCTTGCTGAGCTATTAACCTATTGGCAATAAAGAATACAGGACGTCATATCCACTTCCAAAATGGACAAAGGAACTTTTTTTTTTCAATTACAAATCGAAGGCAAGTATCTTAGGCTAGGGCTTTTTATTTACTTGATTTCTCATGTGTCAAACGAATCAATCAAACAAAAAAGTAATTTTAATAAAAGATTAAAATGACACTTATTATATGTCATTCGTTCAACGTGAGATACTTCACATTGAAGAGGTCTTTCCTAGGCTGAGTTTAAAACTCCAATAGCGACAACGAATAGATAACATCACAAGCTCTTTCAAAACAGATCAACCAACTATTTGTTTCAATTACAAATCAAATGGGAAGTATCGAGTGGATCGATCAAAAAGGAAAATGTAATATTGATGCAAGATTGAAAGGATACTAGTTGTGCGTGGCTCGCTCAATGGGACATACTCGACGGGGGTGATATATTTTCCATGTCGAGTCTAATACACTATTAGAAATAGGGAATACCGAAGGTCACAAACTCTATCAAAATAGAAAAACCACCAACTTGTTTCAACTAAAAATCATAAGGCAAGTTTTGTTAAGTTAGGGTTGGTTATTTAGTTAATTTCGGATCTATCAAGTTGATTAATCCAAAACAAAACCAAAAATAGTATCCTTGAAAGATTAAAAGGACATCTGTCTTACATCGTCCGCTCAGTGGGATGGACTCCATGATTGTGACGTATTTCCTGCGCCTAGTTTAACGGCCTATTAGAAATAATGAATGCACATGGTCATAAACTCCACCAAAATGGATGAACCCACTATTTATTCCAATTAGAAATCAAAAGGATGATGACTTGTCTAACTGTGGACGTCTCGAATGGATCATTCAAAGAAAAAATGGAACATTCATCAGTGCTTAATTGAACACTTGTTTGACGTAGTTCGCCCAATGTGACGTTCTACACAATAGTGAGGTATTACCCTTGCTGAGATATTAACCTATTGGCAATAAAGAATACAGGACGTCATATCCACTTCCAAAATGGACAAAGCAACTTTTTGTTTCAATTACAAATCAGAAGGCAAGTATCTTAGGCTAGGGCTTTTTATTTACCTGATTTCTCATGTGTCAAACGAATCAATCAAACAAAAAAGTAATTTTAATAAAAGATTAAAATGACACTTATTATACGTCATTCGTTCAATGTGAGATACTTCACATTGAAGAGGTCTTTCCTAGGCCGAGTTTAAAACTCCAATAGCGACAACGACTACACAACATCACAAGCTCTTTCAAAACGGATCAACCAACTATTTGTTTCAATTACAAATCAAATGGGTAGTATCGAGTGGATCGATCAAAAAGGAAAATATAATATTGATGCGAGATTAAAAGGATACTAGTTGTGCGTGGCTCGCTCAAAGGGACATACTCGATGGGGGTGATATATTTTCCATGCCGTGTCTAATACACATTAGAAATAGGGAATACCGGAGGTCACAAACTCAATCAATATAAAAAAACCACAAACTTGTATCAATTAAAGATCATAAGGCAAGTTTTATTAAGTTAGGGTTGGTTGTTTAGTTAATTTCGGATCCATCAAGTGGATTAATTCAAAACAAAACCAAAAATAGTATCCTTCAAAGATTAAAAGGACATCTGTCATACATCGTTCGCTCAGTGGGATGGACTCCATGATTGTGACGTATTTCCTGCGCCTAGTTTAATGGACTATTAGAAATAAGGAATGCACATGGTCATAAACTCCACCACAATGGATGAACCCACTATTTATTCCAATTAGAAATCAAAAGATGATGACTAGTCCAACTGTGGACATCCCGAATGGATCATTCAAAGAAAAAATAGAACATTCATCAGTGCTTAATTGAACACTTGCTTGACGTAGTTCGCCCAAGGTGACATTCTACACAATAGTGAGGTATTACCCTTGCTGAGCTATTAACCTATTGGCAATAAAGAATACAGGACGTCATATCCACTTCCAAAATGGACAAAGGAACTTTTTTTTTTTCAATTACAAATCAGAAGGCAAGTATCTAAGGCTAGGGCTTTTTATTTACTTGATTTCTCATGTGTCAAACGAATCAATCAAACAAAAAAGTAATTTTAATAAAAGATTAAAATGACACTTATTATATGTCATTCGTTCAACGTGAGATACTTCACATTGAAGAGGTCTTTCCAAGGCTGAGTTTAAAACTCCAATAGCGACAACGAATAGATAACATCACAAGCTCTTTCAAAACAGATCAACCAACTATTTGTTTCAATTACAAATCAAATGGGAAGTATCGAGTGGATCGATCAAAAAGGAAAATGTAATATTGATGCAAGATTGAAAGGATACTAGTTGTGCGTGGCTCGCTCAATGGGACATACTCGACGGGGGTGATATATTTTCCATGTCGAGTCCAATACACTATTAGAAATAGGGAATACCGAAGGTCACAAACTCTATCAAAATAGAAAAACCACCAACTTGTTTCAACTAAAAATCATAAGGCAAGTTTTGTTAAGTTAGGGTTGGTTATTTAGTTAATTTCGGATCTATCAAGTTGATTAATCCAAAACAAAACCAAAAATAGTATCCTTGAAAGATTAAAAGGACATCTGTCATACATCGTCCGCTCAGTGGGATGGACTCCATGATTGTGACGTATTTCCTGCACCTAGTTTAACGGCCTATTAGAAATAATGAATGCACATGGTCATAAACTCCACCAAAATGGATGAACCCACTATTTATTCCAATTATAAATCAAAAGGACGATGACTTGTCTAACTGTGGACGTCTCGAATGGATCATTCAAAGAAAAAATGGAACATTCATCAGTGCTTAATTGAACACTTGTTTGATGTAGTTCGCCCAATGTGACGTTCTACACAATAGTGAGGTATTACCCTTGCTGAGATATTAACCTATTGGCAATAAAGAATACAGGACGTCATATCCACTTCCAAAATGGACAAAGCAACTTTTTGTTTCAATTACAAATCAGAAGGCAAGTATCTTAGGCTAGGGCTTTTTATTTACCTGATTTCTCATGTGTCAAACGAATCAATCAAACAAAAAAGTAATTTTAATAAAAGATTAAAATGACACTTATTATACGTCATTCGTTCAATGTGAGATACTTCACATTGAAGAGGTCTTTCCTAGGCCGAGTTTAAAACTCCAATAGCGACAACGAATACAGAACATCACAAGCTCTTTCAGAACGGATCAACCAACTATTTGTTTCAATTACAAATCAAATGGGTAGTATCGAGTGGATCGATCAAAAAGGAAAATATAATATTGATGCGAGATTAAAAGGATACTAGTTGTGCGTGGCTCGCTCAAAGGGACATACTCGATGGGGGTGATATATTTTCCATGCCGTGTCTAATACACATTAGAAATAGGGAATACCGGAGGTCACAAACTCAATCAATATAGAAAAACCACAAACTTGTATCAATTAAAGATCATAAGGCAAGTTTTATTAAGTTAGGGTTAGTTGTTTAGTTAATTTCGGATCCATCAAGTGGATTAATTCAAAACAAAACCAAAAATAGTATCCTTCAAAGATTAAAAGGACATCTGTCATACATCGTTCGCTCAGTGGGATGGACTCCATGATTGTGACGTATTTCCTGCGCCTAGTTTAATGGACTATTAGAAATAAGGAATGCACATGGTCATAAACTCCACCACAATGGATGAACCCACTATTTATTCCAATTAGAAATCAAAAGATGATGACTTGTCTAACTGTGGACGTCCCGAATGGATCATTCAAAGAAAAAATGGAACATTCATCAGTGCTTAATTGAACACTTGCTTGACGTAGTTCGCCCAAGGTGACATTCTACACAATAGTGAGGTATTACCCTTGCTGAGCTATTAACCTATTGGCAATAAAGAATACAGGACATCATATCCACTTCCAAAATGGACAAAGGAACTTTTTTTTTTTCAATTACAAATTAGAAGGCAAGTATCTTAGGCTAGGGCTTCTTATTTACTTGATTTCTCATGTGTCAAACGAATCAATCAAACAAAAAAGTAATTTTAATAAAAGATTAAAATGACACTTATTATACGTCATTCGTTCAATGTGAGATACTTCACATTGAAGAGGTCTTTCGTAGGCCGAGTTTAAAACTCCAATAGCGACAACGAATACACAACATGACAAGCTCTTTCAAAACAGATCAACCAACTATTTGTTTCAATTACAAATCAAATGGGTTGTATCGAGTGGATCGATCAAAAAGGAAAATGTAATATTGATGCAAGATTAAAAGGATACTAGTTGTGCGTGGCTCGCTCAATGGGACATACTCGAAGGGGGTGATATATTTTCCATGTCGAGTCTAATACACTATTAGAAATAGGGAATACCGGAGGTCACAAACTTTATCAAAATAGAAAAACCACCAACTTGTATTAACTAAAAATCATAAGGCAAGTTTTATTAAGTTAGGGTTGGTTATTTAGTTAATTTCGGATTTACCAAGTGGATTAATCCAAAACAATACCAAAAATAGTATCCTTGAAAGATTAAAAGGACATCTGTCATACATCGTCCGCTCAGTGGGATGGACTCCATGATTGTGACGTATTTCCTGCGCCTAGTTTAACGGTCTATTAGAAATAAGGAATGCACATGGTCATAAACTCCACCAAAATGGATGAACCCACTATTTATTCCAATTAGAAATCAAAAGGATGATGACTTGTCTAAATGTGGACGTCTCGAATGGATCATTCAAAGAAAAAATGGAGCATTCATCAGTGCTTAATTGAACACTTGTTTGACGTAGTTCGTCTAATGTGACGTTTTGCACAATAGTGAGGTATTACCTTTGCTGAGCTATTAACCTATTGGCAATAAAGAATACAGGACATCATATCCACTTCCAAAATGGACAAAGCAACTTTTTGTTTCAATTACAAATCAGAAGGCACCACATCTGGACCAACAATATGCCAAGTCCGTTGAAAGAAAAACCCATTAAAACCATCGGGCCTAGGCGCCTTATTGGGATGAAGACTAAACATGGAAGCCTGAATATCCACAGGGGAAAAGGGGGCCTGCAACTCAGAAATAAGGTCCTCAGAGAGGGAAGGGCCAATAAAATCTCGCAGAGAATGGCTAGAAGAATTCAATTCACCGGAGGACGCAAGAAGGGAGGGGGAAAATTGAACCCCCGAAGAAGCAATCTCGCCCGGATCATACAACCAAGACCCATCAACAGAACAAATAGCACGAATCTTATTACGATTTTGTTGACTCTTAACAGAGTTAAAGAAGAAGGAAGTATTGCTATCTCCTTCTTTAAGCCATTGAATCCGACTCTTCTGGCGAGCAGACTCCTCCACCCAACGACTAGCAGTAGTGAGGTGATGCAAAGCCTCCCTCTCTTGTGCAAGTGAAATGGCATCCCCACCATTAGTGGCAATGTTAACCTGGATCCGATTGAGCGCCAAACGAAAGGAATCAAGAGAGCTATCACGGGGTTGACGCTGGCGCAGCTCCTTCAGGGCCCGCTTGAGGAGCTTGAGCCGAGCATAAAGGCGAAACATAGCATAGCCCGCAACGGGCGTCTGCCAAACCTCCTCAACCGTTGGAAGAAAATCATCAAAAGAGGCCCAATGATTAAAGAACTTGAAAGGAGAACGAATCCCATGAGATCGCAATCCAACATGAACCACAAGCAGGAGAATGATCGAAACACCAAAAGGAAGGAATTCAGCAAAAGCATGAGGAAACCTCTGAAGCCACTCGGAATTAACAAGAACCCGATCCAGTTTCCGCCGAATGTGATCACCAGCACGACAATTATGCCAAGTAAAAAACAACCCAATATATCGCAAATCATTAAGCCTGGCCTCCAGAAGGGCTTCATTAAAATCATTCATAAACGCAGGCCACGCCAAGGAACCACCACTACGATCACCACGAAACCGGATGGCATTAAAATCCCCCATCACCACCCAAGGCATGGAAGGAGTCACCCGAGCAAGGCCGGTCAAAGAATCCCAAAGGTGGCGGCGACCCTCCACCGCATTGGTGCCATAAACAACAGAGAGATGGAAGACCAAACCACTATCAACCATAGAAACAGAGACATGGAGAAACTGGGAATGAGAGGATAAAAGAGATACATCCAAATGTAAAGGATCCCACCAAAGCCAAATATGCCCCAGAGGGTGACAAGCAAAATTGTCAAGGGACTTCCACCCACACAGGAACGACAAAGTTACCGCGCTTTGGTTACACTGCTGAACCTTAGTCTCAAGCAAAGCAACACAAGAGAGAGCCTGAGACTGCACCAACTGACGAACTTCAGCCTGCTTGACAGGGTCATTGAGAATTAGACGAGGAAGGGGAAGAACCCAACCCCTGCTTTTTCTTACGACGTTCCTTACGCTGTAAATTCCGTTTGGTAGTCTTAGATAATGGAGCAACGTCATCAACCAAGGGAAGATGCTGAAAAAGAGAAGCGGTGAGAGGCACCATACTGCAATCAGACAATGGTGAAGCTAACCCATCAGGAAGAGGAGCCGCTTCCAACGGCCGAACAAGACCACATCCACCACCCGTCGCCAAACTAGGCTCACTAGCCACCACCCCAATACGATAATGCAGAGCTGGAGTCAAAGAGGGGGACCCAATAGCCTCCGCGACCGGCAGAACAGGCGTCGAAGACGTCTAATGCTACCATTTTGGCATTGATTCCTAAAATCCCAAATGCTGCTCAATGGAAGGATTTTAGGCCGATTTCTTGCTGTAACACTGTTTATAAGTGCATTACCAAGTTGCTGGCAGCTCGTTTGCAGAGGACCCTTCCTTCTCTAGTTAATGCCGCACAGGCGGCTTTTATTCCGGGGCATCACATTGGTGACAATATCTTTCTTGCCCAGGAGTTGGTGCGTGGCTATGGTGCCTCCTCCTCCTCCCCTCAGTGCACTTTTAAAGTTGATTTACTGAAAGCATTTGATTCGGTGCGGTGGGACTTCCTTTGGGATAGCTTGGCTTTGTTTGGGTTCCCGGCCAAATTTATTGGATGGGTGAAGGCGTGTGTCTCTTCCCCTAGTTATTCTCTTTCTCTCAACGACGAGTTAAAGGGTTTTCTTGTGGGGAGGCGAGGTCTCTGGCAAGGGGATCCCATTTCTCCTTATTTGTTTGTTCTGTGTATGGAAGTCTTCTCCCGCATTTTGGAGAATTTTATTCGGTCCTCCCCTTCTTTCTCATATCATTGGCGTTGCCGGAAGACTCTTTTGTCCCACCTTTGCTTTGCTGATGATCTTATGGTTTTTTGTAAAGGTGATGTTCCTTCTGTTCGGGTTTTTCATGAGGCTCTTCTGACTTTCTCGCAGCTCTCTGGCCTTTCCCCCAAATCTGGAGAAGAGTGCTGTTTTTTTCTCTGGTGTGCTTCCTTCCGTTCAAAGTGAGATTTTGGCCATGGTTGGGTTTGCCCCTGGTTCCCTTCCTGTCCGCTATTTGGGGGTACCTCTTATCACCAAGCGTCTGGGTGCTGCTGATTGTCAGGTGTTAGTGGATCGTATTTTGCAGCAAGTGCGTTCTTGGACAGCTCGTTTTCTGTCCTTTGGTGGTCGTTTGTTGCTTATTCAGTCTGTGTTGTTTGGGATTCAGGCTTTTTGGAGCTACCATTTTATCCTTCCCTGCTCGGGTGCTTCACTCTATCGAGCGGATTTTGGCAGCCTTTCTTTGGACGGGTTCTGCCTTGTCGGGGCGTGGTGCTCGGGTCTCTTGGGCTAATGTGTCTCGGCCTAAGAAGGAAGGAGGTCTTGGGTTAAAGAAGCTCAAAGAATGGAATGCTGCTGCTCTTTCTAGGTTGATTTGGAATCTTTGTCAGCCCATTTCTTCCTCTTTGTGGGTTTGCTGGGTCCGGGCTAATTTGCTTAAAAAAGGTCAATTTTGGGTGGCTAAAGTTCCTTAGAGGTGTTCTTGGACATGGCGTAAGGTGCTGACTTTTCGTAATCGCCTCCAGTCATGTATTTCGGTGAAGGTTGGGGATGGCTCCTCTACCTCGCATTGGTTTGATTCCTGGCTGCCCTGTGGTCCTATTTGCCTATCGGCTTCGGCGCGGGTGATTTATGACTCTGGCTTGGGTGCTGATGCTACTGTCAGTGATATTCTTTCTCCGGGGTGGTGTTGGCCCCTCGCCAATACTCCTGAGTTGATTGAATTAAAAGAAGAGACGGCTTCCTTGCCTATACCCCCGGTTGGTCGGCGTGATCGTGTGCAGTGGCTCTCTTCGAGCGCTCCCTTTTCCATCAAATCCGCTTGGAACCATCTCCGCTCTTCTTCTCCACTCGTGCCCTGGGCATTTGTGGTGTGGTTTCGACATCATTCTCCTCGGCATGCGTGTTTGCTTTGGATGGCTATTCGTCGTCGGCTTCCTACCCTCGACTGTTTGCTTTTGTTTGGCATTTCTCTCCCTGGGGGGTGCCTTTTGTGTCCCGCCCCTGCCGAGTCACATGATCATCTTTTCTTCTCTTGCCCTTTTGCTCAGCGTGTTTGGGTGGCTCTTTTGTCCCACTGCGGCTTTTCTTGTGTTTCTCTTTGTTGGTCCGCCTTTATTTCCTGGGCTGTTTCTTCTTTCTCCGGTAATTCTCTTCAGTGCCTTCTTGCGCGATTATCCTTGGCGGCTTCGGTGTATTATCTTTGGCAGGAGCGTAATGCCTGTCGGCACGGACGTGTGACAGACAGATTTTTAACCTCTCTAAAAGAGCTAGCTAATGTCGTTAAATCTCTCTTCAAGATAATAAATTCCCTAAGTTTGCACTAAAAGAATAGCAGCAAGCAAGGAGTCGAACCCACAGGGATTAGCCTAGTTCTCTAGTTCTCAAATCAAAACACCTAATTACTCTTGTTCTATAAAATGTCTTGGCAAAAACGAATTCTTTTTATAACTAAAGATCTAATTTTTATGTGGTTTTCTGAATAAACAAAGAAAGCAAACTGATTTTAGGATTAAGATGCAAGGATTAAAGGCATCTAGGGTCACAATTTCACCTCCCTATGTTATCTCTACTGGTTCATGGTATTAGGGTTGTCTGATTGAAAACATGCTAAACAAAGCCAAGGACAACAAATGGTCATTGAGGTCCTTTTAAGAGTTGTATGCCAGAATGGTCATCTAAACACACAGACATGCAAAGCCAATAAATCATACTTGCAAAAGGATAATGATCACACCAATTACAAATAAGTTATGAATCTCAATCCACCCCAGACTAGGGCTAAGAATACCAAGGTGTACATCCAAAGATAGAATTAAGAACAGATTCATAAAACATGCAAAACTCAATCATCCAAACCCAATATTCATAAACACAGCAAAGCAACAAGGGGGCTACATTGCTCCCCTAGATTAAAGACTACTCACGCATGATTACAAGCAAAACCATAGCAGAAAAGCTAAACATCTTCTTTTAATCCACGCGCGCAACAAAGCTTCAAATCCAGGCTCCAAAATCCGCGACGGCTGCTGCGACGGCTGCTCTCCTAGGTCAAGGAGCAACCTCCAAGTCGTGGAGCCTCTCTCTCTCTCTAAAAATGTGTAGGGGGTCTAGGGATGCATAGCAGAGGGCGTGGAGCTCTTATTTATAGAGTTTGGATGGGCCTTGAGGTGTGTAACCTAGCCCATCTATCAAAACGACGTAGTTTTGATAAGTAACACTCGAAACTTTAAAATCTCTATCTTCCATCCACAATTTGGACTTGGGCCTTCAGAAACAAATGATCAGCATGGAAAAACGATAGGATCGGTCCAAAAATATCTCTGCACGCCAATTTGCACGTGATATGGTGAATTCACGTGCAACGCCAATTTGCAGCATGGTTTCCTAAGCATGCAACTCTATCATGATGAAATAGGAATTTAAGCATCAAAATGATTCATAGCTTAGTTCATTCATGTCCATATCCCTAGTCCAACAACCATGCAATATCTCCACTTAAATTTCAGATATGAGCAAGCAATCCATGATAAAATAGCACCTAGTTTCCCTTTAAGTTCTTACCAAGGATAAGCGACCTCACTCTAATATAATAATTCTCAAGCCCAATACCTATCAATGAACAATGGATGGAAAACTCTATCTCTACACTCGCCATCAGCTATTGATTAAGTACTTGCCAAGCAATCATGAGAGTTCATTATTGTGCTCATCAAAGAAAACACACCCTCTATTCTACTTTATTTGAACTCACACGCTAGTCTAAACTCAATAAACTCACACTCTATTCTAATAACTCGATAAAACAAAACCATGAGCTAAGGGATTGAGCTCAACACTCTCAAAATAAAACACAATTCAGCCAATGTGGCTTCACAAATAAATAATCACACATAAACATGAAGCCAGTGTGGCTTTTATTCGAATCTTTTTTTTTTTTTTTTTTTAGAAATAACCTTACAAGGTTGCATTTTATGTTTTCCCTTGATGGATTATTCACTCTTTTTTTTCACTCACATAACACATAAATAAGACTGATTTTTTTTAATGCATACCCCTTTTCAAAATGTGATGGGCTTTTTCCACAATGTGCATCACAGCCTTTTCCAATAATATCACACAATAAAGAAAAGAATGCAAAGACAATCCAGATGACTTAGAGGTCTTGCATCCTAACTCCTCACACCAAACACTCGAGCACTAATAAGTAATCACATGCTTACTTGACTCCTACCATTAAATAACCAATGTTGAATGCAAGAAGAGTAGCAAATCAAACTATTACCCATAAACCATAAATGTCACTCAAGGGTTAAAATGAAGCTATTCTCATTTTTCATTTCTTTTTCACTCAACTTTAAGGGTTACTTAGGTCTATCATAGCATTTCATGCTCAGCTAATATTCAAAACTCAGCTCCAAAAACATGGTGATATCATTCAAAAGATAAAGACATGATCAAACTAAATTAGAGCACATTTTAACTACTTAAAAACCCTTATCACAACATGATACTAATGTGGCATAAAAATTAAATTTAAAGCCAAAATTGCATACTTAATATCCATGCTTCCACAAGCAAATCATTCAAGCAAACAACTCAAACAATCATGCAACTAAAAATATTTTTTATTTTTTATTAAAATAAAACATGCAATCACAACATAAAAGACAAGCAAGTGGATCAAGTCACTCCCATACACCACACTTAAAATATGCTATGTCTTCATGGCATAAAATAGGGAGTAGGAAAATACTTACCTCTCAGTTGGCAAGCTGTAGTAGTAGATAACATTGGCCACCATGCGTCGCACCTGAGCCACAAAGTCAACCAACGTCTCGCCGCGCACTTCCCAAGTTTCCTTCCCTTGCAGAATAGCCATCATGTAGTAGCAAACAAAGATCCCACAGCTGAATTGGTCAGGCTGCTAAGGGATTTCCATTTCGTTGAGGTGAATAAGAGGGAGCTTATCCTTGCAACAATCCTTCTTGTCTCATCGCATCCTTGATTCTTTTTATGAGCCCATGAACAAGCCGTCTCTTCCTTCTGGTGAACCCTTCGCCTTGGCTTGGATCATAAAGCACCGCATGCCCTGCACTCAAATCCACACGCACCAAGACATAGTGACGATCAATGTGCACAGGGATCAACACCTTGTGCATACCATGCCAAGGACGGTGCCCTTCATTCTGCCCATTTATACACTGGCGCCACACACTTTCAGTCAAAGGTTGCTCATAAAGCTCGCACAGCATAATAGAGGTATACTGGGACAGTGGGTAATTATGAGGCTCAGCCTCCATAACTGAAGAGCAAAAAGCAGAAAACTGAAGAGCAAGAGAGCAAAAGAGCAGAGTTTCTCTAATACTCAGATCTGGAGTGATTTTGGTGTGGAAGCCTTTGAAGATGGCCTCCCTTTATATAGCGTGCAGAAGGAAGGATGCTCCAATTGGCGTGATACACGTGCCCCTAAATTTTCAGAGTGTTCTGACCAAAATAGCCCTTGCACGTGAATTGGCCGAATTGGCGTGCAGGTCAGAATTGTCCCAAACTTTGTTGGTGGGTCCCCCTTGAGCTGGCAAGCAATAGTCCCTTCTGCACGTGAATTGTGTGAAGCTTCTAGGAGGGCCAAAATCGGTATTTTGCATTTTTGGGCCTTCATATGACAGCTAGCAATTTTCGTGCAAGAGTAAACATGATTCACATGGTCTTCATCTACCATTCCAGAAAGTTACAGCTCAAACGGAGGTGCACGTGAATTGGGCAATTCACGTGCAAATTCACGTTCAGGCCCAAACTGGCCCAAATTTCTCCACTGAGTTGCTTATGCATTATGGACCATCTTTAAGTCTTGCACGTGAATTGGTTGAGCCCATCTTCAAGCACTTTTGGGCTTCACTTGCTCCTTGCTCCTTGACTTTGACTTTAAAAACAATTCCACAAGTTCAGGACCCAATAATTTGCTCATCCTGCAAATGGTTAGTTAAGAAACAAGCAAAGTCTCCTGCACATTGGTTAGCTTGCAAACAAATATATTGAATAAAATAAATAAAAGAAAATAACATAAAATAAAACATAGCAATAAATATTGGGTTGCCTCCCAACCAACACTTTATTTAAAGTCTGTAGCTAGACTTTCAGTTATGATCATGCAATGGTGAAAGAGAGGGAATCAACTATCTCCCTCTGGGTTGAATCAAAGTATGGTTTCAGTCTGTTGCCATTCACCCAAAATTTGTTGCCATCTATAGCTTGGAGCTCAAAGCTCCCATATGGCTTCTTATCAACTATCACAAAAGGTCCCATCCACTTGGACCTTAATTTTCCAGGAAACAACCTCAACCTTGTGTTAAATAGAAGTACTTTCTGTCCTAAGGTTAAAGGTTCATTGTTGAGTTGCCTATCATGCCATTTCTTAGTTCTTTCTTTGTAAAATTTAGCACTATCATAGACATCCAGCCTAAGCTCATCTAACTCAATTAATTGAGTCATCCTAAGCTCCTTGATCTCTTGTGGGTTAAAATTTAACTTCTTCAAGGCCCAATGAGCCTTGTGTTCTAGTTCCACAGGCAAGTGACATGCCTTACCATATAGAATACGGTAAGGTGACATCCTAATGGGAGTTTTGTAAGCTGTCCTATATGCCCATAAGGCTTTATCAAGCCTTTGAGACCAATCTTTCCTATTGGCTCCAACAATTTTCTCTAAAATGGCCTTAATCTCCCTGTTGGACACTTCTGCTTGTCCATTAACTTGTGGGTGGTAAGCTAAAGACTTCCTATGAGTGACACCATACTTGTTCAATAATTTGTCAAACAATTTGTTGCAGAAATGACTACCCTCATCACTGATTATAGCCCTTGGTGTCCCAAAATGGCTAAAGATGTTCCTAGTAAGGAAGTGAGCCACAACCCTAGCATCATTCACTCTAGTAAGAATAGCTTCTACCCACTTAGACACATAATCCACAGCAACCAAAATGTATGAATACCCATCAGAATTGGGGAATGGCCCCATGAAGTCAATGCCCCAAATGTCAAAAATTTCAACTGGAAGGATTCCAGTTAAGGGCATCTCATTTTTCCTAGACAGACCACCTACCCTTTGACATCTATCACACTTTTTGATGTAGACATAGGTGTCTTTCACCATGTGAGGCCAATAGAAGCCACACCGCATGATTTTAGCCACAGTTCTTTGCACCCCAAAGTGGCCCCCATAATGTGATGCATGACAATGATGTATTATGTCATCTACCTCCTCCTCAAGGACACACTTTCTAATGATTTGGTCAGAACACCTCCTATAAAGAATTGGGTCTTCCCAAATGAATTTCTTAGCATCCACTACCAATTTCTTTCTCCTGGTGGTAGTCTAACGCTTGGGTATGAACCCGGTGGCTAAATAATTTGCTATATCAGCAAACCAAGGAAGATGATGCACCTCAAACAACTTCTCATCAGGAAAGTCATCTACAATGGGTAGAGACTTAGGTGCATTCTCCACACGGGAGAGGTGATCAGCCACGAATTTAGGGCTCCCTTTATGTCTCTAATTTCAAGGTCAAATTCCTGTAAGAGGAGAACCCACCTAATCAAGTGTGGCTTAGCTTCTTTTTTAGCAAACAAATATTTCAATGCAGCATGATCAGTATAAACAATGACTTTAGACCCCAAAAGGTAGGGTCTAAACTTGTTCAGCCCATAAACCACGGCTAAGAACTCTTTCTCGGTGGTGGTATAGTTCTGTTGAGCATCATCTAAGGTCTTACTAGCATAGTAAATGACCCTAAACACCTTTTCTCGCCTTTGCCCTAAGACTACTCGCACAACATAATCACTCGCATCACACATTAGCTCAAAAGGTTGAGCCCAAGTCAGGTGTGACTATAACAGGTGTAGTGACTAACTTACCCTTGCGGATGTTGAAAGCTTCTAAGCAATCTGCATTAAACTCAAAGCTTGTGTCTTTTTCTAACAACCTACTCATGGGTTTTGCAATTTTTGAGAAGTCCTTAATGAATCTCCTATAAAAGCCAGCATGGCCAAGGAAACTTCTCACTCCTTTTTCATTAGTTGGAGGTGGCAAAGTCTCAATAGTGGAGATTTTTGCCTTGTCTACCTCCAAACCATGTGCAGACACCGTGTGCCCTAAAACTATCCCCTCAGTTACCATGAAATGGCATTTCTCCCAATTTAGGACTAGTTCCTTCTCCTCACATCTCTCTAAGACCACATCTAGATTTTTCAAGCACTTGTTGGTAGGAGGAACCAAACACCGAGAAGTCATCCATGAAGACCTCCATGATCTCCTCAACCAAACCCTGAAAAATGGCCATCATACACCTTTGGAAGGTGGCAGGGGCATTACAAAGCCCAAATGGCATTCTCCTAAATGCAAAAGTGCCAAAAGGGCACGTGAAGGTGGTCTTTTCTTGGTCCTCGGGCTTAACCATGATCTGATTATACCCGGAATAGCCATCTAAAAAGCAGTAGTGACTATAGCCAGCTAACCTATCCAACATTTGGTCAATGAAAGGAAGAGGAAAATGATCCTTCCTAGTAGCCTTGTTCAGCTTTCTATAGTCAACACACACTCTCCACCCCGTCACAGTGCGAGATGGGATCAATTCATTTTTCTCATTCTTAATCACGGTCATGCCCCCTTTCTTGGGCACAACATGCAATGGACTCACCCACTCACTATCAGAGATAACATAAATTATACCCGCATTTTTGCATTTTAAAATTTCTTTTCTAACAACTTCTTTCATGGCAGGGTTTAATCTTCTTTGTCTTTCAGTAGTGGGTTTAAAATCATCATTCATCAAAATTTTATGCATGCAAATCCCTGGACTAATACCCCTAATGTCTTCAATGTTCCATCCTAGGGCCTTTTTGTGTTTCCTAAGGACTTCTAGCAATTGAGTGCACTCCACATCATTCAAATTAGAAGCCACAATGACAGGGAATTGATTTGTAGAGTCTAGAAATTGGTACCTTAGGTGTCCAGGAAGCTCCTTCAGTTCTGGAGCTGGAGGCATGTCATCTTCTTTCTCCTCCTCAGCTTGCTCCAGAGAGTTTGTAACTTGCTCATCATCCCCAGCTGTCAAGTACATCTCTTCATCTTATTGAGCTTCTATAAGCTGAAGGGCTCCATTATTGCTGGTGGTAATTTCTTCGCCAAGTAGTCTTCCACCAATTCCTCAAGGTCTTCAACCCAAAGGCAGTCCTCCTCCTCTTGACCTTGCAAAGCCTTCCCCATGTGGAAGACTAAGGTCTCCTCATTAATTCTCAGAGTTAGCTGCCCTTGAGCAACATCAATCAATGCACAACCCGTTCTGAGAAACAGTCTTCCAAGGAGTAGCTGAACTCCTCTATCTTCTTCCATCTCCAAAACTACAAAGTCCGCTAGAAATATGAAGGAGCCCACTTTGACAAACACGTCTTCAATTATCCCTTCAGGCCTTCCAAGAGACCGGTCAAAGAACTGCAATGATATGGAAGTTGGCTTCATGCCCTTAAGCCCAAGCTGCTTGTACAAAGCAAAGGAAATCAAATTGATGCTGGCCCCTAAATCACATAAGGCCTGCTGCTGCGGTGTATTGCCAATCACACAAGGGAGATTAAAACTACCCGGATCTTTATGCTTGATGGGCAAACTCTGTTGAACAACACTACTCACCTCGTTAGTGACTGCCACCGTCTCATGATCCCCATATTTCCTCTTCTTTGTCACAAAATATTTGATGTATTTTCTGTACCTAGGCATCTGCTCCAAGATTTCCACAAATGGAATGTTAATTTCAAGCTTCTTGAACAAACTCAGAAAGCGCTCATACTCTTCTTCAACCCTCTGGTTCCTCAGCCGTTGAGGAAATGGCATGGTAGGCCTGAGCTCTTGCCTTGGTTCTTCAGCTATTTTGTCTTGACTCAGCTACTGGTCCTTCTTTTCTTGCACTCTTTCTTCAGCTTTATCTGATTTTCCTTGGTCATCAGCTTCCAAGGGTCTGCTCTGTTCTTCTGGAATAGCCTTCTTCTTAGGCTCTTCAGCTTCATTCAGTGCCTTCCCGCTTCTTAGAGTAATAGCCTTGCAGCTCTCCTTGGGGTTCACCTCAGTATCACTTGGAAAAGATTTAGCTGAGACTCCTTGATTTACATTCTGGGCCAAACTCACAAGCAACTTTTCTATATTCTTCATTGAAGATTCTATGGTGACTACCCTTTCCTCCAAATTATCCTCTCTTTTGGTTGGCTCATCCACATTCTGATATACCCTTCCTCTTTGCTGTTGAGGCTGAGGTTGTTTCTGCTCGAATCCTGGAGGTGGGTGTAAATAATTATCCGTAGCATACGAATTCTGCTTCATCCCTGGGGGCACATATTTGTACTGAAATGAGGTATCTCCCCCTCGGTTCTGAGTTCTTTGAAATGGTTGAGATTGCTCCTGATTCTGGTTGTACCCTTGTTGTTGTTGTTGAGGATAAAATTGCTGTTTCTAGTACAAGCCCTTTTCTCCAACATAATTTGCTTCTTCAGCTCCACTCCAGCCCTGTTCGCCCACTGGTAAGGCTTCTTGTGTTCCTTCAACTTTAAGAGCCAATACTTCCATGCCTTTCACTAAAGCTTGAATCGTGCTTGTATATCATTGGAAGAATTATCAACTGAAGCTATCTTCTCCCTTGGCTTTGAAGTACGCACATTAGACCACTGCCAATCAGCTAATGACAACCTCTCCAATAGCTCTGCTGCTACGTCAGGCTCTAGGTTCATCAAGCATCCTCCAGCAGCTGCATTCACCTTGTCTTGTGAATGGGACTGAAGACTGTGTAGAAAGATTCTATTTGAATCCACTAGGGTCTTCCATGATCAGGGCATCTTCTCACTAAGTCTTTGAAACGCTCCCAAGCTTCATGAAGAGTCTCCATCTCATCTTGCCCGAATCTCGCTAATCTCCCCTCTCGAGCCGGATCACCTTGGAAGGAGGGAAGTACTTTGACATGAACTTGGTCTGCATCTCCTCCCAAGTGTTGATTGAACCTGCTGGCAGACTGTTGAACCAGCCAAGAGCTCTATCCCTTAAAGAGAAAGGGAAAAGCCTTAGCTTTATGGCCTCCTCCGATACATTGTTGATCTTTATTGTGTCACACATCTGGTAGAACCTCATCAAATGCTGGTGTGGATCATCCACGGCTGTTCCTCCAAATGCGTTGTTGCTCACCATGTTGATCAACGCCGGCTTCAGCTCGAAGCTATTTGCTTGGACTCTTGTCTGCCGAATCCCAGAATAATGGTCTGACATCATTGGTCTCGCATAGTCTAAGAAGGTTCTGGGCATAAACCTATTACCCTCTTCTTCGGATATTGGCCATTGTAATTGGCCCCTCCTTGCGGTGCACCACCATCAGATCCGAGATCCGCCATCAGGTCGCCTACGGATTGCTCCAAGCCTTGCAATGCTTCTTGACCTCACGTCTTTGCTTCCCTAGCTGCTCTATGCCGAGCTCTGAACAATCTTTCAGGTTCTCGATTAAATGGTATATCCTCCTCTCTTTGCATGCACAACTAGGAATTCCTTAAACACTTAGTGTATGTTCCTGTAAAACAACAAGAACACACCCAGCAGCTCCGAACAATGTAAAATAAACAAATAAAGAACACAAAATAACATAAAATAAAAGACAAAATAAACACCAAGATCAGGATTCAAACAATTTCACTCAATGTTGATTTTAAAAGCTAGTTAACCGTTGAATCCCCGGCAACGGCGCCAATTTGACAGACAGATTTTTAACCTCTCTAAAAGAGCTAGCTAATGTCGTTAAATCTCTCTTCAAGATAATAAATTCCCTAAGTTTGCACTAAAAGAATAGCAGCAAGTAAGGAGTCGAACCCACAGGGATTAGCCTAGTTCCCTAGTTCTCAAATCAAAACACCCAATTACTCTGGTTCTATAAAATGTCTTGGCAAAAACGAATTCTTTTTATAACTAAAGATCTAATTTTTATGTGGTTTTCTGAATAAACAAAGAAAGCAAACTGATTTTAGGATTAAGATGCAAGGATTAAAGGCATCAGGAGCGTAATGCCCGTCGGCACGGACGTGGAGCTCGGACTGCTGCACAGCTGGTTAATTTGGTTATGGTTTCCGTGAGGGCTCGCGCTAGCTTGCATTCTGGCTGGCCCCCTTCGCGGCTCAATTCTCATTTCTTTGCAAGTTTGGCACCTTCCTTGATGGGCTGTCTTGTGAGTTTCTTTTTTGGGTTGTTCTTTTTGTGCTGCAGTTTCGTTTCTCAGGGGTATGCCCCTGGTTCCTTGTAATTGATTCTTTTTAATATATTCCTTTTACTTTTCAAAAAAAAAAAAAAAAAAAATCTAGGGTCACAATTTCACCTCCCTATGTTATCTCTACTGGTTCATGGTATTAGGGTTGTCTGATTGAAAACATGCTAAACATAAGCCAAGGACAACAAATGGTCATTGAGGTCCTTTTAAGAGTTGTATGCCAGAATGGTCATCTAAACACACAAACATGCAAAGCCAATAAATCATACTTGCAAAAGGATAATGATCACACCAATTACAAATAAGTTATGAATCTCAATCCGCCCCAGACTAGGGCTAAGAATACCAAGGTGTACATCCAAAGATAGAATTAAGAACAGATTCATAAAACATGCAAAACTCAATCATCCAAACCCAATATTCATAAACACAGCAAAGCAACAAGGGGGCTACATTGCTCCCCTAGATTAAAAGACTACTCACGCATGATTACAAGCAAAACCATAGCAGAAAAGCTAAACATCTTCTCCTAATCCACGCGCGCAACAAAGCTTCAAATCCAGGCTCCAAAATCCGCGATGGCTACTGCGACGGCTGCTCTCCTAGGTCAAGGAGCAACCTCCAAGTCGTGGAGCCTCTCTCTCTCTCTAAAAACGTGTAGGGGGTCTAGGGATGCATAGCAGAGGGCGTGGAGCTCTTATTTATAGAGTTTGGATGGGCCTTGAGGTGTGTAACCTAGCCCATCTATCAAAACGACGTAGTTTTGATAAGTAACACTTGAAACTTTAAAATCTCTATCTTCCATCCACAATTTGGACTTGGGCCTTCAGAAACAAATGATCAGCATGGAAAAACGATAGGATCGGTCCAAAAATATCTCTGCACGCCAATTTGCACGTGATATGGTGAATTCACGTGCAACTCCAAATCAGCTCAAACTTCTCCCCAAGCTTCCTTGCATCCTGTAGAGGCCTAAGAGGCAAAAATAGGCTTGCACGTGAAATGGGTGAATTCACGTGCAGCTCCAAATGCTCTGAAATTTCTATGGTAGGTAGAGGACATCATTCTAAGCAACTTTTGTTCTTGTACACCAATTGTTTGAGGCCATCTACTATGTCAAAAGTGAGCTCCAAAATCTGCCAAAACAGCTTAAAAACGCATGTATTTGCAACTAGCATCTTCCTAGGGGTTAGAGCAAATATATATGATATACTAAGCAATAAGGCTCTAATCATGCTCTTAAACATCCTAAATAAGCACTAGAATAACGGCATAAAATGCACGTTATCAACGTGGAGCTTGGCCTGCTGCGTAGCTGGTTAATTTGGTTATGGATTCCGTGAGGGCTCGTGCTAGCTTGCATTCTGGCTGGCCCCCTTCGTGTCTCAATTCTCATTTGCTGCAAGGGCTGTCTTGTGAGTTTCTTTGTCCGTTTTAACTGTTTATCTTTTGCGTTGTTCTTTTTGTGTTGCTGTTTCGTTTCTCAGGGGTATGCCCCTGGTTTGCTTTTCTTGTAATTGATTCTTTTTAATATATTCTTTTTACTTTTCAAAAAAAAATACAAATAAAAGATTAGGCTAGCACTTTTCATTTACTTGATTTCTCATGTGTCAAACGAATGAATCAAACAACAAAGTAATTTTAATAAAAGATTAAAATGACACTTATTATACGTCATTCGTTCAATGTGAGATACTTCACATTGAAGAGGTCTTTCCTAGGCCGAGTTTAAAACTCCAATAGCGACAACGAATACACAACATCACAAGCTCTTTCAAAACAGATCAAGCAACTATTTGTTTCAATTACAAATCAAATGGGAAGTATCGAGTGGATCGATCAAAAACGAAATAGTAATATTGATGCAAGATTGAAAGGATACTAGTTGTGCGTGGCTCGCTCAATGGGACATACTCGACGGGGGTGATATATTTTCCATGTCGAGTCTAATACACTATTAGAAATAGGGAATACCAGAGGTCACAAACTCTATCAAAATAGAAAAACCACCAACTTGTATCAACTAAAAATCATAAGGCAAGTTTTGTCAAGTTAGGGTTGGTTATTTAGTTAATTTCGGATCTATCAAGTTGATTAATCCAAAACAAAACAAAAAATAGTATCCTTGAAAGATTAAAAGGACATCTGTCATACATCGTCCGCTCAGTGGGATGGACTCCATGATTGTGACGTATTTCCGGCACCTAGTTTAACGGTCTATTAGAAATAATGAATGCACATGGTCATAAACTCCACCAAAATGGATGAACCCACTATTTATTCCAATTAGAAATCAAAAGATGATGACTTGTCTAATCGTGGACGTCCCGAATGGATCATTCAAAGAAAAAATGGAACATTCAGCAGTGCTTAATTGAACACTTGTTTGACGTAATTCGCCCAATGTGATATTCTACACAATAGTGAGGTATCACCCTTGGTGAGCTATTAACCTATTGGCAATAAAGAATACAGGACATCATATCCACTTCCAAAATGGACAAAGCAACTTTTTGTTTCAATTACAAATCAGAAGGCAAGCATCTTAGGCTAGGGCTTTTTATTTACCTGATTTCTCATGTGTCAAACGAATCAATCAAACAAAAAAGTAATTTTAATAAAAGATTAAAATGACACTTATTATACGTGATTCGTTCAATGTGAGATACTTCACATTGAAGAGTTCTTTCCTAGGCTGAGTTTAAAACTCCAATAGCGACAACGAATACACAACATCACAAGCTCTTTCAAAACGGATCAACCAACTATTTGTTTCAATTACAAATCAAATGGGTAGTATCGAGTGGATCGATCAAAAAGGAAAATGTAATATTGATGCAAGATTAAAAGGATACTAGTTGTGCGTGGCTCGCTCAATGGGACATACTCGACGGGGGTGATATATTTTCCATGTCGAGTCTAATACACTATTCGAAATAGGGAATACCGGAGGTCACAAAATCTTTCAAAATAGAAAAACCACTCACTTGTATCAATTAAAAATCATAAGAATAAATTACGGACAAATAATTACATAAAGGACAATCCAGGGGCATACCGCTGGGATGTACCAAACAAAACCAGCCCCAAGTCTAAAGACTAAAGGAGCAAAACAAAACCAACTACCTAAACACGCCAAAAAAAACAAAGGACAACTCGAAGCACATGCACAGAGGCTAATGTGGCCGTCCAGAGTACATACTAGCACGAACCCAAACAGTTTGCACAACCAAATTAATCAACTGCTCAGCTGATCAAGTCCCACGCCGGTGAACCCTGGCATTGCGTTCCTGCCAGATAAAGTACACCGAACGGCCAATGCTAAACGCGTTAGCAACGACTGACGAGTGCAGCCGGATAGAGTAGCAGCCCAATCAATAAATGCCGGCCAAGAAAGAGAGCCACCAGATAGCCCACAGACAGAGAGTACATCTGCCCAAACATGCTGAGAATAGGGGCAAGAAAAGAATAAATGGTCATGAGTCTCTGCAAGATCCTGACACAGGTGGCACCCACCAGGAACAACGAATCCAAACGATAACAGACGGTTTTGAGCCGGAAGACGACGGCGAATAGCCATCCACAGCAAGCACGCGTGCCGAGGAGAATGATGCCGGAACCACACGGCAGAACACCAGCTCACATAAGGGGAGTGCAAGCGGAGAAGATTCCAAGCTGAGCTAATGGAAAAAGGAACGGTCGAGGAAAGCCACTGCACGCAATCGCGTCGGCCTAGAGGGGGAACCTCCAAAGCAACCGTCTCCTCCTTTAAAGCCAACAACTCAAGAGAGTTGGCCTAAGGCCAGCACCACCCCTGAGATAAAATATCACTGACAGTAGCATCAGTACCCAGCCTCGAGTCATAGATCACCCGATCAGAGGCCGACAAACAGATAGGACCTCGAGGCAACCAGGAATCGAACCAAAGCGAGGTAGAATAGCCATCCCCAATCCTCATCGAAATACTTGAGCGAAGTCGATTGCGCAAAGACAGCACCTTCCGCCAAGTCCATGAGCATCTCCAAGGGACCTTAGCCACCCAAAAGTGGCCTTTTTTTACCAAATGAGCGCGTATCTAGCTAACCCACAAAGAAGAAGAATTCGGCTGACACAAATTCCAAATTAACCAAGAAATGGCAGCAACGTTCCATTCTTTTTCTTCAGCCCAAGGCCACCTTCCCTTTTCGGTTTAGAAACCTCATCCCAAGAAACCCGAGCCCCCCGCCCCTGCGGCAAGTGCCCGACCAAAGAAACGCAGCCAAAAGCCTCTCAATAGACTTAATCACACGAGTAGGCAAAATAAAATGGTAACTCCAGTAAGCTTGTATGCCAAAAATAACAGACTGAATAAGCAGCACCCGGCCACCAAAGGACAAAAACCGAGCTGTCCAAGTACGAATCCGCTGCAGGATGCGATCCACAAGTGATTGACAATCAGAAGCCCCAAGCCTTTTGGTAATGAGAGGCACTCCCAAATATCGAACAGGTAGTGATCCAAGAGCAAACCCAACAGTGGTGAGAATCTCACTTTGAATATGAGGAGACACCCCAGAGAAAAAGACAGCACTCTTCTCCAGATTCGGAGAAAGCCCAGATAGCTGCGAAAAAGTCATAAGAGCCGCATGCACAACGCGGACAGACTGAACATCCCCTCTGCTGAAAACCATAAGGTCATCAGCAAAGCAAAGGTGGGACAAGAGTGTGTCTTTGCAGCGCCAGTGAAAAGAAAAATAGGGGGACCTCCTTATATAACAATCCAAAATGCGGGAGAAAACTTCCATGCACAATGTGAACAGGTACGGAGAGAGGGTATCCCCTTGACGGAGACCTCGTTTCCCAGCAAAGAACCCCTTCAACTCGCCATTAAGAGCCAAAGAATAACTGGGCGAAGCAACACATGCTCGAATCCACCCAATAAACTTGGGGGGGGGGAAACCAAATAAAGCCAAACTATCCCAAAGGAAAGTCCACCGAACAGAATCATAAGCTTTCATTAAATCCACTTTAATAGTACACCGAGGGGGGGGAGGAAGAAGAGGCAGAATACCCACACACCAACTCTTGAGCAAGAAAGATATTGTCACCAATGTGTCTCCCTGGAATAAACGCTGCCTGGGTTGCATTAACCATGGAAGGAAGAGTCTGTTTAAGGCAGACCGCTAGCAACTTGGTAATACACTTATAGATAGAATTGCAGCAAGAAATTGGTCTAAAATCCTTCCAATGAGAGGCATTGGGAATTTTGGGGATTAATGCCGAAATAGTAGCATTGGACTCCTTCAACAAGATGTAAGAGAAAAAAAATTCTTGCACCGTACGTACCACATTTGGACCAACAATATGCCACGTCCGTTGAAAGAAGAAGCTATTAAATCCATCAGGCCCGGGCGCCTTATTAGGGTGAAGACTAAACATAGAAGCCTTGATGTCCTCCTCGGAAAAAGGGGCTAACAACCCAGAAATAAGCTCAGCAGAGAGGGAGAAGTCAATGAAATCATGCAAAGGATGGTCAGGGGAACCAACAGTGGAGTGCCCCAGAAGAGACGTGAAGAACTGAACACCCGATGCAACAATTTCAGTCGGGTCATACACCCAAGTCCCATCCGCCAAACAAATACCTTGAATTTTATTTCTATTTTGACGACACTTGATAGAATTAAAAAAAATAAGAGGTATTACCATCACCCTCTTTAAGCCATTGAACCCGACTCTTCCTGGCGTGCGAGAGGCCTCAACACCACGACTAGCAATGGTAAGGTGCGAGCAGTGCCTCCCTTTCTAAGGCAAGTAGCCCAGCATCACCGCCGGCGGTGGCAAGTCTAACCTGAATACGAGCGAGCTCGGAACGATAGGAGTCCAACAAGCCATCCTTGTTCGCCGCGCATGCAGAGACTTGAGAGCCTGTTTGAGAAGTCTTAGCTTTTGATAGAGACGAAACATAGCATAGCCCTCAACGGTTGTCTGCCAAACCGCTTCAACAGTTGGGAAAAACTCATCATAGGAGACCCAATAATTAAAGAACTTAAAAGGGGATCGAACCCCAGAAGACGCACACCAATATTAACCACAGCTGAAGAATGGTCAGAAACACCAAAAGAAAGAAACTCAGCAATCGCATTGGGAAATTGCTGAAGCCACGCAGAATTAATGAGCACCCGATCCAGCTTCCTCCTAATGTAACCAGAGGCACGAGAATTATGCCATGTAAAAAACAATCCAAGATAGCGCAAGTCATCAAGCCTGGCCTCTAAAAGAGCCTCATTGAACTCATTCATGGACTCTGGCCACTCCAAAGAGCCACGACAACGATCACTACGAAATCGGAGGGCATTAAAATCCCCCATCACCGGCCAAGGCAGAGAAGGAGAAGCACTAGCAAGACCGGTAAGAGAATGCCAGAGGTGATGTCGTTCCACCACCGCATTAAAGCCATACACAATAGACAAGCGAAAAACCTGAAGATTAGCGGCCAACGTAATGAGATAGATGGAGATACCGAGCATGGGAAGAAACACAAGAAACATCCAAACGAACAGGATCCCACCAAAACCAAAGACGCCCCAGAGGATGACAGTCAAAATTGTCAAGACATTTCCATCCCCGCAAGAAAGAATCAGCAACCTTATTCTTATGACACTGTTGAATCTTAGTTTCAATTAAGGCAACACAAGAAAGACCATGAACCTGCACCAAATGATGAACTTCAGCTTGCTTAACAGGATCATTGAAACCCCGAATATTCCAAGCAGCAATCTTAATCATAATGAACTCTGCGAGGGACAAGGGGACTCCAACCCCAATTTCTTCTTACGACTCTCCTTGCGTTTCAAATTTCGCCTAGCATGCTTAGATAGTTGGTCAACCCCATCAACAAAATTTTGAAACAGAGAAGAAGTAATGGGATCCGAACTATAATCAGACCTCGGGGACGTGAGCCCATCCAGAGGAGTTCGGGGCTCGTCTACCAAAATATTCCTTGAGGGCAAAACCCGACAGGGAGAGCCATCCCATGGAAGGCCCGACCCAACCGAACCCACCGCGTCAAGGACAGAAGGAGAGCCTAACCGCTCAGCAACCATTGCTGGAACAACAGCAGAGTCAAGGACGATCGCCTTAGAATCCCGCAAGGGCAAATCCAAACCCCTTTGCACCGGGACAACCACTCCTGCATTAGAGTTTAGCGGAGATAAATCCAGCACCGGACCGGGGTCAGTAATAGGAGGGTTAGACGTCGAAGCAAGCCAAACAGGGGGCGAGCCGTCAACTAGAACCTCTTTCCCACGCTCAAGGTCGACCGGCCTGGAGCCGACAACGATGTCCCGGCAAAGCGGTATCAGCCGCCGAAAAACCTTTTTTGACCCACATCTGAGACTTCTTACAAAGACGAGTAAGATGACCGAACTCACGACAGCGAGTACACTTCTTAGGAACCCATTTATAGTCAATTCCGATAGCCACCAATTCACCATCCCCTAAGTCCAAATCAACCAACTGGGGTAAATCATCATCAACACCCACCTCCACACAAATGCGTGCGAAAGAGGTTCGTTGGATAGAGTCAGTCAATTTATCAGCATACAAAGGCTTCCCCACCACACTCGCAATGATACTCGGACCCGCGACCGTCCAATATTCCAAAGGAATATGGGAAAAATGAACCCAAATGGGAACCTTGCGACACCCCCCTTGGAGAGATTCAGCCCCGGTCGCCACCTTCGCAAGAAGATCGGCCGACCCCCAAAATGCCAAGTGCCACCTTCCAAGACTTCCCGCATGCCTACCTCGAGAGGAAAAAGGGAAGAAGAAAAACCCATCACCATTACTAAGCACCTCAAGGAGTCCCTGAGATCCCCAAACTTTGAGCGCTCCCTTGTGAATAAAGGAGAAGGGAAGCCGGTCAAGAAAAAAATCAACAAGGGTAGATTGCCAACGAGACATCCCCTGAGAAGCCACCGAAGGGGGAGGTTTGAGCGTAATGCGACCTCCGGAAAGGGGAGGCGGAGGGGAAACAAAAGAAAGGTGCATAGAGGAAGAAATCGGTCCTTTCACAATGGACAACCAAGATTCGGTACCAACCGACGCAGCGACGCCATTAGCGCCCAAACGAGGCACCCCACGCTTGGCAAGCCGCACCGCTCCAGCAACAATTGCTGTGGGGAATCCACCCGAAGGCTCGGTAGCGTGATCACCCACCCCCACGGTTGCCGAATCCGCCATCGAAGAAAAAGCCAAACAAGCCGTTGTCATCGCCAAACCCTAGCAGAGCGCTCCATTTCCGAAATTAGCTCCAAATAAGGCAAGTTTTATTAAGTTAGGGTTGGTTATTTAGTTAATTTCGGATCTATCAAGTGGATTAATCAAAAACAAAACCAAAAATAGTATCCTTGAAAGATTAAAAGGACATCTGTCATACATCGTTTGCTCAGTGGGATGGACTCCATGATTGTGACGTATTTCCTGCGCCTAGTTTAACGGTCTATTAGAAATAAGGAATGCACATGGTCATAAACTCCACGAAAATGGATGAACCCACTATTTATTCCCATTAGAAATCAAAAGATGATGACTTGTCTAATTGTGGACGTCCCGAATGGATCATTCAAGAAAAAATGGAACATTCATCAGTGCTTGATTGAACACTTGCTTGACGTAGTTCGCCGAAGGTGACGTTCTACATAATAGTGAGGTATTACCCTTGCTGAGCTACTAACCTATTGGCAATAAAGAATACAGGACGTCAAATCCTCTTCCAAAATGGACAAAGCAACTTTTTGTTTCAATTACAAATCAGAAGGCAAGTATCTTAGGGTAGGGCTTTTTATTTACTTGATTTCTCATGTGTCAAACGAATTAATCAAACAAAAAAGTAATTTTAATAAAAGATTAAAAGGACACTTATTATACGTCATTCATTCAATGTGAGATACTTCACATTGAAGAGGTCTTTCCTAGGCCGAGTTTAAAACTCCAATAGCGACAATGAATATACAACATCACAAGCTCTTTCAAAACGCATCAACCAACTATTTGTTTCAATTACAAATCAAATGGGTAGTATCGAGTGGATCGATCAAAAAGGAAAATGTAATATTGATGCAAGATTAAAAGGATACTAATTGTGCGTGGCTCGCTCAATGGGACATACTCGACGGGGGTGATATATTTTCCATGCCAAGCCTAATACACTATTAGAAATAGGGAATACCAGGAGGTCACAAACTCTATCAAAATAGAAAAACCAACTACTTGTATCAATTAAAAATCATAAGGCAAGTTTTATTAAGTTAGGGTTGGTTATTTAGTTAATTTCGGATCCATCAAGTGGATGAATCCAAAACAAAACCAAAAATAGTATCTTTGAAAGATTAAAAGGTCATCTGTCATACATCGTTCGCTCAGTGGGATGGACTCCATGATTGTGACGTATTTCCTGCGCCTAGTTTAACGGTCCATTACAAATAAGGAATGCACATGGTCATAAACTCCACCAAAATGGATGAACCCACTATTTATTACATTTAAAAATCAAAAGGATGATGACTTGTCTAATTGTGGACGTCCCGAATGGATCATTCAAAGAAAAAATCGAACATTCATCAGGGCTTAATTGAACACTTGTTTGACGTAATTCGCCCAATGTGACGTTCTACACAATAGTGAGGTATTACCCTTGGTGAGCTCTTAACCTATTGGCAATAAAGAATACCGGACGTCATATCCTCTTTCAAAATGGACAAAGCAACTTTTTCTTTCAACTACAAATCAGAAGGCAAGTATCTTAGGCTAGGGCTTTTTTTTTTACTTGATTTCTCATGTGTCAAACGAATCAATCAAACAAGAAAGTAATTTTAATAAAAGATTAAAAGGACACTTATTATACGTCATTCATTCAATGTGAGATACTTCACATTGAAGAGGTCTTTCCTAGGCCGAGTTTAAAACTCCAATAGCGACAATGAATATACAACATCACATGCTCTTTCAAAACGCATCAACCAACTATTTGTTTCAATTACAAATCAAATGGGTAGTAACGAGTGGATCGATCAAAAAGGAAAATGTAATATTGATGCAAGATTAAAAGGATACTAATTGTGCGTGGCTCGCTCAATGGGACATACTCGACGGGGGTGATATATTTTCCATGCCAAGCCTAATACACTATTAGAAATAGGGAATACCAGGAGGTCACAAACTCTATCAAAATAGAAAAACCAACTACTTGTATCAATTAAAAATGATAAGGCAAGTTTTATTAAGTTAGGGTTGGTTATTTAGTTAATTTCGGATCCATCAAGTGGATGAATCCAAAACAAAACCAAAAATAGTATCCTTGAAAGATTAAAAGGTCATCTGTCATACATCGTTCGCTCAGTGGGATGGACTCCATGATTGTGACGTATTTCCTGCGCCTAGTTTAACGGTCTATTACAAATAAGGAATGCACATGGTCATAAACTCCACCAAAATGGATGAACCCACTATTTATTACGTTTAAAAATCAAAAGGATGATGACTTGTCTAATTGTGGACGTCCCGAATGGATCATTCAAAGAAAAAATCGAACATTCATCAGGGCTTAATTGAACACTTGTTTGACGTAATTCGCCCAATGTGACGTTCTACACAATAGTGAGGTATTACCCTTGCTGAGCTATTAACCTATTGGCAATAAAGAATACAGGACGTCATATCCTCTTTCAAAATGGACAAAGTAACTTTTTGTTTCAATTACAAATCAGAAGGCAAGTATCTTAGGGTAGGGCTTTTTATTTACTTGATTTCTCATGTGTCAAACGAATTAATCAAACAAAAAAGTAATTTTAATAAAAGATTAAAAGGACACTTATTATACGTCATTCATTCAATGTGAGATACTTCACATTGAAGAGGTCTTTCCTAGGCCGAGTTTAAAACTCCAATAGCGACAATGAATATACAACATCACAAGCTCTTTCAAAACGCATCAACCAACTATTTGTTTCAATTACAAATCAAATGGGTAGTATCGAGTGGATCGATCAAAAAGGAAAATGTAATATTGATGCAAGATTAAAAGGATACTAATTGTGCGTGGCTCGCTCAATGGGACATACTCGACGGGGGTGATATATTTTCCATGCCAAGCCTAATACACTATTAGAAATAGGGAATACCAGAGGTCACAAACTCTATCAAAATAGAAAAACCAACTACTTGTATCAATTAAAAATCATAAGGCAAGTTTTATTAAGTTAGGGTTGGTTATTTAGTTAATTTCGGATCCATCAAGTGGATGAATCCAAAACAAAACCAAAAATAGTATCTTTGAAAGATTAAAAGGTCATCTGTCATACATCGTTCGCTCAGTGGGATGGACTCCATGATTGTGACGTATTTCCTGCGCCTAGTTTAACGGTCCATTACAAATAAGGAATGCACATGGTCATAAACTCCACCAAAATGGATGAACCCACTATTTATTACATTTAAAAATCAAAAGGATGATGACTTGTCTAATTGTGGACGTCCCGAATGGATCATTCAAAGAAAAAATCGAACATTCATCAGGGCTTAATTGAACACTTGTTTGACGTAATTCGCCCAATGTGACGTTCTACACAATAGTGAGGTATTACCCTTGGTGAGCTCTTAACCTATTGGCAATAAAGAATACCGGACGTCATATCCTCTTTCAAAATGGACAAAGCAACTTTTTCTTTTCAACTACAAATCGAAGGCAAGTATCTTAGGCTAGGGCTTTTTTTTTACTTGATTTCTCATGTGTCAAACGAATCAATCAAACAAGAAAGTAATTTTAATAAAAGATTAAAAGGACACTTATTATACGTCATTCATTCAATGTGAGATACTTCACATTGAAGAGGTCTTTCCTAGGCCGAGTTTAAAACTCCAATAGCGACAATGAATATACAACATCACATGCTCTTTCAAAACGCATCAACCAACTATTTGTTTCAATTACAAATCAAATGGGTAGTAACGAGTGGATCGATCAAAAAGGAAAATGTAATATTGATGCAAGATTAAAAGGATACTAATTGTGCGTGGCTCGCTCAATGGGACATACTCGACGGGGGTGATATATTTTCCATGCCAAGCCTAATACACTATTAGAAATAGGGAATACCGGAGGTCACAAACTCTATCAAAATAGAAAAACCAACTACTTGTATCAATTAAAAATCATAAGGCAAGTTTTATTAAGTTAGGGTTGGTTATTTAGTTAATTTCGGATCCATCAAGTGGATGAATCCAAAACAAAACCAAAAATAGTATCCTTGAAAGATTAAAAGGTCATCTGTCATACATCGTTCGCTCAGTGGGATGGACTCCATGATTGTGACGTATTTCCTGCGCCTAGTTTAACGGTCCATTACAAATAAGGAATGCACATGGTCATAAACTCCACCAAAATGGATGAACCCACTATTTATTACATTTAAAAATCAAAAGGATGATGACTTGTCTAATTGTGGACGTCCCGAATGGATCATTCAAAGAAAAAATCGAACATTCATCAGGGCTTAATTGAACACTTGTTTGACGTAATTCGCCCAATGTGACGTTCTACACAATAGTGAGGTATTACCCTTGGTGAGCTCTTAACCTATTGGCAATAAAGAATACAGGACGTCATATCCTCTTTCAAAATGGACAAAGCAACTTTTTGTTTCAATTACAAATCGGAAGGCAAGTATCTTAGGCTAGGGCTTTTTTTTTACTTGATTTCTCATGTGTCAAACGAATCAATCAAACAAAAAAGTAATTTTAATAAAAGATTAAAAGGACACTTATTATACGTCATTCATTCAATGTGAGATACTTCACATTGAAGAGGTCTTTCCTAGGCCGAGTTTAAAACTCCAATAGCGACAATGAATATACAACATCACAAGCTCTTTCAAAACGCATCAACCAACTATTTGTTTCAATTACAAATCAAATGGGTAGTATCGAGTGGATCGATCAAAAAGGAAAATGTAATATTGATGCAAGATTAAAAGGATACTAATTGTGCGTGGCTCGCTCAATGGGACATACTCGACGGGGGTGATATATTTTCCATGCCAAGCCTAATACACTATTAGAAATAGGGAATACCGGAGGTCACAAACTCTATCAAAATAGAAAAACCAACTACTTGTATCAATTAAAAATGATAAGGCAAGTTTTATTAAGTTAGGGTTGGTTATTTAGTTAATTTCGGATCCATCAAGTGGATGAATCCAAAACAAAACCAAAAATAGTATCCTTGAAAGATTAAAAGGTCATCTGTCATACATCGTTCGCTCAGGTGGGATGGACTCCATGATTGTGACGTATTTCCTGCGCCTAGTTTAACGGTCTATTACAAATAAGGAATGCACATGGTCATAAACTCCACCAAAATGGATGAACCCACTATTTATTACGTTTAAAAATCAAAAGGATGATGACTTGTCTAATTGTGGACGTCCCGAATGGATCATTCAAAGAAAAAATCGAACATTCATCAGGGCTTAATTGAACACTTGTTTGACGTAATTCGCCCAATGTGACGTTCTACACAATAGTGAGGTATTACCCTTGCTGAGCTATTAACCTATTGGCAATAAAGAATACAGGACGTCATATCCTCTTTCAAAATGGACAAAGTAACTTTTTGTTTCAATTACAAATCGAAGGCAAGTATCTTAGGCTAGGGCTTTTTTATTTGCTTGATTTCTCATGTGTCAAACGAATCAATCAAACAAAAAAGTAATTTTAACAAAAGATTAAAATGACACTTATTATACGTCATTTGTTCAATGTGAGATACTTCACGTTGAAGAGGTCTTTCCTAGGCCGAGTTTAAAACTCCAATAGCGACAACGAATACACAACATCACAAGCTCTTTCAAAACGGATCAACCAACTATTTGTTTCAATTACAAATCAAATGGGAAGTATCGAGTGGATCGATCAAAAAGGAAAATGTAATATTGATGCAAGATTGAAAGGATACTAGTTATGCGTGGCTCGCTCAATGGGACATACTCGACGGGGGTGATATATTTTCCATGCCAGGCCTAATACACTATTAGAAATAGGGAATACCAGGAGGTCACAAACTCTATCAAAATAGAAAAACCACCAACTTGTATCAACTAAAAATCATAAGGCAAGTTTTCTTAAGTTAGGGTTGGTTATTTAGTTAATTTCGGATCCATCAAGTGGATTAATCCAAAACAAAACCAAAAATAGTATCCTTGAAAGATTAAAAGGGCATCGTCATACATCGTTCGCTCGGTGGGATGGACTCCATGATTGTGACGTATTTCCTGCGCCTAGTTTAATGGACTATTAGAAATAAGGAATGCACATGGTCACAAACTCCACCAAAATGGATGAACCCACTATTTATTCCAATTAGAAATCAAAAGGATGATGACTTGTCTAATTGTGGACGTCCCGAATGGATCATTCAAAGAAAAAATGGAACATTCATCAGTGCTTAATTGAACACTTGTTTGACGTAGTTCGCCCAATGTAACGTTCTACACAATAATGAGGCATTACCCTTGCCGAGCTATTAACCTATTGGCAATAAAGAATACAGGACGTCATATCCACTTCCAAAATGGACAAAGCAACTTTTTGTTTCAATTACAAATCGAAGGCAAGTATCTTAGGCTAGGGCTTTTTATTTACTTGATTTCTCATGTGTCAAACGAATCAATCAAACAAAAAAGTAATTTTAATAAAAGATTAAAATGACACTTATTATACGTCATTCGTTCAATGTGAGATACTTCACGTTGAAGAGGTCTTTCCTAGGCCGAGTTTAAAACTCCAATAGCGACAACGAATACACAACATCACAAGCTCTTTTAAAACGGATCAACCAACTATTTGTTTCGATTACAAATCAAATGGGTAGTATCGAGTGGATCGATCAAAAAGGGAAATGCAATATTGATGCAAGATTAAAAGGATACTAGTTGTGCGTGGCTCGCTCAATGGGACATACTCGACGGGGTGATATATTTTCCATGCCGAGTCTAATACACATTAGAAATAGGGAATACCGGAGGTCACAAACTCTATCAAAATAGAAAAACCACCAACTTGTATCAATTAAAAATCATAGGGCAAGTTTTATTAAGTTAGGGTTGGGTATTTAGTTAATTTCGGATCTATCAAGTGGATTAATTCAAAACAAAACCAAAAATAGTATCCTTGAAAGATTAAAAGGACATCTGTCATACATCGTTCGCTCAGTGGGATGGACTCCATGATTGTGACGTATTTCCTGCGCCTAGTTTAACGGTCTATTAGAAATAAGGAATGCACATGGTCATAAACTCCACGAAAATGGATGAACCCACTATTTATTCCCATTAGAAATCAAAAGATGATGACTTGTCTAATTGTGGACGTCCCGAATGGATCATTCAAGAAAAAATGGAACATTCATCAGTGCTTGATTGAACACTTGCTTGACGTAGTTTGCCCAAGGTGACGTTCTACATAATAGTGAGGTATTACCCTTGCTGAGCTACTAACCTATTGGCAATAAAGAATACAGGACGTCAAATCCTCTTCCAAAATGGACAAAGCAACTTTTTGTTTCAATTACAAATCAGAAGGCAAGTATCTTAGGGTAGGGCTTTTTATTTACTTGATTTCTCATGTGTCAAACGAATTAATCAGACAAAAAAGTAATTTTAATAAAAGATTAAAAGGACACTTATTATACGTCATTCGTTGAAAGTGAGATACTTCACATTGAAGAGTTCTTTCCTAGGCCGAGTTTAAAACTCCAATAGCGACAACGAATATACAACATCACAAGCACTTTCAAAAACGGATCAACCAACTATTTGTTTCAATTACAAATCAAATGGGCAGGATCGAGTGGATCGATCAAAAAGGAAAATGTAATATTGATGCAAGATTAAAAGAATACTAGTTGTGCGTGGCTCGCTCAATGGGACATACTCGACGGGGGTGATATATTTTCCATGCCAAGTCTAATACACTATTAGATATAGGGAATACCGGAGGTCACAAACTCTATCGAAATAGAAAAACCACCTACTTGTATCCATTAAAAATCATAAGGCAAGTTTTATTAAGTTAGGGTTAGTTATTTAGTTAATTTCGGATCCATCAAGATTTTTAGCCTCTCTAAAAGAGCTAGCTAAAGTCGTTAAATCTCTCTTCAAGATAATGAATTCCCTAAGTTTGCACTAAAAGAATAAAGCAGCAAGGCCAGGTCGAACCCACAGGGATTAGCCTAGTTTTCTAGTTCTTAAATCAAAACACCCAATTACTCTTGTCCTATAAAATGTCTTGGCAAAAACGAATTCTTTTTATAACTAAAGATCTAATTTTTATTTGGTTTTCTGTATAAACAAAGAAAGCAAATTGATTTTAGGATTAAGATTCAAGGATTAAAGGCATCTAGGGTCACAACTTCACCTCCCTATGTTGTTTCTACTGATTTTAAGGTTCTTGAGATTATTTAATTGATAACATGCTATAACTAAGCCAAGGTACCCAATTGGTCATTCTGCCCCTTTTAAGTCTTACCCTGCCGAATGGTCATCATGACATCAACATGCAAAGCCTAATTATCATACCCATGACAGGATAATGGTCACACCAATCACAAATATGTTATGAATCAAAGATCCGGCCTCACTAAGGCTAAGAAAACCCGGAGGCAAGATATTAAAAGATAAAGAACAGATCCAATAAAACAATGCAATCTCAATTAAACTGTAAGGACCCGTATTTGAGGGGCCTTAGAGATAGCCTTGAGTTAGAGACCTTATTTTAACAAATGAATATCAGCACAATGATGTGCTCATCAAATGGAGAATTTTGACTGTACTTGGACTAAATTTGGGATTTTGGCCCTGAGGGGTATTTTCGGGATTTCACAAATAATTTTATATTTACTTTTAAATTACCTGGGTTTGTATTTTGAGCTTTGGGCCTCCCTTCAAGGGAAAAACCCAATATGAGAGAGAGTGGGCTCTGCCGCCTTTCCTTCTTGGGTTTACTTAACCTTTGGGACGCATTTGGTCTTGGGCTTCTATTAAAAACAAAATAATAATAATAAGGAAAAAAAAAAGGGGAGAAACCAAACCTTACTCTTTGTTGGCACAGACCCGAGAGAGAGAGAGAGAGAGAGAGAGAGAGAGAGAGAGAGAGAGAGAGAGGGGATCTGGCAAATTCCGGCCAAGGGAAAAGGGCCTGAGGCCTGAGGAAGAGAAAAGAGAAGACGATCCAAGGGGGGGGGGAAGGGAGATTTCGTGCAATCAAGGATCTTTTCTGGTGGTTGGAAGCTAGTTCTTGGAAAAATTCTTTTTTCGCTAATATGAGGTTAGGGATTTCAAGTTTTTTTATTTGTCGTCTCTCTCTTAGATTTCTAGAATAACATTTATATATTGAGTTTCTAAATTCTACCTTGAGCCTATGGATGACTCGGGGTTTTTTGTCCGAGTTTTCTAAATTTCTGAATTTCGTGTGAGATTATTTATACTTTTGGGTTAGGGGTCATTTGTATACCCATTGTCTTGAAACTATTTAGATGAAAAACCCTGTATTTGGCTTGGCTAAGGCCTCCGGTATTGGGAAATCATATGAGAGTGAGGCCGAGTTGGTTTTAGACCCGGTTTATGGGGTTAGAACCTCAATAACTTCTAAACTAAGACGAATTTGAGGTTGGTTCTTTAGGGAAAAATGATTAGAATGATAAAAGGGAGGTTTTGGAGCCTGCACGTGAAAAAGCCTTTTTCACTTGCAGATTCATTCTTGCTCCAAATAGCCCCAAATTTTAGGTGGAGCTTCCTTAGAGGTATAGGAGTTGAAATACCTCTGCACGTGAAAATGACCTTTTCACGTGCAGCCTGACCAATTCATCTGTGGGATCTTTGCTTGCTACTACATGATGGCTATTCTGCAAGGGAAGGAAACTTGGGAAGTGCGCGGCGAGACGTCGGTTGACTTTGTGGCTCCGATTAGCGAATGGTGGCCAATATTATCTACTACAACTTGCCAACCGAGAGGTAAGTGTTTTTCCCACTCCCTATTTTATGCCATGAGGACATACCATATTTTAACTGTGGTGTATGGGAGTGACTTGAGCCACTTGCTTGTCTTTTATGTTGTGATTGCATGTTTTATTTATAATTTTATAATTTTACACAACAACACAAGCTCTTTCAAAACGGATTAACCAACTATTTATTTCAATTACAAATCAAATTGGTAGGATCGAGTGGATCGATCAAAAAGGAAAATGTAATATTGATGCAAGATTAAAAGGATACTAGTTATGCGTGGCTCACTCAATGGGACATACGCGACAGGGGTGATATGTTTTCCATGCCGAGTCAAATACACTATTAGAAATAGGGAATACCGGAGGTCACAAACTCTATCAAAATAGAAAAACAACATATTTGATCAATTAAAAATCATAAGGTAAGTTTTATTAAGTTAGGGTTGGTTATTTAGTTAATTTCGGATCAATCAAGTGGATTAATCCAAAACAAAACCAAAAATAGTATCCTTGAAAGATTAAAAGGACATCTGTCATACATCGTTCGCTCAGTGGGATGAACTCCATGATTGTGACGTATTTCCTGCGCCTAGTTTAACGGTCTATTACAAATAAGGAATGCACATGGTCATAAACTCCACCAAAATGGATGAACCCACTATTTATTACAATTAGAAATCAAAAGGATGATGACTTGTCTAATTGTGGACGTCCTGAATGGGTCATTCAAAGAAAAAATGGAACATTCATCAGTGCTTAATTGAACACTTGTTTGACGTAATTCACCCAATATGACGTTCTACACAATAGTGAGGTATTACCCTTGCTGAGCTCTTAACCTATTGGCAATAAAGAATACAGGACGTCATATCCTCTTCCAAAATGGACAAAGCAACTTTTTGTTTCAATTACAAATCAGAAGGCAAGTATCTTAGGCTAGGGCTTTTTATTTACTTGATTTCTCATGTGTCAAACGAATCAATCAAACAAAAATGTAATTTTAATAAAAGATTAAAAGAACCCTTATTATACGTCATTCGTTCAATGTGAGATACTTCACATTGAAGAGGTCTTTCCTAGGCCGAGTTTAAAACTCCAATAGCGACAACGGATACACAACATCACAAGCTCTTTCAAAACGGATTAATCAACTATTTCTTTCAATTACAAATCAAATTGGCAGGATCGAGTGGATCGATCAAAACGGAAAATGTAATATTGATGCAAGATTAAAAGGATACTAGTTGTGCGTGGCTCGCTCAATGGGACATACTCGACAGGGGTGATATATTTTCCAGGCGAAGTCTAATACACTATTAGAAATAGGGAATACCGGAGGTTACACACTTTATCAAAATAGAAAAACCACCAACTTGTGTCAATTAAAAATCATAAGGCAAGTTTTATTAAGTTAGGGTTGGTTATTTAGTTAACTTCGGATCCATCAAGTGGATTAATCCAAAACAAAACCAAAAATAGTATCCTTGAAAGATTAAAAGGACATCTGTCATACATCGTTCGCTCAGTGGGATGGACTCCATGATTGTGACGTATTTCCTGCGCCTAGTTTAATGGACTATTAGAAATAAGGAATGCACCTGGTCATAAACTCCACCAAAATGGATGAACCCACTATTTATTACATTTAGAAATCAAAAGGATGATGACTTGTCTAATTGTGGACGTCTCGAATGGATCATTCAAAGAAAAAATGGAACATTCATCTGTGCTTAATTGAACACTTGTTTGACGTAATTCACCCAATATGACGTTCCACACAATAGTGAGGTATTACCCTTGCTGAGCTCTTAACCTATTGGCAATAAAGAATACAGGACGTCATATCCTCTTCCAAAATGGACAAAGCAACTTTTTGTTTCAATTACAAATCAGAAGGCAAGTATCTTAGGCTAGGGCTTTTTATTTACTTGATTTCTCATGTGTCAAACGAATCAATCAAACAAAAATGTAATTTTAATAAAAGATTAAAAGAACACTTATTATACGTCATTCGTTCAATGTGAGATACTTCACATTGAAGAGGTCTTTCCTAGGCCGAGTTTAAAACTCCAATAGCGACAACGGATACACAATATCACAAGCTCTTTCAAAACGGATTAATCAACTATTTCTTTCAATTACAAATCAAATTGGCAGGATCGAGTGGATCGATCAAAACGGAAAATGTAATATTGATGCAAGATTAAAAGGATACTAGTTGTGCGTGGCTCGCTCAATGGGACATACTCGACAGGGGTGATATATTTTCCAGGCGAAGTCTAATACACTATTAGAAATAGGGAATACCGGAGGTTACACACTTTATCAAAATAGAAAAACCACCTACTTGTATCAATTAAAAATCATAAGGCATGTTTTATTAAGTTAGGGTTGGTTATTTAGTTAATTTCGGATCCATCAAGTGGATTAATCCAAAACAAAACCAAAAATAGTATCCTTGAAAGATTAAAAGGACATCTGTCATACATCGTTCGCTCAGTGGGATGGACTCCATGAATGTGACGTATTTCCTGCGCCTAGTTTAATGGATTATTAGAAATAAGGAATGCACATGGTCATAAACTCCACCAAAATGGATGAACCCACTATTTATTACAATTAGAAATCAAAAGGATGATGACTAGTCTAATTGTGGACGTCCTGAATGGGTCATTCAAAGAAAAAATGGAACATTCATCAGTGCTTAATTGAACACTTGTTTGACGTAATTCGCCCAATATGACGTTCCACACAATAGTGAGGTATTACCCTTGCTGAGCTCTTAACCTATTGGCAATAAAGAATACAGGACGTCATATCCTCTTCCAAAATGGACAAAGCAACTTTTTGTTTCAATTACAAATCAGAAGGCAAGTATCTTAGGCTAGGGCTTTTTATTTACTTGATTTCTCATGTGTCAAACGAATCAATCAAACAAAAATGTAATTTTAATAAAAGATTAAAAGAACACTTATTATACGTCATTCGTTCAATGTGAGATACTTCACATTGAAGAGGTCTTTCCTAGGCCGAGTTTAAAACTCCAATAGCGACAACGGATACACAACATCACAAGCTCTTTCAAAACCGATTAACCGACTATTTGTTTCAATTACAAATCAAATTGCCAGGATCGAGTGGATCGATCAAAAAGGAAAATGTAATATTGATGCAAGATTAAAAGGATACTAGTTGTGCGTGGCTCGCTCAATGGGACATACGCGACAGGGTGATATGTTTTCCATGTCGAGTCAAATACACTATTAGAAATAGAGAATACCGGAGGTCACAAACTCGATCAAAATAGAAAAACCACCTATTTGATGAATTAAAAATCAGAGGGCAAGTTTTATTAAGTTAGGGTTGGTTATTTAGTTAATTTCGGATCCGTCAAGTGGATTAAACCAAAACAAAACCAAAAATAGTATCCTTGAAAGATTAAAAGGACATCTGTCATACATCGTTCGCTCAGTGGGATGGACTCCATGATTGTGACGTATTTCCAGCGCCTAGTTTAACTGTCTATTACAAATAAGGAATGCACATGGTCATAAACTCCACCAAAATGGATGAACCCACTATTTATTACAATTAGAAATCAAAAGGATGATGACTAGTCTAATTGTGGATGTCCCGAATGGATCATTCAAATAAAAAATGGAACATTCAGCAGTGCTTAATTCAACACTTATTTGACGTAGTTCGCCCAATGTGACGTTTAACACAATAGTGAGGTATTACCCTTTGCCGAGCTATTAACCTATTGGCAATAAAGAATACAGGACGTCATATCCTCTTCCAAAATGGACAAAGCAACTTTTTGTTCCAATTACAAATCAGAAGGCAAGTATCTTAGGCTAGGGCTTTTTATTTACTTGATTTCTCATGTGTCAAACGAATCAATCAAACAAAAAAGTAATTTTAATAAAAGATTAAAAGAACACTTATTATACGTCATTCGTTCAATGTGAGATACTTCACATTGAAGAGTTCTTTCCTAGGCCGAGTTTAAAACTCCAATCGCGACAACGGATACCCAAAATCACAAGCTCTTTCAAAACGGATCAACCAACTATTTGTTTCAATTACAAATCAAATTGGCTGGATCGAGTGGAACGATCAAAAAGGAAAATGTAATATTGATGCAAGATTAAAAGAATACTAGTTGTGCGTAGCTCGCTCAATGGGACATACTCGACGGGAGTGATATATTTTCCACGCCAAGTCTAATACACTATTAGAAATAGGGAATACCGGAGGTCACAAACTCTATCATAATAGAAAAACCACCTACTTGTATCAATTAAAAATCATAAGGCATGTTTTATTAAGTTAGGGTTGGTTATTTAGTTAATTTCGGATCCTTCAAGTGGATTAAACCAAAACAAAACCAAAAGTAGTATCCTTGAAAGATTAAAAGGACATCTGTCATACATCGTTCGCTCAGTGGGATGGACTCCATGATTGTGACGTATTTCCTGCGCCTAGTTTAACTGTCTATTACAAATAAGGAATGCACATGGTCATAAACTCCACCAAAATGGATGAACCCACTATTTATTACAATTAGAAATCAAAAGGATGTTGACTAGTCTAATTGTGGATGTCCCGAATGGATCATTCAAAGAAAAAATGGAACATTCATCAGTGCTTAATTCAACACTTATTTGACGTAGTTTGCCCAATGTGACGTTTAACACAATAGTGAGGTATTACCCCTTTGAGCTATTAACCTATTGGCAATAAAGAATACAGGACGTCATTTCCTCTTCCAAAATGGACAAAGCAACTTTTTGTTCCAATTACAAATCAGAAGGCAAGTATCTTAGGCTAGGGCTTTTTATTTACTTGATTTCTCATGTGTCAAACGAATCAATCAAACAAAAAAGTAATTTTAATAAAAGATTAAAAGAACACTTATTATACGTCATTCGTTCAATGTGAGATACTTCACATTGAAGAGTTCTTTCCTAGGCCGAGTTTAAAACTCCAATCGCGACAACGGATACCCAACATCATAAGCTCTTTCAAAACGGATCAACCAACTATTTGTTTCAATTACAAATCAAATGGGTAGTATCGAGTGGATCGATCAAAGACGAAAATGTAATATTGATGCAAGATTAAAAGGATACTAGTTGTGCGTGGCTCGCTCAATGGGACATACTCGACAGGGGTGATATATTTTCCAGGCGAAGTCTAATACACTATTAGAAATAGGGAATACCGGAGGTCACACACTCTATCAAAATAGAAAAACCACCAACTTGTAACAATTAAAAATCATAAGGCAAGTTTTATTAAGTTAGGGTTGGTTATTTAGTTAATTTCGGATCCATCAAGTGGATTAATCCAAAAGAAAACCAAAAATAGTATCCTTGAAAGCCTAAAAGGACATCTGTCATACATCGTTCGCTCAGTGGGATGGACTCCATGATTGTGACGTATTTCCTGCGCCTAGTTTAATGGACTATTAGAAATAAGGAATGCACCTAGTCATAAACTCCACCAAAATGGATGAACCCACTATTTATTACATTTAGAAATCAAAAGGATGATGACTTGTCTAATTGTGGACGTCTCGACTGGATCATTCAATTAAAAAATGGAACATTCATCAGTGCGTAATTGAACACTTATTTGACGTAGTTCGCCGAATGTGACGTTTAACACAATAGTGAGGTATTACCCTTGCTGAGCTATTAACTTGTTGGCAATAAAGAATACAGGACGTCATATCCTCTTCCAAAACAGACAAAGCAACTTTTTGTTCCAATTACAAATCAGAAGGCAAGTATGTTAGGCTAGGGCTTTTTATTTACTTGATTTCTCATGTGTCAAACAAATCAATCAAACAAAAAAGTAATTTTAATAAAAGATTAAAAAAACACTTATTATACGTCATTCGTTCAATGTGAGATACTTCACGTTGAAGAGGTGTTTCCTTGGCCGAGTTTAAAACTCCACTAGTGACAACGAATACACAAAATCACAAGCTCTTTCAAAACGGATCAACCAACTATTTGTTTCAATTACAAATTAAATTGGCTGGATAGAGTGGAACGATCAAAAAGGAAAATGTAATATTGATGCAAGATTAAAAGAATACTAGTTGTGCGTGGCTCGCTCAATGGGACATACTCGACGGGGGTGATATATTTTCAATGCTAAGTCTAATACACTATTAAAAATAGGGAATACCGGAGGTCACAAACTCTATCAAAATAGAAAAACCACCTACTTGTATCCATTAAAAATCATAAGGCAAGTTTTGTTAAGTTAGGGTTCATTATTTAGTTAATTTCGGATCAATCAAGCAGATTAATCCCAAACAAAACCAAAAATAGTATCCTTGAAAGATTAAAAGGACTTCTGTCATACATCCTTCGCTCAGTGGGATGGACTCCATGATTGTGACGTATTTCATGCGCCTAGTTTAATGGACTATTAGAAATAAGGAATGCACATGGTCATAAACTCCACCAAAATGGATCAACCCACTACTTATTCCAATTAGAAATCAAAAGGATGATGACTTGTCTAATTGTGGACGTACCGAATGGATCATTCAAAGAAAAAATGGAACATTCATCGGTGCTTAATTGAACACTTGTTTGACGTAGTTCGCCCAATGTGACGTTCTACACAATAGTGAGGTATTACCCTTGCTGAGCTATTAACCTATTGGCAATAAAGAATACAGGACGTTATATCCTCTTCAAAAATGGACAAAGCAACTTTTTGTTTCAATTACAAATTAGAAGGCAAGTATCTTAGGCTAGGGCTTTTTATTTACTTGATTTCTCATGTGTCAAACGAATCAATCAAACAAAAAGTAATTTTAATAAAAGATTAAAAGGACACTTATTATACGTTATTCGTACAATGTGAGATACTTCACATTGAAGAGGTCTTTCCAAGGCCGAGTTTAAAACTCCAATAGCGACAACGAATACACAGCATCACAAGCTCTTTCAAGACGGATCAATCAACTATTTGTTTCAATTACAAATCAAATAAGTAGGATCGAGTGGATCGATCAAAACGGAAAATGTAATATTGATGCAAGATTAAAAGGATACTAGTTGTGCGTGGCTCACTCAATGGGACATACTCGACGGGGGTGATATATTTTCCATTCCGAGTCTAATACACTTTTAGAAATAGGTAATACCGGAGGTCAAAAACTCTATCAAAATAGAAAAACCACCAACTTGTATCAATTAAAAATCATAAGGCAAGTTTTATTAAGTTAGGGTTGGTTATTTAGTTAATTTCGGATCCATCAAGTGGATTAATCCAAAACAAAACCAAAAATAGTATCCTTGAAAGATTAAAAGGACATCTTTCATACGTCGTTCGCTCAGTGGGATGGACTCCATGATTGTGACATATTTCCTGCGCCTAGTTTAACGGTCTATTACAAATAAGGAATGCACATGGTCATAAACTCCACCAAAATGGATGAACCCACTATTTATTACAATTAGAAATCAAAAGGATGATGACTTGTCTAATTGTGGACGTCCCGAATGGATCATTCAAAGAAAAAATGGAACATTCATTAGTGGTTAATTGAACACTTGTTTGATGTAGTTCGCCCAATGTGACGTTCTACACAATAGTGAGGTATTACCCTTGGTGAGCTCTTAACCTATTGGCAATAAAGAATACAGGACGTCATATCCTCTTCCAAAATGGACAAAGCAACTTTTTGTTTCAATTACAAATTAGAAGGCAAGTATCTTAGGCTAGGGCTTTGTATTTACTTGATTTCTCATGTGTCAAACGAATTAAGAAAACAAAAAAGTAATTTTAACAAAAGATCAAAAGGACACTTATTATACGTCATTCGTTCAATGTGAGATACTTCACATTGAGGAGTTGTTTCCTAGGCCGAGTTTAAAACTCCGATAGCGACAACGAATACACAACATCACAAGCTCTTTCAAAACGGATCAACCAACTATTTTTTTCAATTACAAATCAAATGGGTAGTATTGAGTGGATCGATCAAAAAGGAAAATGTAATATTGATGCAAGATTAAAAGGATACTAATTGTGCATGGCTCGCTCAGTGGGACATACTCGACGGGGGTAATATATTTTCAATGCCAAGTCTAATACACTGTTAGAAATAGGGAATACCGGAGGTCACAAACTCTATCAAAATAGAAAAACCACCTACTTGTATCAATTAAAAATCATAAGGCAAGTTTTATTAAGTTAGGGTTGGTTATTTAGTTAATTTCGGATCTATCAAGTGGATTAATCCAAAACACAACCAAAAATAGTATCCTTGAAAGATTAAAAGGACATCTGTCATACATCGTTCGCCCAGTGGGATGGACTCCATGATTGTGACATATTTCCTGCGTCTAGTTTAACGGTCTATTACAAATAGGGAATGCACATGGTCATAAACTCCACCAAAATGGATGAACCCACTATTTATTACAATTAGAAATCAAAAGGATGATGACTTGTCTAATTGTGGACGTCCCGTCCCGAATGGATCATTCAAAGAAAAAATGGAACATTCATTAGTGGTTAATTGAACACTTGTTTGATGTAGTTCGCCCAATGTGACGTTCTACACAATAGTGAGGTATTACCCTTGGTGAGCTCTTAACCTATTGGCAATAAAGAATACAGGACGTCATATCCTCTTCCAAAATGGACAAAGCAACTTTTTGTTTCAATTACAAATCAGAAGGCGAGTATCTTAGGCTAGGGCTTTTTATTTACTTGATTTCTCATGTGTCAAACGAATTAAGAAAACAAAAAAGTAATTTTAACAAAAGATCAAAAGGACACTTATTATACGTCATTCGTTCAATGTGAGATACTTCACATTGAGGAGTTGTTTCCTAGGCCGAGTTTAAAACTCCGATAGCGACAACGAATACACAACATCACAAGCTCTTTCAAAACGGATCAACCAACTATTTTTTTCAATTACAAATCAAATGGGTAGTATTGAGTGGATCGATCAAAAAGGAAAATGTAATATTGATGCAAGATTAAAAGGATACTAATTGTGCATGGCTCGCTCAGTGGGACATACTCGACGGGGGTAATATATTTTCAATGCCAAGTCTAATACACTGTTAGAAATAGGGAATACCGGAGGTCACAAACTCTATCAAAATAGAAAAACCACCTACTTGTATCAATTAAAAATCATAAGGCAAGTTTTATTAAGTTAGGGTTGGTTATTTAGTTAATTTCGGATCTATCAAGTGGATTAATCCAAAACACAACCAAAAATAGTATCCTTGAAAGATTAAAAGGACATCTGTCATACATCGTTCGCCCAGTGGGATGGACTCCATGATTGTGACATATTTCCTGCGCCTAGTTTAACGGTCTATTACAAAAAAGGAATGCACATGGTCATAAACTCCACCAAAATGGATGAACCCACTATTTATTACAATTAGAAATCAAAAGGATGATGACTTGTCTAATTGTGGACGTCCCGAATGGATCATTCAAAGAAAAAATGGAACATTCATTAGTGGTTAATTGAACACTTGTTTGATGTAGTTCGCCCAATGTGACGTTCTACACAATAGTGAGGTATTACCCTTGGTGAGCTCTTAACCTATTGGCAATAAAGAATACAGGACGTCATATCCTCTTCCAAAATGGACAAAGCAACTTTTTGTTTCAATTACAAATCAGAAGGCAAGTATCTTAGGCTAGGGCTTTTTATTTACTTGATTTCTCATGTGTCAAACAAATTAAGAAAACAAAAAAGTAATTTTAACAAAAGATCAAAAGGACACTTATTATACGTCATTCGTTCAATGTGAGATACTTCACATTGAGGAGTTGTTTCCTAGGCCGAGTTTAAAACTCCGATAGCGACAACGAATACACAACATCACAAGCTCTTTCAAAACGGATCAACCAACTATTTTTTTCAATTACAAATCAAATGGGTAGTATTGAGTGGATCGATCAAAAAGGAAAATGTAATATTGATGCAAGATTAAAAGGATACTAATTGTGCATGGCTCGCTCAGTGGGACATACTCGACGGGGGTAATATATTTTCAATGCCAAGTCTAATACACTATTAGAAATAGGATATACCGGAGGTCACAAACTCCATCAAAATAGAAAAACCACCTACTTGTATCAATTAAAAATCATAAGGCAAGTTTTATTAAGTTTTTTTTTTTTTTTTTTTTTTTGAAAAGTAAAAGGAATATATTAAAAAGAATCAATTACAAGGAACCAGGGGCATACCCCTGAGAAACGAAACTGCAGCAAAGACAAAAAGAACAACCCAAAAAAGAAACTCACAAGACGACCCATCAAGGAAGGCGCCAAACTTGCAACAAATGAGAATTGAGCCGCGAAGGGGGCCAGCCAAGAATGCAAGCTAGCGCGAGCCCTCACGGAAACCATAACCAAATTAACCCAGGCAAGCGGTCCGAGCTCCACGTCCGTGCCGACGGGCATTACGCTCCTGCCAAAGATAATACACCGAAGCCGCCAAGGATAATCGCCCAAGAAGGCATCGAAGAGAATTACCTGGAGAAAGAAGAAACAGCCCCAGAAATAAAGGCGGACCAACAAAGAGAAACGCAAGAAAAGCCGCAGTGGGACAAAAGAGTCACCCAAACACGCCGAGCAAAAGGGCAAGAGAAGAAAAGATGGTCATGTGACTCGGCAGGGGCGGGACACAAAAGGCACCCCCCAGGGAGAGAAATGCCAAACAAAAGCAAACGGTCGAGGGTAGGAAGCCGACGACGAATAGCCATCCAAAGCAAACACGCGTGCCGAGGAGAATGATGGCGAAACCACACCACGGACGCCCAAGGCACGAGTGGAGAAGAAGAGCGGAGATGGTTCCAAGCGGATTTAATGGAAAAGGGAGCGCTTGAAGAGAGCCACCGCACACGATCTCGCCGACCAACCGGGGTACAGGCAAGGAAGCCGTCGCTTCCTTTAATTCAATCAACTCAGGAGAATTGGCGAGGGGCCAACACCACCCCCGAGAAAGAATATCGCCGACAAGTAGCATCAGCACCCAAGCCGGAGTCATAAATCACCCGCGCCGAAGCCGACAGCGAGATAGGACCACGGGGCAGCCAGGAATCAAACCAAAGCGAGGTAGAGGAGCCATCCCCAACCTTCACCGAAATACATGATTGGAGGCGATGACGAAAAGCCAGGACCTTACGCCATGTCCAAGAACACCTCCAAGGAACTTTAGCCACCCAAAATTGACCTTTTTTAAGCAAGTTAGCCCGGACCCAAGCAAACCCACAAAGAGGAAGAAATGGGCTGACAAAGATTCCAAATCAACCTAGAAAGAGCAGCAGCATTCCAATCTTTTAGCTTCTTCAACCCAAGACCTCCTTCCTTCTTAGGCCGAGACACATCGGCCCAAGAGACCCGAGCACCACGCCCCGACAAGACAGAACCCGTCCAAAGAAAGGCTGCCAAAATCCGCTCGATAGAGTGAAGCACCCGAGCAGGAAGGATAAAATGATAGCTCCAAAAAGCCTGGATCCCAAACAACACAGATCGAATAAGCAATAAACGACCACCAAAGGACAGGAAACGGGCTGTCCAAGAACGCACTCGCTGCAGAATACGATCCACCAACACCTGACAATCAGCAGCACCCAGACGCTTGGTTATAAGAGGTACCCCCAAATAGCGGACAGGAAGGGAACCAAGGGAAAACCCAACCATGGCCAAAATCTCGGTTTGAACGGAAGGAGGCACACCAGAGAAAAAAACAGCACTCTTCTCCAGTTCGGGGAAAGGCCAGAGAGCTGCGAGAAAGTGAGAAGAGCCTCGTGAAAAACCCGAACAGAAGGAACATCACCTTTACAAAAAACCATAAGATCATCAGCAAAGCAAAGGTGGGACAAGAGAGTCTTCTGGCAACGCCAATGGTAGGAGAAAGAAGAGGAGGACCGAATAAAATTCTCCAAAATGCGGGAGAAAACTTCCATACACAGAACAAACAAGTAAGGAGAAATGGGATCCCCTTGCCGGAGACCTCGCCTCCCCCGCAAAGAACCCCTTTAACTCGCCGTTGAGAGAAAGAGAATAACTAGGGGAAGAGACACACGCCTTCACCCATCCAATAAATTTGGCCGGGAACCCAAACAAAGCCAAGCTATCCCAAAGGAAGTCCCACCGCACCGAATCAAATGCTTTCATTAAATCAACTTTAAAAGCGCACCGAGGGGAGGAGGAGGAGGCACCATATCCGTGCACCAACTCCTGGGCAAGAAAGATATTGTCACCAATGTGACGCCCGGAATAAAAAGCGCTCGCGCGGCATTAACTAGAGAAGGAAGGGTCCTTCGCAAACGAGTTGCCAGCAACTTGGTAATGCACTTATAAACAGTGTTACAGCAAGAAACCGGCCTAAAATCCTTCCAGTGAGCAGCGTTCGGGATTTTAGGAATCAATGCCAAAATGGTAGCATTAGACGCCTTCAGAAGGACAGAAGAGGAGAAAAATTCTTGAACAGCTTGCACCACATCCTGGACCAACAATATGCCAAGTCCGTTGAAAGAAAAAACCATTAAAACCATCGGGCCCAGGCGCCTTATTGGGATGAAGACTAAACATGGAAGCCTGAATATCCGCGGGGGAAAAGGGGGCCTGCAACTCAGAAATAAGGTCCTCAGAGAGGGAAGGGCCAATAAAATCTCGCAAAGAATGGCAAGAAGAATTCAGATCACCGGAGGACCCAAGAAGGGAGGAGAAAAATTGGACCCCGGAAGAAGCAATCGCGCCCGGATCATACAACCAAGTCCCATCGTCAGAACAAATAGCACGAATCTTATTACGATTTTGTCGACTCTTAACAGAGTTAAAGAAGAAGGAAGTATTGCTATCTCCTTCCTTAAGCCATTGAATCCGACTCTTCGGCGAGCGGACTCCTCCACCCAACGGCTAGCAAGAGTGAGGTGATGCAAAGCCTCCCGCTCTTGTGCAAGTGAAACGGCATCCCCACCATTAGTGGCAATGTTAACCTGGATCCGAGTGAGCTCCGAACGAAAGGAATCAAGAGAGCTATCACGGGGCTGACGCTGGCGCAGCTCCTTCAGAGCCCTCTTGAGTAGTTTGAGCCGAGCATAAAGGCGAAACATAGCATAGCCCGCAACGGGCGTCTGCCAAACCTCCTCAACCGTTGGAAGAAAATCATCAAAAGAGGCCCAATGATTAAAGAACTTGAAAGGAGAACGAATCCCATGAGACTGCACTCCAACATGAACCACAAGCAGGAGAATGATCGAAACACCAAAAGGAAGGAATTCAAAGCAAAAGCATGAGGAAACCTCTGAAGCCACTCGGAATTAACAAGAACCCGATCCAGTTTCCGCCTAATGTGATCACCAAGCACGACAATTATGCCAAGTAAAAAACAACCCAATATATCGCAAATCATCTAGCCTGGCCTCCAGAAGGGCTTCATTAAAATCATTCATAAATGCAGGCCACGCCAAGGAACCACCACTACGATCACCACGAAACCGGATGGCATTAAAATCCCCCATCACCACCCAAGGCAAGGAAGGAGTCACCCGAGCAAAGCCGGTCAAAGAATCCCGGAGGTGGCGGCGACCCTCCACCTCATTGGTGCCATAAACAACGAGAGAGATGGAAGACCAAACCACTATCAGCCATAGAAACAGAGACATGGAGAAACGGGAATGAGAGGATAAAAGAGAAACATCCAAATGCAAAGGATTCCACCAAAGCCAAATACGCCCCCAGAGGGTGACAAGCAAAATTGTCAAGGGACTTCCACCCACGCAGAACGACATAGTAACCGCGCTCCGGTTACACCGCTGAACCTTAGTCTCAAGCAAAGCTACACAAGAGAGAGCCTGGGACTGCACCAATCGACGAACTTCAGCGCTTGACAGGGTCATTGAGACCCCGAACATTCCAAGCTGCCAACTTAATCATGGAGAACTAGACGAGGAAGGGGAGGAACCCAACCCCAGTTTTTTCTTACGACTTTCCTTACGCTGTAAATTCCGTTTGGCAGTCTTAGATAATGGAGCAACGTCATCAACCAAGGGAAGATGCTGAAAAAGAGAAGCGGTGAGAGGCACCATACTGCAATCAGACAATGGTGAAGCTAACCCATCAGGAAGAGGAGCCGCTTCCAACGGCCGACCACCCATCGCCAAACGAGGTTCACCAGCCACCACCCCAATACGATAATGCAGAGCTGGAGTCAAAGAGGGGGACTCAATAGCCTCCGCGACCGGCAGAACAGGCGTTGAAGACGCGAGCCCAGTAGGGGGGGAGCCATCACAGCGCCCCAACACAACAGCCAACCCATCAGCAGGCGTCAAGACCCCATCAGCAGCAACATCAGAGGCCATCCCGGCCAACACAGCCTTCGGAGGGGAAGGGGGCGAGGACACAATCTCAATGCCACGCCCTTGGACAACAGAAGAACTGCCGTCCAATGGTGCCTCAGCCACGGTAGTACAAGCCCCTGCCAGAGAGCAGCCCCCTTGCTCCCAGCCCACAGGAGAAGCCAACCCGGCACCAAGCGACTGGGTCGCACGCGAACAATCCTCCAACACAGAAGGGTCCGTAGACACTACCTCCTTGCCACGCCCAGAGTCGCCGGCAGCAGCACCGGCCAAGGGAGCCACAACCTGGGATGAAACACGAGGGAGCCACACCTGCGGTTTCTTGCAAAGACCAGTCGAGTGGCCAAATTCACGGCAACGCAGACATCTCTTGGGAAGCCACCGATAGTCAATGGCAATAGCCACAACCTCCCCATCACCCAAATCCAGATCAACCGAGCGGGGGAACGCAGCCTCTACATCGACCTCCACACAGATACGAGCAAAGGAAAGCCGCTGGAGAGAGTCCGTCAAAGCGTCGGCAAACAACGGCTTCCCAACCACGCTGGCGATGATGCTCAACCCATCGGCCGTCCAATACTCCAAAGGAATATGCGAAAAATGAACCCAGATGGGAACCCGACGGCACCCCACCTTGGAGAGATTCAAACCCGGCCGCCACTTCCGCAAGAAAATCGGCCGTCCTCCCAAGTGCCAAGCGCCACCCTCAAGCACGTCCTGCATCCCCACAACGGAAGAGAACCGGAAAAAGAAGAAGCCATCGCCATTGCTCTGAACCTCAATAAGATCCTTAGAGCCCCAGACCTTGTGCGCCGTCCGCTGGACGAAGGAGAAAGGAAGTCGATCGAGAAAGAACCCGACTAGGGTGGATTGCCACCGAGAAAGCCCCTGAGAGACCACCGATTGAGGAGGCTGAAGTCGAATACGACCCCCTGAACCAGGAGCCGGCGGGGGAACAAACGATAGGTTCATGGAAGAGGACGCCGGCCCTCTCACGACCGACGACCATGAATCGGGAGCCGCTGACGCGACGCCCGGATCGCCCAAGGCAAGAGGAACGCCCCTCTTGGCGATCCGCACCGCACCAGCACCAGCCGCTGAAGGGAGCCCTCCCAAACGAGCACCCACCACCGCGGCCGCCGAAGCCGCACTAGAACCAGCGAAAGTCATCACAGCCGCCCTCGCCAAACCCTAGCAGAGCGCATTTTTTTACCAGGTCACTGACTTCAAGGTGAAGTATCTCGACCAAGTTTTATTAAGTTAGGGTTGGTTATTTAGTTAATTTCGGATCTATCAAGTGGATTAATCCAAAACACAACCAAAAATAGTATCCTTGAAAGATTAAAAGGACATCTGTCATACATCGTTCGCCCAGTGGGATGGACTCCATGATTGTGACGTATTTCCTGCGCCTAGTTTAACGGTCTATTACAAATAAGGAATACACATGGTCATAAACTCCAACAAAATGGATGAACCCACTATTTATTACAATTAAAAATCAAAAGGATGATGACTTGTCTAATTGTGGACGTCCAGAATGGATCATTCAAAGAAAAAATGGAACATTCATCAGGGCTTAATTGAACACTTGTTCGACGTAGTTCGCCCAATGTGACATTCTACAGAATAGCGAGGTGTTACCCTGGGTGAGCTCTTAACCTATTGGCAATAAAGAATACAGGACGTCATATCCTCTTCCAAAATGGACAAAGCAACTTTTTGTTTCAATTACAAATCAGAAGGCAAGTATCTTAGGCTAGGGCTTTTTATTTACTAGATTTCTCATGTGTCAAACGAATTAAGAAAACAAAAAAGTAATTTTAACAAAAGATCAAAAGGACACTCATTATACGTCATTCGTTCAATGTGAGATACTTCACATTGAGGAGTTGTTTCCTAGGCCGAGTTTAAAACTCCGATAGCGACAACGAATACACAACATCACAAGCTCTTTCAAAACGGATCAACCAACTATTTTTTTCAATTACAAATCAAATGGGTAGTATTGAGTGGATCGATCAAAAAGGAAAATGTAATATTGATGCAAGATTAAAAGGATACTAATTGTGCGTGGCTCGCTCAATGGGACATACTCGACGGGGGTAATATATTTTCAATGCCAAGTCTAATACACTATTAGAAATAGGGAATACCGGAGGTCACAAACTCTATCAAAATAGAAAAACACCTACTTGTATCAATTAAAAATCATAAGGCATGTTTTATTAAGTTAGGGTTGGTTTATTTAGTTAATTTCGGATCTATCAAGTGGATTAATCCAAAACAAAACCAAAAATAGTATCCTTGAAAAATTAAAAGGACATCTGTCATACATCGTTCACCCAGTGGGATGGACTCCATGATTGTGACGTATTTCCTGCGCCTAGTTTAACGGTCTATTACAAATAAGGAATGCACATGGTCATAAACTCCAACAAAATGGATGAACCCACTATTTATTACAATTAAAAATCAAAAGGATGATGACTTGTCTAATTGTGGACGTCTAGAATGGATCATTCAAAGAAAAAATGGAACATTCATCAGGGCTTAATTGAACACTTGTTCGACGTAGTTCGCCCAATGTGACATTCTACACAATAGCGAGGTATTACCCTGGGTGAGCTCTTAACCTATTGGCAATAAAGAATACAGGACGTCATATCCTCTTCCAAAATGGACAAAGCAACTTTTTGTTTCAATTACAAATTAGAAGGCAAGTATCTTAGGCTAGGGCTTTTTATTTAGTTGATTTCTCATGTGTCAAATGAATTAAGCAAACAAAAAAGTAATTTTAACAAAAGATCAAATGGACACTTATTATACGTCATTCGTTCAATGTGAGATACTTCACATTGAGGAGTTGTTTCCTAGGCCGAGTTTAAAACTCCAATAGCGACAACGGATACACAACATCACAAGCTCTTTCAAAACGGATCAACCAACTACTTGTTTCAATTACAAATCAAATGGGTAGTATCGAGTGGATCGATCAAAAAGGAAAATGTAATATTGATGCAAGATTAAAAGGATACTAATTGTGCGTGGCTCACTCAATGGGACATACTCGACGGGCGTGATATATTTTCAATGCCAAGTCTAATACACTAGTAGAAGTAGAGAATACCGGAGGTCACAAACTCTATCAAAATAGAAAAACCACCTATTTGATCAATTAAAAATCAGAGGGCAAGTTTTATTAAGTTAGGGTTGGTTATTTAGTTAATTTCGGATCCATCAAGTGGATTAATCCAAAAGAAAACCAAAATAGTATCCTTGAAAGATTAAAAGGACATCTGTCATACATCGTTCGCTCAGTGGGATGGACTCCATGATTGTGACGTATTTCCTGCGCCTAGTTTAACTGTCTATTACAAATAAGGAATGCACATGGTCATAAACTCCACCAAAATGGATGAACCCACTATTGATTACAATTAGAAATCAAAAGGATGATGACTAGTCTAATTGTGGACGTCCCGAATGGATCATTCAAAGAAAAAATGGAACATTCATCAGTGCTTTATTCAACACTTGTTTGACATAGTTCGCCCAATGTGACGTTCTAAACAATAGTGAGGTATTACCCTTGCTGAGCTCTTAACCTATTGGCAATAAAGAATATAGGACGTCATATCCTCTTCCAAAATGGACAAAGCAACTTTTTGTTTCAATTACAAATCAGAAGGCAAGTATCATAGGCTAGGGCTTTTTATTTACTTGGTTTCTCCTGTGTCAAACGAATCAATCAAACAAAAAAGTAATTTTAACAAGAGATCAAAAGGACACTTATTATACGTCATTCGTTCAATGTGAGATACTTCACATTAAAGAGTTCTTTCCTAGGCCGAGTTTAAAACTCCAATAGCGACAACGGATACACAACATCACAAGCTCTTTCAAAACGGATCAACCAATTATTTGTTTCAATTACAAATCAAATGGGTAGTATCGAGTGGATCGATCAAAAAGGAAAATGTTATATTGATGCCAGATTAAAAGGATACTAATTGTGCGTGGCTTGCTCAATGGGGATGGCCGCGGTCGCCTTAGACCTTGTATCTCCGTCTCGATTGGGGATGGCCTTTCCACCTCGCTTTGGTTTGATTCTTGGCTGCCTCGGGGCCCTATTTGCTCATCCTTATCTGATAGGGTGATTTTGGACTCCGGGTTGGGTGCTAATGCTACTGTCAGCGATATTCTCTTTCAGGGCTGGCGATGGCCTGTGGCCAACTCTCCTGAGTTGCTTGAGTTAAAGGCGGAAACGGCTTTGTTGGCTGTTCCCCCCGCTGGCCGTCAGGACCGGGTGCAGTGGTTATCCACTGGGGGCTCTTTCTCCATCTTTTCAGCGTGGAATCACCTCCGTTCTTCTTCTCCCCCTGTTTCTTGGGCTTCTTTGGTATGATTTCGGCATCACTCTCCCCGGCATGCTAGCGTGTTGTGGCTGGCTTTTCGTCGCCGTCTTCCTACTAAGGATAGGTTGCTATCTTTTGGTATTGCTCTTCCTGGGGGGCTGCCTTTTGTGTTTGGCCACATCTGAGGACCATGATCATTTATTTTTTACTTGCCCATTTTCTATGCGCGTTTGGATGGCTTTAATGACCCGCTGTGGGCTCTCTTGTTTTTCTTGGTCCGCTTTTATTCATTGGGCTTCCGGTTCTCTCTCTGCCAACTCCTTGCAGTCTATGCTTGCACGTCTTTCTCTTGCGGCTTCGGTGTATTATCTCTGGCAGGAGCGCAATGCTAGAGCTCATGGGAGTAGGTCTCGATCAGAGGAGCAGCTGGTTAATTTGATTATGGATACAGTTCGGGTCCGTGCTTCTTTGTCATCTGGATGGCCCCGTTCGCGCTTTAATACTCATTTGCTGCAATTATGGAAAATTCCTGAGGGTTGAGTATTGGTTGTTATTCTTACCCCTTGGTGCTATCCTGCACTAGGGTCTTTGTTGTCTTTTCTCCAGGGGTATGCCCCCTTTTTCTGACCTTTGTAATTTTTCCCAATTAATTTATTCTTTATTTTTCAAAAAAAAATAAAAATCGTAAGGCAAGTTTTATTAAGTTAGGGTTGGTTATTTAGTTAATTTTGGATCCATCAAGTGGATTAATCCAAAACAGAACCAAAAATAGTATCCTTGAAAGATTAAAAGGGCATCTGTCATACATCGTTCGCTCAGTGGGATGGACTCCATGATTGTGACGTATTTCCTGCGCCTAGTTTAATGGACTATTAGAAATAAGGAATGCACATGGTCATAAACTCCACCAAAATGGATGAACCCACTATTTATTCCAATTAGAAATCAAAAGGATGATGACTTGTCTAATTGTGGACGTCTCGAATGGATCTTTCAAAGAAAAAATGGAACATTCATCAGTGCTTAATTGAACACTTGTTTGACGTAGTTCGCCCAATGTGACGTTCTACACAATAGTGAGGCATTACCCTTGCTGAGCTATTAACCTATTGGCAATAAAGAATACAAGACGTCATATCCACTTCCAAAATGGACAAAGCAACTTTTTCTTGCAATTACAAATCAGAAGGCAAGTATCTTAGGCTAGGGCTTTTTATTTACTTGATTTCTCATGTGTCAAACGAATCAATCAAAGAAAAATGTAATTTTAATAAAAGATTGAAATGACACTTATTATTGACGAACGGGTATTTCGTGAGCGGAACCCAAGTGGGGGTTAAGCTACTGTCGTTTAAATCCCTTCTCAAAATATTAAATCCCTTAACTAATGCTAAATAGAATAGTGACAAGAAAGGGGTCGATCCCACAGAGATTACCAAGTTATCTAGCTTTAACACAAATCACCAAATTAATCTTGCTTAAAACAATGTCTTGGCAAAAACGGAATCTTTTTTTTAACTAAAGATCTAATTTTTATTTGGTTTTCTGAATAAACAAAGAAAGCAAATTGATTTTAGGATTAAGATTCAAGGATTAAAGGCATCTAAGGTCACAATTTCACCTCCATATGTTATCTCTACTGGTTCATGGTATTAGGGTTGTCTGATTGAAAACATGCTAAACATAAGCCAAGGACAACAAATGGTCAATGAGGTCCTTTTAAGAGTTGTATGCCAGAATGGTCATCTAAACACTCAAACATGCAAAGCCAATAAATCATACTTGCAAAAGGATAATGATCACACCAATTACAAATAAGTTATGAATCTCAATCCGCCCCAGACTAGGGCTAAGAATACCAAGGTGTACATCCAAAGATAGAAATTAAGAACAGATTCATAAAACATGCAAAACTCAATCATCCAAACCCAATTTTCATAAACACAGCAAAGCAACAAGGGGGCTACATTGCTCCCCTAGATTATAAGAACTACTCACGCATGATTACAAGCAAAACCATAGCAGTAAAGCTAAACATCTTCTTCTAATCCACGCGCGCAACAAAGCTTCAAATCCAAGCTCCAAAATCCGCGACGACGGCTGCGACAGCTGCTCTCCTAGGTCAAGGAGCAACCTCCAAGTCGTGGAGCCTCTCTCTCTTTCTCTAAAAACGTGTAGGGGGGTCTAGGATAGGTTGCATGGGGCGTGGAGGCTGTATTTATAGAGGTTGGATGGGCCTTGAGGTGTGTTCCCTAGCCCTTCTATCAAAACGACGTAGTTTTGATAAGTGACACTCCAAACATTAAAATCTCTATCTTCCATCCACAATTTGGACATGGGCCTTCAGAAACAAATGATCAGCATGGAAAAACGATAGGATCGGTCCAAAAATATCTTTGCACGTCAATTTGCACGTGATATGGTGAATTCACGTGCAGCTCCAAATCAGCTCAAACTTCTTCCCAAGCTTCCTTGCATCCTGTAGAGGCCTGAGAAGCAAAAATAGGCTTGCACGTGAAATGGATGAATTCACGTGCAGCTCCAAATGCTCTGAAATGTCTGTAGTAGGTAGAGGACATCATTCTAAGCAACTTTTGTTCTTGCACGCCAATTCTTTGAGGCCATCTACTATATCAAAAGTGAGCTCTAAAATCTGCCAAAACAGCTTAAAAACACATGTATTTGCAAATAGCATCTTCCTAGGGGTTAGAGCAAATATATATGATATATGAAGCAATAAGTCTCTAATCATGCTCTTAAATATCGTAAATAAACACTAAAATAACGGCATAAAATGCACGTTATCAAATACACCACACTTGAACCATTGCTTGTCCTCAAGCAAAAACATACAAGCATGCAAAAATAAAATAAACATGCCGTCAAACGGAAGAAAAATAAAATAACAATCAAGGAGAATCATGGTTTCCTAAGCATGCAAATCTATCATGATGAAATGGGAATTTAAGCATCAAAATGAGTCATAGCTTAGTTCATTCATGTCCATATCCCTAGTCCAACAACCATGCAATATCACCACTTAAATTTCAGATATGAGCAAGCAATCCATGATAAAATAGCACCTAGTTTCCCTTTAAGTTCTTACCAAGGATAAGCAGCCTCACTCTAATATAATAATTCTCAAGCCTAATACCTATCAATGAATAATGGATGGAAAACTCTATCTCTACACTCGCCATCAGCTATTGATTAAGTACTTGCCAAGCAATCATGAGAGTTCCCTATTGTGCTCATCAAAGAAAACACACCCTCTATTCTACTTTATTTGAACTCACACGCTAGACTAAACTCAATAAACTCACACTCTATTCTAATAACTGATAAAACAAAACCATAAGCTAAAGAATTGAGCTCAACACTCTCAAAACAAAACATAATTCAGCCAATGTGGCTTCACAAATCTAAACAATCACACATAAACATCAAGCCATTGTGGCTTTTATTCTGAATCTTTCTTTCTTTTTCTTTCTTTTTTTTCTTTTAGTAATAACCTTACAAGGTTGCATTTTATGCTCTCCCTTGATGGATTATTTACTCTTCTTTTTTTTTTTACTCACATAACACATAAATAAGACTGATTTTTTTTTTATGCATACCCCTTTTCAAAATGTGATGGGCTTTTTCCACAATGTGCATCACAGCCTTTTCCAATAATATCACACAATAAAGAAAAGAATGCAAAGACAGTCACAGTGACTCAGAGGTCTTGCATCCTAACTAAACACCAAACACTGAGCACTAACAAGTAATCACATGCTTACTTGACTCCTACCATTAAATAACCAATGTTGAATGCAAGAAGAGTAGCAATTATTACCCATACCCTAAAATGGCACTCAAAGGCTAAAAGAAGCTGTTCTCATTTTTCATTTCTTTTTCACTCAACTTTAAGGGTTACTTAGGTTTATCGTAGCATTTCATGCTCAGCTAATATTCAAAACTCAGCTCCAAAAACATGGTGATATCATTCAACAAATAAAGACATGATTAAACCAATTCAGAGCACATTTTAACTACTTTAACACCCTTATCACAACATGATACTAATGTGGCATAAAAAATTAAATTTTAAGCCAAAATTGCATACTTAATATCCATGCCTCCACAAGCAAATCATTCAGGCAAACAACTCAAACAATCATGCAACTAAAAACAGTTTTTTTTGTTTCTTTTGTTTTTTTTTTGTTTTTTTATAAAATTATAAATAAAACATGCAATCACAACATAAAAGACAAGCAAGTGGCTCAAGTCACTCCCATACACCACACTTAAAATATGCTATGTCCTCATGGCATAAAATCGGGAGTAGGAAAAACACTTACCTCTCAGTTGGCAAGCTGTAGTAGTAGATAACATTGGCCACCATTCGTCGCACCTGAGCCACAAAGTCAACCGATGTCTCGCCGCGCACTTCCCAAGTTTCCTTCCCTTACAGAATAGCCATCATGTAGTAGCAAGCAAAGATCCCACAGCTGAATTGGTCAGGCTGCTGAGGGATTTCCATTTCGTTGCAGTGAATAAGAGGTAGCTTGTCGGCCAATAAGCCTTCTTTGATCATCGCCGCTTTGATTCGTTTGATGAACCCAAGCACTAACTGTCTTTTCCGTCTGGCAAACCCTTCGCCTTGGGTTGGGTCATATAGCACGGCATGTCCTACATCCAGATTCAAACGGACCAATACATAGTGGCGATCAATGTGCACCGGAATCAGACCTCATGCATACCATGCCAAGGGCGGTGCCCTTCATTCTCACCATTGATGCGTTGGCGCCACACCTCTTCGGACAAGGGTTGATTGAATATCTCGCACGACATGATGGAAGTGAACCGAGCGAAGGGGTAGTTATGAGGCTCAGCCTCCACTACATAGCGCATGGTCCTGTAGAAGAGGTCTATCTCGTCGTAGTAGAGATATTTATTCTCTGAGATCCTCTTTAGGCTAAAAGGGGTGAAGATATCATTATCCCGTATAAAGCGAGCCCTCTGAACTATGGAATTGATGAATTCTTCAAATGCTGCTTGGCTCTCGTCAGATGATAAAACTGGATTAATGATTAAATGGATAGGAGGGCCAAGAAGATCTTTAGGTTCAGCGAGGCATGTATGTACCCCAAGAGACAGGAAGTATAGTAGGCACAAGAGCCTGAGAATATGCAGGATCGCAAAAGGTTGTAAGGATGAATACCCTTCGCTGGCTTTGTCTCCTCTTGAGGCTAGAAGGGTGAATACCCTATTGCTGGCTCTGCCTCCTCTGGGTGATAGTAGGATGGCCGAGCTGAAGGTTCTGGTTGAGGTGGATCTACTTGGGCTGGATAAGAAACTTCAGGGGATGGAGAGGGTTCTTCATCAGATATCTCCACTATAGGAGAACGTTTTGATGCTTTCCTCTTGCTCAAGGCCTTCCAGATTTTGCCTAGGAGGCCTTTGACTTCTTTATTGTCCTTCCTCGGGGCTTCCACCTCACGCCGGGTTCTGGCATTTGCCTCCCCTGAGCTGCTGTGTTTCTTGCCTCCAAGCTTCGGTAGATGCAGCAGGAGGAGCTTCGGGGCTTCCCATGCTCTAGGAGATGCATGAGCGGCTACGTCCGGGGGCCTCCCATGCTCCGGTTCTAGGTTGTGAAGTAGCGTGTTGGTCTCCGAGAGATGAGGGCCATTAATTCCTCAAATTGGGCACTAGTGATGTGCCCATTAGTGATCGCCCAATTGATGACCTCCACTTCGCTCACCACCTGCCCACTAATGCCATGAAAGAAATTGAAAATATCTTCTTTGTGTACATTGAACTGCATGTACATGGTAGTGAGTCTGTATAGAGTCTGCTTCCTTTGATCCAAATGAGGAGAGGTCTCCCTTGCAAAGTCAGTGGATCGCTCCACATGAACACTGTGCCTAGCGGGCTGTGATGGAGGAGGAACATTGGTTGCCCAATGACCTCGGGTATCGATCCCCAAACCTCCTTCAAGATGCAATACTCTTAACACCCAGTGAGAAGGAAAAGTGATGCTATCCATGGAGGAAAAATGCAAAGCAGGCATGCTTTGAAATATTAAACACAAAAATCTGCCATTTATCTGCTTTGGTGAGTTTTTCTTCCACCATTTAAAAATGGTAGTGGCCCAATCCACATTTAGCATATGATCAATGCTATACATCAACTCCAGGTGTGGCTTAGGAACATTATCTATCCCACTGGTCTGAATCAATAAGCATTTCCCTATCAAGTAGGCTAGCCATCTAAATCTTCCAACAAAACCATTCTTGGTATACTGCCTTCTACTTTGAAATTTTCTAGCATAGTTGCATGCAGTACCAAATTCTCCTAGGCTTAGCTGAGGAAGGCTATCACTGGGTGCAAGGAGGTTAAAGCAATGTCTAATAATTTCAGGGGTAATTCTGACATAAACCCCTTGCACAACCCCTATTAGTTCATCCTCACTCACAGAGACAGATGCATAAAATTCTTGTAGGGCAGAATAGGGAAATAGCCGGTCAAGCGGATACTAACCTTTGTAATTCCAGATTTTGAATTTTAAGAGCTACCTCTCTAGCCCAGCCCAGCTCTGAAGCCTCCAAAGTCTGCATATCAAGAGCATGCCCCAAGAGTATCTCCTCCTCAGGTTGGCTATCAGCACTAGGTGAGTGCACCTCCTCCTGGCCAGTCCTCCTTGTGAGCACCATCTTTGAAATGAGAATAAAGAGCAAAGAGCAGAAAACTGAAGAGCAAGAGAGCAAAAGAGCAGAGTTTCTCTAATACTCAGATCTGGAGTGATTTTGGTGTGGAAGCCTTGGAAGATGGCCTCTCTTTATATAGCGTGCGAAGGAAAGATGCTCCAATTGGCGTGATACACGTGCCCCTAAATTTTCAGAGTGTTCTGACCAAAATAGCCCTTGCACATGAATTGGTTGAATTGGCGTGCAGGTCGAATCGTCCCAAACTTTGGTAGTGGGCCCTCCTTGAGCTGGCAAGCAATAGTCCCTTCTGCACGTGAATTGTTTGAAGCTTCTAGGAGGGCTAAAATCGGTATTTTGCATTTTTGAGCCACCATATGACAGCTAGCAATTCGCGTGCAAGAGTAAACGTGATTCACATGGTCTTCATCTACCATTCCGAAAGTTACGACTCGAAGGAGGTGCACGTGAATTGGGCAATTCACGTGCAAATTCATGTTCAGGCCCAAACTGGCCCAAATTTCTCCACTTTGTTGCTTGTGCATTATGGACCATCTTTAAGTCTTGCACGTGAATTGTTTGAGCCCATCTTCAAGCACTTTTGGGCTTCACTTGCTCCTTGCTCCTTGACTTTGACTTTAAAAACAATTCCACAAGTTCAGGACCCAATAATTTGCTCATCCTGCAAATGGTTAGTTAAGAAAGAAGCAAAGTCTCCTGCACAATGGTTAGCTTGCAAACAAATTTATTGAATAAAATAAATAAAAAAAATAACATAAAATAAAACATAGCAATAAACATTGGGTTGCCTCCCAACCAGCGCTTTATTTAAAGTCTGTAGCTAGACTTTTAGTTATGATCATGCAATGGTGAAAGAGAGGGAATCAACTATCTCCCTCTGAGTTGAATCAAAGTATGGTTTCAGTCTGTTGCCATTCACCCAAAATTTCTTGCCATTTACAGCTTGGACCTCAAAGCTCCCATATGGCTTCTTATCAACTATCACAAAAGGTCCCATCCATTTGGACCTTAATTTTCCAGGAAATAACCTCAACCTTGTGTTAAATAGAAGAACTTTCTACCCTAAGGTTAAAGGTTCATTGTTGAGTTACCTATCATGCCATTTCTTAGTTCTTTCTTTATAAAATTTAGCACTATCATAGGCATCCAGCCTAAGCTCATCTAACTCAATTAATTGAGTCGTCCTAAGCTCCTTGATCTCTTGTGGGTTAAAATTTAACTTCTTCAAGGCCCAATGAGCCTTGTGTTCTAGTTCCATAGGCAAGTCACATGCCTTACCATATAGAATACGGTAAGGTGACATCCCAATGGGAGTTTTGTAAGCTGTCCTATATGCCCATAAGGCTTCATCAAGCCTTTGAGACCAATCTTTCCTATTGGCTCCAACAATTTTCTCTAAAATGGCCTTAATCTCTCTGTTGGACACTTCTGCTTGTTCATTAGCTTGTGGGTGGTAAGCTAAAGACTTCCTAGACAGACCCAAATGTCAAAAATTTCAACTGAAAGGATTCCAGTTAAGGGCATCTCATTTTTCCTAGACAGACCACCTACCCTTTGACATCTATCACACTTTTTGATGTAGACATAGGTGTCTTTCACCATGTGAGGCCAATAAAAGCCACACTGCATGATCTTAGCCACAGTTCTCTGCACCCCAAAGTGGCTCCCATAATGTGATGCATGACAATGATGTATTATGTCATCTACCTCCTCCTCAAGGACACACTTTCTAATGATTTGGTCAGGACACCTCCTATAAAGAATTGGGTCTTCCCAAATGAATTTCTTAGCATCTACTACCAATTTCTTTCTCTGGTGGTAGTCTAACTGCTTGGGTATGAACCCAGTGGCTAAATAATTTGCTATGTCAGCAAACCAAGGAAGATGATGCACCTCAAACAACTTCTCATGAGGAAAGTCATCTACAATGGGTAGAGACTTAGGTGCATTCTCCACACGGGAGAGGTGATCAGCCATAGAATTTAGGGCTCCCTTTGTGTCTCTAATTTCAAGGTCAAATTCCTGTAAGAGGAGAACCCACCTAATCAAGCGTGGCTTAGCTTCTTTTTAGAAAACAAATATTTCAATGCAGCATGATCAGTATAAACAATGACTTTAGACCCCAAAAGGTAGGGTCTAAACTTGTTGCAGCCATAAACCACGGCTAGCAACTCTTTCTCAGTGGTGGTATAGTTCTGTTAAGCATCATCTAAGGTCTTACTAGCATAGTAAATGACCCTAAACACCTTTTCTCGCCTTTGCCCTAAGACTACCCCCACAACATAATCACTCGCATCACACATTAGCTCAAAAGGCTGAGCCCGGTCAGGTGTGACTATAACAGTGCGATGACTAACTTACCCTTGAGGATATTGAAAGCTTCTAAGCAATCTGCATTTAACTCAAAGCTTGTGTCTTTTTCTAACAACCTACTCATGGGTTTTGCAATTTTTGAGAAGTCCTTAATGAATCTCCTATAAAAGCCAGGCATGGCCAAGGAAACTTCTCACTCCTTTTTCATTGGTTGGAGGTGGTAGAGTCTCAATAGTGGAGATTTTTGCCTTGTCTACCTCCAAACCATGTGCAGACACCTTGTGCCCTAGAACTATCCCCTCAGTTACCATGAAATGGCATTTCTCCCAATTTAGGACTAGTTCCTTCTCCTCACATCTCTCTAAGACCACATCTAGATTTTTCAAGCACTATTGGTAGGAGGAACCAAACACCGAGAAGTCATCCATGAAGACCTCCATGATCTCCTCAACCAAACCCTGAAAAATGGCCATCATACACCTTTGGAAGGTGGCAGGGGCATTACAGAGCCCAAATGGCATTCTCCTAAATGCAAAAGTGCCAAAAGGGCACGTGAAGGTGGTCTTTTCTTGGTCCTCGGGCTTAACCATGATCTGATTATACCCGGAATAGCCATCTAAAAAGCAGTAGTGACTATACGCCCTAACCTATCCAACATTTGGTCAATGAAAGGAAGAGGAAAATGATCCTTCCTAGTAGCCTTGTTCAGCTTTCTATAGTCAACACACACTCTCCACCCCGTCACGGTGCGAGATGGGATCAATTCATTTTTCTCATTTTTAATCACGGTCATGCCCCCTTTCTTGGGCACAACATGCAATGGACTCACCCACTCACTATCGGAGATAGCATAAATTATACCCGCATTTTTCCATTTTAAAATTTCTTTTCTAACAACTTCTTTCATGACAGGGTTTAATCTTCTTTGCCTTTCAGCAGTGGGTTTAAAATCATCATTCATCAAAATTTTATGCATGCAAATCCCTGGACTTATACCCCTAATGTCTTCAATGTTCCATCCTAGGGCCTTTTTGTGTTTCCTAAGGACTTCTAACAATTGAGTACACTCCACATCATTCATATTAGAAGCAACAATGACAGGGAATTGATTTGTAGAGTCTAGAAATTCGTACCTTAGGTGTCCAGGCAGCTCCTTCAGTTCTGGAGCTGGAGGCACGTCATCTTCTTTCTCCTCCTCAGCTTGCTCCAGAGAGTTTGTAGTTTGCTCATCTTCCTCAGCTGTCAAGTACATCTCTTCATCTTGTTGAGCTTCTATAAGCTGAAGGGCTCCATTATTGGTGGTGGTAATTTCTTCTGCCACGTAGTCTTCCACCAATTCCTCAAGGTCTTCAACCCAAAGGCAGTCCTCCTCCTCTTGACCTTGCAAAGCCTTCCCCATGTGGAAGACTAAGGTCTCCTCATTAATTCTCAGAGTTAGCTGCCCTTGAGCAACATCAATCAATGTACAACCCGTTCTGAGAAACGGTCTTCCAAGGAGTAGCTGAACTCCTCTATCTTCTTCTATCTCCAAAACTACAAAGTCCGCTAGAAATATGAAGGAACCCACTTTGACTAACACGTCTTCAATTATCCCTTCAGGCCTTCTGATGGTCCCTTGGAGCCTAAAGGGGGGGGGGGTGAATAGGCTCTTATTCGAACTCTTTCTTTTCTCTCAAGACACAAAGACTTATCTAGTTTAAGTGATAATATCACTGCGGAAGATAACCAGATAGTGGAAGTATTTTGTTTTATTATCACAAAGTGATTACAACAAAATAGAAGCAAACACTCTCTTACACTCTGTTTACAACTTTGAATTCACACACTAGCCAAGTGCCTTTTCTATTTTTGCACTTCTTCGCTCTAGCTCACTTTTTTTACAAGAAGTATAAGTATGAATATTTATACAAAACATTCCTAAGAGACAACCTTGGAACTTGAAGTTCCGGAATGCGTTCCGCACTAACTATCCCTTGGTAATCTATCTGCCTTGACTGCTGCGGATTGTGGAGCTCAAGATCTTGGATTCGAAGAGTATAAGTGTCTTTGTGAGTTCCGAGATACAATTAAGGTTGTGTCCACATATCCGGATGATCCACGTGTAAGATTCTTCTTGTTCTAAATGCATTCTTCTTACATCGGGACAGCACGAGCTGATAACTTTAAATGCGGTTTCATTGGAGCAAGTGTCTTCTTGGTCCGGTGTAATTTTCCTTACTCCGTAGTTAATGAAGCTCGGAACCTTACTCCGTGTCGGTGGTTGCTTATTCCGTATCTATTCAGTACTAGAATCCTTAGTCCGTGTCAGCGCTTCCTTACTCCGCATGTAAGTTCCTTACTCCGTATGTAAGTTTCTTACTCCGTATGTAAGTTCCTTACTCCGTGTGTAAGTTCCTTACTCCGTATGTAAGTTCCTTACTCCGTATGTAAGTTCCTTACTCCGTGTGTAAGTTTCTTACTCCGTATGTAAGTTCCTTACTCCGTGTGTAAGTTCCTTACTCCGTATGTAAGTTCCTTACTCCGTATGTAAGTTCCTTACTCCGTGTGTAATAAGTCCGGATTCCTTACTCCGCATCTATTTTCCTTACTCCGCACTTATTTTCCTTACTCCGCACTTATTGTTACTTGGTTATTTACCAAGTGTTTGACGACACTAACTCTTGTCCTGGATCAGGATTATGTATCCTGTCCTTAGCTTTGCTCTCACGAGTGCATCTTTGGATTAGTGACATACCTTCGCAATGATCAAATAAACACAAAAGATCTCGGATCAAATTACATAAGGCTTTAACTGGCATTATCCAAATTCTGGGTTTGATCCAACAATCTCCCCCAATTATGGATATGCCTAAACCCTTTGTAATCTGATCCGTACGCGATGCAAACGAATATCATACGAATATACACCACAACCAATTTCATTGATCAGCAACTAAATACAAATCAGCCTTAATACAGATTTTTCACTAAGGTACATAAGGCTTACTATACTTGAAGATCATAGTTTGCGCCTTCTCTCTTAGCTCCATTGTCTGCTGCATCGTAAAGGTGGAGTGTTGGCTCCAATGTTTGTCCACGATTAAGAACGATTTGATGAAATGACAAACAAAGGCTCCGCAGCCTATCTCCATCCGGTTGTTGTGGCACTTGCTTCTTGCCCCGGAATGTCGCCTTGAGTTTCTCAAGAGAGCGCAGGGGGTGTGATACCCAACTCTTCATATAGTCCGGCTTTCTTCACGGCTTCAGTTAGTCGAGACACAGAGGTTCCCATTGATTCTTCCTAACGAAGTGCTCCACAATCTGATGAGAATCAATGAGAATCATCTGCTTGGATTGAATCATGAAGACGACCATCATGAAGTGTGGCGACATGATCCGGTACGGAATGAGGATGGTTGAGAGAGTTTTCCATGGCTTGCTATCTTGGCAGTTCCGTCGATGTAAGTCTGAATTAACTCCACACCTGGGAAGATAGCCCTCATTCCAACATGGCAGAACTTCAAACAAGTGCCCATCTTCGTAAAGAGATGGAAACAGCCTCATCTCCATCTTAGCGACCCTCGAGAAGTTGTCAATGTCTTTCGTAGTAAAGAGTCCTTTCTCCGAACAAAGAGTCCGAATGTCACCGGAGAGAAAGGATACATTTCAGAAAGACATCTTCTCTCAGCAGAAGACGCAAGATAGGCTTTCATTGCCTTGCGCAAGCTTCCATCCGCATCGAGGGGTCAAACTCCGCATAGGATGGGAGGAAGGTATTAGGCTGCGGATGAGGAGGATGGAGGAGGAGCCGGAGGTGCGGTAGAGGAGCTTGGTTGAGAGAAGCGGCTTCGTTTGGGAATTTGAACTCCCTGAAGCACCGAAGTGGCGAGCCGCTTCTCGGTCCGGGATGATGGTTGTGGGGCGGAAGGAGTAGACGGATCGGATGACACTTTCTCCCCCGGTTTGGAGATCGCCGGGAAGCAACGGGAGGACGAGCCATCGTATGCGCCGGATCCGCGAAGGAAGTAGAGAGTGAATGAACGGAGGTGGCGACAAGATCCATTTTCTCGCTCAATGGAAGTGGAGGAGTCGGTGAGGGCGGAGAGTAGTTGGGCGCCGAGGGCATCAACTTTGGCAGCGATGGCGGAAATTTGGGCGCTTTGAGCGTGAGCATGGCGGTCCAGTGAGCGGAAAGCACAGGATCGGAGTGGACCGTGCCAAAGAGGCACGCCCAAGGGCTAACTCTGGAGCTTTGGAGGACTCCCCCGCATGAACAGGAGCAGGAGTGCGGTGGGCGAGAGGAGTCCGCGGGTAGCAGAAGCAGCGAGGAGCATCCGGAGCATCAGAGGCATCCGGAGCTTCGGAGGCATCCGGAGCATTGGAGGCATCCGGAGCAAGAGACCCGCTTTGACCGGACAAGTCAACTACGGGAATCGCGGCGGCAGGAGAAGAGGGCCCAGCCTTAGCGGTAGAGGGACTTCGGGTAGCAGGGGACCGGGCCGGAGGGTGTAGGGAACGACACATCGGGAATGGCAGCCGGCGTAAGAAAGCCGTGGTCCGGATTCCGGATGATCATAGTCTCCGGGGATTGGGTATTGCGGGTGTAAAATACCCGGAGATCGGTGTCAGGAATGGAAGAGGTGTGGGCTAGGCTGAAACGGAGCCAGGAGGTCCGTTAAGGTGACGGCGGAGAGATGGTCAAGGTAATCTCGGGGTTGAGGTAGAGGAGGCAAGGGGGCTTCGGGAGAAGCGGCCGGGACATCGGCGGTGGCGGCGGCAACACGGTATCAACCGCAGCAGCTATAGCGGATGTGGAGGGAGTGGGGACATCGGCGAGCAGAGGGGGCCGAGGAAACGGCTCTCGACGCACCGCGCCGAGAGGGCCCCGCAACCTCGGACGGTTCAGCACGGACGCTTGGCCGGGAAGCCCGTGAGTGGGAGGGCGCGGCTACGGACCGAATCCGGGAGGATCGGTGTACGGAACCGACCTCGGGGGCTTGGGCGTCGGAGGGGTCACCAACAGAGCTGCCTTGTTGTTCCGCGGCAGGGAGAGTGCGGAGAGCTACGATGGGTCGGCGGGCAGTCATGTTTCCATCCGGCGTAAGGTGACGAAGATAAAGAGCCGAGGGAAACGAGACAGCATCAACTTGGGCGAAATGGTCCGGACGAAGATGCCGGAAGACAATGCCGAGGATGCGCCCATAGGAATGGTTTTTGTGACCAGTCGTAGCAAGCGAAATAAGAACATCCCCCAATCCATTGGAAGACCTTCAAAGACGCCGTACATGGCCAGGTAGAAGATCATACGGAACCGAGTCCAGGGCTGATGTGCGAGCCAGTAGGCATCGACTTAGAATAGTCGCCATACATCGATAGCGACCCTGGAAGGATTTCACCTTGTATTCCTTCCCCTTGTTCGTGCACCCCATAGAAGCCGCCATCGGATCGGCATCCGGACGCTGTGGTTCACCAAGAGGAAGGTGGAGAGCGGCGCGGAGAACAGCCGGAGTGATGACGATGGATTCACCGCGGACATAAGAGGTTATGGAATCTTTGGTGCAGCGAATCCGTTGGTAATACTCAAGAATGTCATCGATAAGAAGATCGATGGGATTGGAGACCAGGTTGAGTATGTGCGAGGCTTCAAGAAGAGGGCGAAGCTGGAGAAACCAATCCGGAGGATCGAAACAGCATTCCAATCAACTAGATGGCCAGGAGTAACGCCGGAAAGAAAGATTCTGGGTGCCATGGCAGATTTGATGGGAAGGAAAAGAGGAAAGGTGAGGTCTTGACAGTAGAAGGAGCAACGAGAGGGTTAGGGATTTGAAATGAGCAATACTCGTGCTTCGCAGAATGATCGAACATATAAGACCGAGTCCGCAAATGTCGGCGGGTCTAGGAATGTGGGAGTGAGGTGGGGACCCGCGCGACATGCCGATGTCATTTGTCTGGATATCGAGGCGTCTCCGAATAAAACGATGTCGTGGAGACCGCATGACCAAGTAGAGATTACAACTGGTTGCCATCCAGAGAAGTGTGTGTGCAACCCGAGATATGCATTTAATGAATCATCATTATTCCTCCTCAAAAGCATGCGACATATGAGTATACGTGGATTGTCACAATTGAACAAAGTCGGGAGTCCGGAAGAAAGAGCCGACACTCATCCGGAGTTAATAATATTCGTGAAAGAGTATCCGGATGAATAATAGACCTTGTCCGTCGTAAAGAGTTTGGTGAGAATGTAGAGTAGATTCCTTTGCAGTCAATAAGTCAAAGAGAAGAGAAGTACCACAACACTTCAAATCCGAGACTATGGACTGGATTTATCAATATGGTTGCAAAGAAAATCTGAACCTGTAGCTAAATAAAGATATACCGAAAATACAAAAGCTTAACAGGCAAGGATTAGTACGGATTAGAGAAGATAATCAGTGAAAAACAACATAATCCGAACTAATAAGAAACAGAACTCATGCATGGCTAAGAATGTAGTAGACGTACGCAACGTGAAAGTGATCAATATTATTGAATCAGGGCATATGTCGGATAGCAATACACAGGTTCATATAGGTCAACATAGCGAAACCGTCTTTGAACAGCGTAGCTAAGATTAATTAAAGGTCAAATGATTTGGCTTCATTAGGATTCATGAGTGTGAGATGAAAAGGTGAACACATGTCAAAAGAATGCAGATGATTAATCGATTAAAATGCATGGTTGAAGGAAGAACATACATCCACACATGCCACTTTTCCGATTTAAAACAAGCATGTCCAGTCGATCCGGAAGTAATAGCGTAGAGAAGGGAGAATCCGAGACATATTAGGGGTTCATTGCTGCTCCCCGTAGATCATTTAATCCTCTCAATGAAAAGCTCCCCCTCGGATAGACAGTCAAGGAAAAAGGTCATGAGACATATACGGGGGGGTATTATTGAATAAAATATAAAGCATTTTCTCCCCCGTAGATTGTGCAATCCTCTCGGTTGACCGTTCCAATTTGTAGTTCAAGACTGTCTATCTTATTAGAAGACTATACTTGGTTGATCGAATGCGTTTGTGTATTCATCCACCAGGCATTCCAAGCTAGCCCATTTCACTCCTTCAACTATGCACGTTAATGGAGTAATCTAAATGAACATGCTTTGATCATGTGGTGATTAATGGATATGAAGATCATGAATCCGACCGAGGTAAATCATATAAACCGTAATTATGTTAGCTTTAAACGACTTCAGTCGGGAAACGCAAGCATCCTCCCATTATGAGGTTGAGATTAACATCGAAACATGGAACCGTGGAGTCGGTAAGTATGATCAGCAATGCGGTCTTTCTACTACTTTCAGTAAACATACAATGCATGGTTTGTGAGAGAATATCTTGTTGTGAAATTTAAATGAGAAACTATGCAGAGAAGTCGAGCATACCTAGTTGGAAGAGTAGTTCAGAAAACCTCGCATCGGGGAGAGGCTTTGTAAATATGTCTGCTAATTGATCTTCGGTGGCAACATGTTCCAGTGAAATATGCTTTTTAAGAACATGATCGCGTATGAAGTGATACCTGACCTCAATGTGCTTCGTCTTAGGATGCATGACAGGATTGTTGCTGATGGCAATTGCACTAGTGTTGTCACGGTAAAGTGGAATAGAGGACATGTTGAATCCGTAGTCAGGTAAGTTGACTTTGCATCCAAAGTAGGCGTGCGCGAAGCAACTTCCAAAGAACGATATATTCCGCCTCAGGCAGTAGAGGTTGATACGGAATTCTCGCTTCTTATCGAACCATGAGATCAATCTATTTCCAAGAAACCGACACGTACCGCTTGTGCTTTTCCTGTCGATGCGACATCCAAACAAGTCGGCATCGAGTACCCTGATAAGGTGAAGTTGGACTCCTTTGAGTACCGAGTCCCAAATTCATCGTCCCTTTGAGATACCTTAAGATCCGTTTTACATGTAGCATATGTGACTCCTTGGGATTCGCCTGATATCGTGCACAAATGCAAGTTGCAAACATAATGTCTGGGCGACTTGTCGTAAGATAGAGCAAGGATCCGATCATCCCTCTCGTAGTCGGTCACATTTACCGATATGCCGTCCATATCCGGATCTAACTTGGCACCGACAGGCATTGGAGTTTTGACGGGAGATGAACCTTCCATACCAAACTTCTTAATAAGATCGCGAGTGTACTTAGCCTGATTGATAAAGATTCCTTCCTTTAATTGTTTGACTTCAATTCCAAGGAAGTAGGATAGTTCTCCCATCATGCTCATTTCAAACTTGCCTGTCATCAACTTAGCAAACTCTTCACAAAGCTTCGGATTTGTTGATCCGAAAATGATATCGTCCACGTATATTTGTACGATCGAGTGTGTCCTTTCTCTTGTCGTAGAAATAGGGTGGTATCTATCTTCCCTTTTTGGAAGTTATGAGCAAGTAGGAATTCGACGGTGTGTCGTACCAGGCTCTGGGAGCTTGCTTCAAACCATATAGAGCTTTCTGAAGTTTGTAGACAAGATGTCCTGCCTTAGGTTCAATGAAGCCGGGAGGTTGTTCAACATACACCTCCTCTTGAAGGTCTCCATTCAGGAATGCGCTCTTGACGTCCATTTGATAAACTATGAAGTTTTCATATGAAGCATACGCCAGAAACATTCGGATTGCCTCAAGTCTTGCGACCGGAGCAAAGGTTTCATCATAATCTATTCCCTCTTCTTGACGATATCCTTTGGCTACCAGTCCGGCTTTGTTCCGGATTACTATTCCATCCGTATCAAGTTTGTTCCGGAACACCCATTTAACGCCAATGACTTTGAGACTTAGGCCTTGGTACTAAGGTCCACACATTATTTCTCTTAAATTGATTCGATTCTTCTTGCATGGCTTCTATCCGGTTTGAATCCTGAAGAGCTTCATCTACCACCTTTGGTTCTATTTGAGATAGAAAGCATGAGTGAAGACTCATGTTTGAGGTGGCTGCTCTTGTTCTTACACCAACAGTAGGATCACCAATCACTTGATCCGAGGGATGGTTTCGAGTCCATCTATAATTTCGTGCGTGTGTTGGTTGTCCTTGAACAATTTGAAGCTCTTCCAGATTGGGTGGTTCAGTTGTATCAACTGGTTGGGCTTCGTCCGGAGTAGATGTTTCCGTATTTAGAGGTACGGATGAACCGATTGGTTCTTCAACACTGTTTCTTTCGGTGTTAACTAGTCCGGACGGACTTGAAGGTGCTCCGGAATTTTGTGTATCTGCAGGAGTTTGTCCGGAGCTAAGTGGTAGTCCGGAGTTAAGTGGTAGTCCGGAGCTAAGTGGTAGTCCGGAGCTAAGTGGTAGTCCGGAGTTAAGTGGTAGTCCGGAGCTAAGTGGTAGTCCGGAGCTAAGTGGTAGTCCGAGTCCGAGTCATCCGTAGCATCATCCACAAAATTCCGTTGTGTTTCGCGGATGCCACGTGGTTGGTCAGGATACCGGTCAGGATGTGTGGCAGGAATATTCATAAACTTTGAGTAATCGACGTTTCGTTTATGACTGCAGATTAGAATTTGAAGGACCGACTTTTGACCAATCGAGATTAGCTTCATCAAAGGTTACATGGATAGATTCTTCAACTTTAGAAAGTTTTCTATTGAAGACCCGATAAGCCTTGCTATGAAGTGAGTACCCGACAAAAATCCCATCATCGGATTTTTGGTTCAAATTTATTTCGGGTCTCTTTGCCATTGATCAGGATATAGCAAGTACATCCGAAGGCTCGAAATGTGAAATTGAAGGTTTTCGACCTCTCCACATCTCATAGGGTGTTTTCATGGTAGATTTATTTATTAGAGTTCCGGTTCGAACATAGCAGCGGTGGACACGGCTTCAGCCCATAGACCGAGAGGAAGCATTGCCCCCTGCTAACATGGATCTACCAGCTTCAACTAAAGTTCGATTCTTGCGCTCGCCTACCCCATTTTGTTGTGGGGTTCGGGCGCAGAAAAGTCATGTTGTATGCCCTGTTCGGAACAATATGATCTCATTTCGGAAAAATCAAATTCTCGTACCATGATCACTCCTAATGCATTTAATGCTCGGTCCTTGTGAGTTGCTTATCCAGTTGAAGAGATCTACAAGATGTTCAAAAGTTTGATCCTTTGATTTCAGGAACATCACCCATGTGTATCCTGGTGAAATCATCGATAACCACAAGGGTATATCTCGCCCTGACTAGTGATGAAACAGATATAGGACCACATAGGTCCATATGAAGAAGTTGCAAGAGGAGCAGTTATTGAGTTAAGCGATTTGCTCTTAAAGCCGTGTTTGGTCTGTTTACCAAGTTGGCATTCTCGACGAGAGTGTCTCTGGAGAACTTGAGTTTGGGTAGACCAGTGACAAGATCAAGTGATGCTAATTTAGACAAAGTCTTAAAGTTCAAATGTGCGCATCGCTTGTGCCATAACCAACTATCTTCATCTGTTGCTTTCGTGAGGAAACATACAGGGTCGAAGAATTATTTCTTAAGACCACCGAGTATATGTCCCCATCTCTTGATCCGGATAACTTAACATCTCCTGGATAAGTTTTCTCTTCTTGTACGGTGTTGGACAAAAAAGGAAACGATAAATCCTTTGTCACATAGTTTATCGACACTTAGCAAATTATGCTTTAAACCTTCGACTAGTGCAACTTTAGTGATTGATACACGGCCGTTAGTTAAAGTGCCATACCCGACGGTCTTACCTTTCTTGTTGTCGCCATATGAGACGGATGGACCTTGTTTATCATTAACTTCTACAAGTAGAGTCTGGTCACCCGTCATATGTCCGGAGCATCCACTATCAAGGATCCACTTGCTTTGATTTATCTTTAACTTCAAGTGATCCGGCAATTCATTCCAGAGATGCTCCTGAAAGACAACAATTTACACTTTTGGTGCCCAAACTTGTTTCGGGCGGTTAGAGTGAGCAAGCAGTATTGTCAACATTTACGGATTTGATTTTGTTAGGACTCTTAGCTTTCCAAGTTGACATTAACTTGTTAGTTTCAATTGCTTCTTTTATTTGGGATTTCTTGGGAGAGACACTCCTTTTAGATTTAGATTTTGTTTTGCTCGAAGAACCCCTTTTATAAAACTGATCTTTATTTGATTGAAATTGATTACAAAGCCGGCTATCGGATAGACTCCAACATTCATAGTGATAATGACCCATTTCCCTACGGATGGAACAGACACTATAATGTGAAGTACAAACAGGGGATACAGGTCTCTTAGATTTTACTGATTTTTCTACTGTTCCACGTGGCCTAATCCATTACGTTTGGGTGACGCGCTCTTGGCCCTAAATGCGTCGGCCTTAGCCTTGTCTTTCTTTTTGGGTGCTACGGTTTTGGCTTTAACTGCAGCAGCCTTCCCTTCATCTTTAGTTACGGGTGCTACCGCTTCGGGAAGTGCAAGAATGACCTCGGTTCCACGATCATAAACTATGGTGCCACCTGAAATGAAACCATCCAACGGTTTAGATGTACTAACAGGATATAAGTTGGTTAGTTTAGGAGTGAAATCCGGAGGACACTCGGTGGCTTTAGCTATGGAGGTTGATGGTTCAGAACCTAGACCAGGTTTGACTCGAATGTCGTCGGGATCGGTCCTAAAGGTAGAGGCTATTTCCCCGGATTTTAGCCACTTACGATTTATTTCTTTTTCCTGTTCCAATTCATTTTCGAGTCTTTTAACTATAACTTTTAGGCCTGAGAGATTGGTATTTAAGAGATGATTTTCAGCTCTTAGATCATGATACCAAGCTTCCTTTCCCCCGAAGTCGACGACGTCCTTTTCGAGTCTATTAATGGTAAATTCGAGACGTTTATTCGACTTTCCATATCTTTGTACATTTGAGTTATTATTAGTCTCTCATTCTTTTCATGATCACATGCAATAGTAAGAGATTCTAATTTACTCAGGAGCTCTCGAGATAGAAGGTACCTCGGTATTTGCCATGAGGCGGACGTTCGGCTTAATGGTCGGCTCATCATCCGAGGATTCCTCCTCTTCTTCCGAGCCACTCATGTATTTTGTCACGAGCGCCTTTCTCTTGCTCTTGCTGTTATCCGAGGTGGAGCGGCGAGAATTTACCTTGTCACTTTTCTCGGCCACCTTTGCTTTGGACCTGCATTCCTTGGCCCGGTGACCGGTTTTCCCACAGTTGAAACATTCCTGGGAACTAGACTCGGGTCGCTCCTTCCGTTGGAACGATGATGATGAGCGTCTTCGACCCCTTTTCGCTTTTCCGTAGGAATCGCTCAAAGGATTTGACAAGAAGGGCTATCTCCTCCTCCTCGTCGGAATCGGAATTGTCGGATACGTCCGTATCATCATTCCTCAAGTATGTTTAGACATTCGGTAGCTTTGAGAGCTACCCCCTTTTCTTTCCGAGCTATTTTTTCATCTCTCGTCGAGTACTTAAACCCGACTTCGTGAGTCCGCAGCTCTCCATATAGTTCTTCAAGGGGAACATACCGCGCTTTTTGTCGATTGCATCTGGAGTTGTTTGGAGTAGTAGCGATCCGGCAAGGAGCGAAAGAACTTGTCATTGATCCGGGATTGAGAGTAATGCTCATTGACAGTCTTCGGCTCAAGTATGAGCTTGCCGAATCTCCGATAGATGCTTTCAAGTGATTCGCCCGGTTTATGATTAAAACTCTCAAAGTTCGTCTGGAGAGTACAGATCACATTTCGTATCCTGGGACCGACTCCCCTCATAGAGGATTGTCGGTTTGTCCCAAACGACTTTTCTTCGTCGTGCAGCCCTGGACGTCCGTGAAAGCTTCGGAATCCAAGGACGATGTAACATAAGCCGAGCCTTTTCTCTAGCGCACCTGCCAGGCTCTTTCATCGTTGGTAAGTTCAAGCATCGTCTTTGGCCTCCTTACGCCATGTTCTCCGATAGTCATCGGAATTGGAATCTCCCGATGAAGACATGGCCACATAAGATGATCATGGCAAACCATAAACATCTTCATGCGAGCTTTCCACCGAGAGAAAAGCTCAGGTGTGAATTTGGGCGGTTTCGTTAGAGTAAACCCGAACTCCGTGGTTGAGAAGCGGTGGCAGCAGCAGGTTGTGGTGGATCGACATTTTCACCGGCCGCTTCGATTCGGGATGGGTCCTGTGCACCTCCGGAGTTAAGGCGAGTGTTGAAAAGCATACTGCTTTCTTCGGCCATTTCGAGATTGAAAGAGTGGGATCTCTACTTAGAACGAAGTAGAACTTGCTCGATACCACTTGATGGTCCCTTGGAGCCTAAAGGGGGGGGGGTGAATAGGCTCTTATTCGAACTCTTTCTTTTCTCTCAAGACACAAAGACTTATCTAGTTTAAGTGATAATATCACGCGGAAGATAACCAGGATAGTGGAAGTATTTTGTTTTATTATCACAAAGTGATTACAACAAAATAGAAGCAAACACTCTCTTACACTCGTTTACAACTTTGAATTCACACACTAGCCAAGTGCCTTTTCTATTTTTGCACTTCTTCGCTCTAGCTCACTTTTTTTACAAGAAGTATAAGTATGAATATTTATACAAAACATTCCTAAGAGACAACCTTGGAACTTGAAGTTCCGGAATGCGTTCCGCACTAACTATCCCTTGGTAATCTATCCGCCTTGATTGCTGCGGATTGTGGAGCTCAAGATCTTGGATTCGAAGAGTATAAGTGTCTTTGTGAGTTCCGAGATACAATTAAGGTTGTGTCCACATATCCGGATGATCCACGTGTAAGATTCTTCTTGTTCTAAATGCATTCTTCTTACATCGGGACAGCACGAGCTGATAACTTTAAATGCGGTTTCATTGGAGCAGTGTCTTCTTGGTCCGGTGTAATTTTCCTTACTCCGTAGTTAATGAAGCTCGGAACCGTACTCCGTGTCAGTGGTTGCTTATTCCGTATCTATTCAGTACTAGAATCCTTAGTCCGTGTCGCGCTTCCTTACTCCGCATGTAAGTTCCTTACTCCGTATGTAAGTTTCTTACTCCGTATGTAAGTTCCTTACTCCGTGTGTAAGTTCCTTACTCCGTATGTAAGTTCCTTACTCCGTATGTAAGTTCCTTACTCCGTGTGTAAGTTTCTTACTCCGTATGTAAGTTCCTTACTCCGTGTGTAAGTTCCTTACTCCGTATGTAAGTTCCTTAC
>CM042092.1:41434368-41472188 GCA_023512835.1 Taxillus chinensis | reverse complement strand
TTAAGCAACAATTCATCCTTATTAATGGTTTCTTACATCATCTAGCCACATCAGGCTACCAAACAACTGAAATCATCTAGGTTTCATGCTCAATTTTCATTTTTCCACAATTCATAGGGTTTATCATGAATTTTCATGATTTCATCTAATTCTTACATGTTAATCCAATGAAACATCAAGAAAAGGTTGAAGAATCAATGGAACACCTACCTGGAATGATTCTTGATGATCGAACAAGCTTAAAACGCCCCAAAGCAAAGGCTCCAAGCTTCTCTCTCTCTCTCTCTCTCTCTCTCTCTCTAATGCACGAACACAGAAACATAAAGTGGAAGCTCCTACTCTCATCCTATTTATATTTCTGTATTTTCTTTTATTATTAAATCCAAAAAATATTAATTGACCTCCCGAGGTCACAAACTCCAAATTGAGCCCAAGTACAATCAAAACGCTCAAAATGACGAGCACATCACTATCCAGATATTTTCCAACCCAATTGACCGCTCAAACGCAAGGTCAACCAATAAACCCCGAAAAGTCAATAATCGGGCCACTCAGGGCCCCGACCCAGTTAGGCCCAATTACGGTCAAAATGCTCACATTAACGAACACAATATTGTCCAGGATATTTTTAAAGCAACAGAGAAAGACTATCTCTCGCCCTACCCAAATACAAGTCTTTACAATAACCGACTCCCAAACCTATTCTCTTGAATCGTAGACCCTTGTAGGTGGCCAAGCACACCTTCATTTTTGTTTGGTGGCGACTCTGTGTTTTTCTATCTCTCTTTTTGGTTTTGTGTGAGGCGTGTCAATGATGGCTCAATGACCAAATCTCCAACTAAAAGAGTGTCTCGCACCAATCTCCGAGCGGACGAAAACGAGTGATGACACCCACAACGCCCATTATTGGTACCTAGTTTTAATCTATGAGTGTTTGTTTGGTTTAGAAGGGAAAACAAAATTTTATGATCTAGACCTTGAAAATTGAAAGAGAAAAAACTTTAAACTAAATAAAAAGGGAACATTTTAATTTTAGGAAAACAAAAGGATTTTTTTTTTTGAAAAATAAAATAAAAAATATTTTAATTAGATGGATAAAACATTGCCACAATTAATATTGGCCCAGGTAGACTAGGATATGAGCATTAAGGGCTCTACCCTCATGACTACCTGGGTCTTTAATTTTATTTTTTCTACAAAATATGAGTTTTATGTTTTTTTTGTGTTTTTATTATTTTTAAAAATAAAATAATAAAGGAAAATAGCAATAATTTTTTTTTTATGTTCTTGTCTTTTTTAAAAAAAAATTGAGGAAACAATAAAAAAAAGAAATAGTTACTTTCGGATTTTACGCTAAAAAACCGCACAAGGGAAGAATAATTACAAAAATAATTTCATAAACAAAAAGAGAAGTAATGAACCTGGAGAAATTGAGATGACACGGACGTTAACTTTCTATTTCACGGCTTTCCTTTGAAAAAAAGATACTTGCAAAAATAAAAAATGTTGAGAAAAGAAAGCTTAGTTGGACGTCTTTCTAGCTCCTTTTCCATCAAGACCTTTGGCAATCATAATGGGAGATATCCCGCTATTTAAGAAAACAAAGGTCCTCCTCGGAAAATATCAAAACTCTCTCAAAATTCCTCTCCTAAAAAATCTGTCCTCCTTTTTGCATCGTGGAGCAATCTGTTTATAGGATTTTAGGGGAGGATAGCCATTATTTTGAAATACGGAGTTGTTGATATATGAATTGGATTTTGGAATTCCAATGGGTTAGCCATCATGTCTGAGTAAATTGAATATGGCTCTCTATTCCATGCTTTGAAAATAGAGTCCCAACGTCACCGCTAGAAAATAATTCTGTGTTTAACCATTTTAAATCTCCACACTGTCTGAGGTGAGATTAATCATGTTGTATATGGACGCTTTAATGGGTAAAGATTAAATTTTGCTTCTTTTCTAATTTTATAGTCCCAATGCTTGCCTGGTCACTCTTTTAATATTAAGAAAGGTTTTTTTAAGTCCCAAACTCATTTAATGCACTTTAGAAAAGCGCCAAACATGGGGCATGGGCTACTGGTGAGGATAGAAGCTGTTGGTGCTGGTGGGGACAGAAGCTTCTGGTGTGTTGGTGAGGACGAAGGCTGCGGGTGGGGGTGTAAAATGGACCGCCGGTCTAGGGATCAGCATGTGGTCCATGTGGACTAGAGCATACTGGACTAGAAAAATTCTAGTTCATTTCAATCGCGGGCCTAACGGATCGATCTGTGCAGACACATACCAGTCCGCAAATCAGTTTTTTTCTAAATAAGTTTTTTTAAAACTATTACCTATCCTACCTAGTATATTAGTATTTAGAGCCTAAACCTACTAATTTTAAAATTAAAGTTTAGAAATATAAACTTTTAAATATGATTTTAAAAAATATTTAATAAAATTAACTTATAATAATTTTTTAAAATAAATAAATATATATATTGGTCCGTGTTTGCATGCGAATCGGACCGGACCCGATAAATTCCTAGTCCATTAAAAGTGGGGGCCTAAACGGGCAATCCCATTTAGGCCTGCTCCGCCATGGACCGAACCAGACCGATCCGTTTTACACCCCTAGCCGGGGGTGTTGGAAGAGACAAAAGCTACTGGCGCTAGCGAGGACAAATGCTGCTGATGGCTGAAAAAAACCGTTAATGACTTTAAAAACCTGATGATGACATCATCAACCTCATGATGACGTCAAAAAGCTATTGGAAGTTCAAAAACCCGGTAATGACCTTTAAAAACCAAATGATGACATCAGCAACCTCATGATGACATTAGTTTTTTTTTCGAAGACCCCATGACGTCACAAACTCTAAGATAATCTATTTATAAGCTTGATCAAATCTAACTTGGCAATAACTTTTTTGGTTTTGCTTGGAATCCAGTGCGGTGAAGTGCATTGTCATCTAAATTTCAGGCTTTATCATCCTGGTGTTATCCTTTGGAAATTGGAGGTCTTTTCATAGGGGTCCTCTCTTGAGGTCTTTTCGCAAAGTACGGTTGCAATCTGACCTAGTAAAAATGGGGTCCAACAAGAAGAATGGTCATAGCATGCTTATGAGTCTATAAACTCAAAGATCCAAAGGGTCAAAGGGTCGAAGATATCTCAAAGTAGTGGATGTTATCAAGAACAACGGGGGAAACTAGAGTGTCTCGTTGTATATGAAGGCTTCGACTTAATCAAAGCTTTGAGGCTTTGAAGCTTCAAAGCTACCTACTTCGAAGGAAAGCATCATCTAGAGAGTGTTAGTTGTATCTCTAAAACACGGATCTTCAAGGCGAGCCTAGAAAACCTTAATAGGACCGACCTCATGAAGCCCTTTGAAAAAGAGCTTTGAGGCAATGACCTTCGAGACAACCACACCTAAAACTTAGAGATACATTCTATTGTTATCTTCAAGTCGGACCACAGCTTCGAGGTAGACATACCTAAAACATGAAAGTAACTTAATACTTAGTGAAATTATTAGTTAAGGTTTCGTGTCTTTGCCATTTCGTTCTCCATAGTTAAGTGCATTTATTATTGCATTAGTGATGGTAACCTACGAGCAATAGATAAACAGATGAGATTAAAAAAAGAAAGTATGAGCACATTATTTGTAGTATTTAAGTGGCATAAAGTCAAATTGTCAGGGATGGAATGTGTGTGTACATGTACTATACACTAAAATATGCACACTCACGGAAATCGATGAGGGGGACTCCAAGAAAGATATAAAACAACTCTAATGGATTGAATGAATAACTTTTAAGAGTTTGAATCAAGAGTTCCCAACATTGAGATCTTCAACTACTGAGCATGAAAATACTTCCAAGTGTTGTGTGTGCGTGAGACCAAAATCAAAGAACAATCATTGAAGATTCAATCATTGTTTTTTCGAGATTCGGCATAAACCAATCACTAGACACTCTATTGGAAAACTAAAATGAAAAAAAAGCTTGAAGAACATTCCATAAATTGTTTTCTCTCACATAGTTTGTATTACGGTCATAATTCTCATGCATTAACTTCATGTAACCTTGTAGGAATATTATTCACTCAATTTGAGTTGCCATAGTATGTCTTCTCATAACCACTCGGATTGCTTGTCCGATAGTTCATTATCATTCTTGTATTTTTTGTCTATTTCTCATTTATTATAGAAGCATATTTATGTTATTTCCCTATCTTTCATTAAACCATATGAGTCTACCTTTTCGTTTAGCTTTCGTGAAAATCATCTATTCAGCACCCTCTAGATTCACTTTGGGATCTACATACTTGTATACAAGTTTGCACCACAAGGCATTAGTTAGGCTTTTCCTAAGGGTCATCATCCGAGGATTCTTCCACTTGCTTACCCTTTGTTTGGTTGGATATAGAAAAGGGGTGGAAAAATTTTAGGTAGAAAAAAATAGATGGAAAGAAAAAGTATGGAAAAGAGGTGGAAATTGTTGTTGTTTGGTTGGTGTAGAAAAGAGGTGGAAAACTATTATTTTTATAATTTAAAAAATTTAAAACAAAAAATAAGAAGAAATAAAATATCATAATTAACCCTTACCTCTACCCTCAGAAAACCCTACCTCATATTCACGCAACCCACCTCCCATCCCTCAACACTGCAGCGCTGCCTCCCATCCCTTTGCAGCGACACCCCACCTCCAAGCCGCCACCCGTCCCTCCGCCGCGCCGCCTCCCATCCACACCACCCCACCTACGATGCATGCTCTGCCATATCGCCGTTGCTGCCTCCAATCCTCCCATCCGTGCGATGCCGATCTGTTCGATGCCGATCTATTCCATACCAGCCCCATTCGGCTGTCTGTTCCACACCACCCCGCAAAGAAAGATCTTACTATGCACGCCGACGGCAAGGAAGCGCGGCGATGTGCACATGGTAGATGTGAAGAAGGCTGAGGGTAATTTCGGTAAATATCGATTACTGTACATTTTTCATGGAAAATTATAACGTTTTCAATGTCATAAAAAAGTAACCGTTAAGGTATTCATTTTCCACAGTTACTGTTGGTTTTCTAGCCTTTCCAAATGCTGAAAGACTAAAATTCTACCCATTTTCTATACCCGTTTAGTTTTCTATGGTTTTTCTATAATAACCAAACAGAGGGTTAGTGTCACTGATTTACTTGGTTGCTACGAACACCAACTTTTTCCTTTCTCTTTTGCTCTGAAGTTAGGATTCTTCTTTGTGTCCTTATTTTCCTTTGTAGCCTCCTTCTTATTAACAATGTGGTAGTCGGCTATAAAGTAGCCAAGCTTCCCGTAGCCTTAGCATTATGGCTCACTTGATTTAGCCCGTGATGATGATTCTCCCCTTCGCTAATTTTTGTCCTTTTTAAGAACTTGTGAAATTTCTTCATGAAGAATGCAATCTTGGGGTCATCACTATAAAAGTCCTCTTCGCCATTATCCTCATCGTAGGATGACTTGCTATGTTGTATGAGAATAATTGCCCTATATGTTGGATCAAGCCTAGAATTTGGATGATGTAGATAAAACCCTATATAGTTTGATTTGAGATCTTGCATGTTTATTCTTAAGTTGTTGCAGAAGATATGATCTTAATTCGGACCTTCACTCATGAGAGAAAAGCTAAGGACATGATATATAATCCTGATCTGGACCATCGTGAGTGTCGTCAAACAATTGATAAATAATCAAGTCTTCATATGGAATAAAGATCACTCGTGCGGACCAAATGTTTAAAGTTATGGACTAAGGAATCCGCATCTTACAATTTAAATGGACTAAGTCAAATAAATGTGGCATAGGAATCCTAGTCTACATCTTGCACGGAGTAAGAGAAAGTTATCGCAGAATAAAAAGCTAAGTTTTCTACTCAAGCGGACTAAGGCCAAGAAGACACGGAGTAATGAATCTGAGTCTTTCATACATGCGGAGTAAGGAATGACTTGTGTGGAATAAGGACTCAAGTTCTTTAGTCACGCGGAGTAAGGAATCCAAACCTTATACTCAAGTGGAGTAAGGATGCGCTAATACAGAGTAAGCCATCCGGACCTTTTAACTCATGCAGAGTAAGGAACTCATGTGGAGTAAGGAAGTCGTGCGGAGTAAGGAACTTGTGTGGAGTAAGGAAGCGCTGATACAGAGTAAGCTCTCTGGACTTCTCGTTCATATAGAGTAAGGAAGCGCTGACACGGAATAAGGATTCCAGTATCAAACTGACACGGAGTATTCAACTACTGACACGGAGAAAGGATCCGAGCTTCATTAACATGGAGTAAGGAACTTAACGACAGATTAAGAAGACCCTACTTCAACTTATCAGCTTCGCATTCAAAGTCATCAGCTCGTTGTGTCCCAATGTAAGACAAACTCATTGAAAACCTAAATCATTTTACACGTCGATCACATGGATATGTGGACATAACTTTAATTGCATTTGGAATCATGCAAAGTAATTCAAAGTTTAAAGACCCAAGATCTTGAGCTCCACATCCGCAACAATTGAGGTAGAGAGATTTCCGAGGAACAGTCAATGCTACATGTTGCTCGGAAGAACAAGTTCCAAGAATGTTTTCTAACGGATGACTATATATATTAGCACTTGTATATTTTCATATATGCACGTACATGTACAAGAGCTTTTAGAGATCATATTGGCTAGTGTGTGAGTCATTGTAAACAGAGTGTAAGAGAGTTCTGATAGATCGAAAAGCATTATTAGCTTTAATCTGCTATTGTTTTGTTGTATTTATCTTTTAATAATAAGAACAAAATACTTCCACTATCTAGTTATCTTTCGCACTGATTTTATCATTTAACGAGATAAGTATTATACCAGAGACGATCAAAAAGTTTTCAACTAGAGCCTATTCACCCCCCTCTAGGCTCCTAGGGACCAACAAGTGGTATTAGAGCAAGTCTACCTGCTCAAAGTAGAGATCCCACTCTTTCTCTATTAACAATGGCCGAAGAAAGCAGTATATTGTTTAACGCTCGCCTTAACTCTAGAGGTGCACAAGAGCCCCTCCCCAACTGCGCAGAGCAACGAAAATGTCGATCCGAGCACAAGTGCTCAACCCGTCGCTCCCACTTGCTCCTCAACAACGGAGTTCGGCTTCACTCGATTGTACCGCCAAAATTCACACCTGAGCTTTTCTCCCAATGGAAAGCTCGCATGAGAATTATCATGATATGTCATGATCACCTCATGTGGCCGTGTCTTCATCAGGAGCTACCTATTCTGATGAGATGGCCAAAGACTGATGCTGAACTCACCAATGAGGAAAGAGCCTAGCAGTATGCTAGTGGAAAGGCTCTAGCATACGTGGTATCATTTTTGGACTCCGAAGCTTTCACAAATGTCCAGGGCTGCACGATAGTGAAAGCTATCTCGGGATAAACTAACACAATCCCCTATGAGGGAAGTCAGTCCCAAATGCAAAACGTTATTTGTGCTCTCAAACGAACGTTCGGTGCTTTTCTCATAAGCCTGGCGAATCCCTTGAAAGCATCTATCGGAGATTCCGCAAGCTCATACTAGACCTGAAAACTGTCAATGAGTATTACATGCAATTCCAAATCAATGACAAGTTCTTTCGCTCATTGCCTGGGATCGCTACTACTCCAAACAGCTCCCAGATGTAAGCCAACAAGAATCGGTAGTATGCTCACCTCGAAGAACTATATGGGGAGCTACGGACTCACGAGGTTAAGTTTAAATACTCGACGGACATGAGAAAATAGCTCGGAAAGAAAAGGGGGTAGCTTTTAAAGCTATGGAATGTCTAAGCATCCAACGGGATGATAATACGGAAGAGTCAAAGAACTCGACTCGGACGTGGAAGAAGAAATAGCTCTTCTGGTCAAATCTTTCAAGCAATTCCTAAAGAAAAGCAGAAAAGGATTTAGAAGAGGCTCCTCATTATCCGGAAGGAAGGAGCGATCGAAGTCTACTTCCCAAGACTCGCTGAATCGTGGGAAACCTGGTCATTGGGCCAAGGATTGTAAATCCAAATCAAAGACAGCCGATAAAAGTGACAAGGTTAAACCCCGATGCTCCACCTCAAAAAATAGCAAGAACAAGAGGAACGCGTTCGTTACAAAGTATGTCGATCGCTCGTGTTGGTCCCTGGGAGCCTAGAGGGGGTGAATAAGCTCTTATCTAAAACTCTTTTATTACTATTTGGCACAACACTAATCTGGTTAAGAGATAGAATCACTTCGGAAGACAACCGGATAGTGGAAGTATTTTGTTTTATTATCAACCGATAAGTACAACAAAATAGAAGCAAGACTCTCTTACACTTTGTTTACAAAATGACTCACACACTAGCCTCTTTGATCTCTATGAGCTCTTGTACAAATACACTTATTTCAAACTCACGAACAATCACCCTTTTTTTAACGTACAAGTGTTACAATATATATATAAATATCCTTGAGAGACAATCTTGGAACTTGTTGTTCCGGACTATGTGCACATTGACTGTTCCTCGGGAATCTCTTTGCCTTGAATGCTTTATTGCGGATGTAGTCTTCAAGATCTTGGGTTTGTAAAGCATAAGTGCCTTTGTGAGTCCCCAAGTGCAGTTAAAATTATGTCCACATATCCGGGAGATCCACGTGTAAGGTTCTTTAGGTTCTTAACAAGTTTGTTTTACATCAGGACTCGGCGAGCCGGTGACTTTAAATGCGAAGAGATAAGTTGAAGCGGCGTCTTCTTAATCCGGTGTAAGGTTCCTTACTCTGAGTTAACTAAGCTCGGATCCTTACTCCGTGTCGGTGATTGTTTACTCCGTATCAATACGTTGTACTAGAATCCTTATTCCATGTCAACGCTTCCTTACTCCGTACGAATAAGAAGGTCGGAGTGCTTACTCCGCATCGTCGCTTTCTTACTCTGCGAGAGTTCCTTACTCCGCATGAGTTAAAGGAATGGATTGCTTACTCCGTGTCGCACATCCTTACTCCGCATGAGTGAGTAGTTCGGATTCCTTACTCCGCATCTAGTTTTTTTACTCCATGCGAACAAAGGACTCGGGTCCTTATTCCGCACAAGTACTTCCTTACTTCGCATCTATGAAAGACTTGGATCCTTATTCCGTGTCTAGTTTCCTTAATCCGCTTGAGTGGAAGACTTAGCTATTTAACTCCGTGACGACTATCCCTTACTCCGTGTGACTTAGTAGACTAGGATTCTTACTCCGCATCTATTTGACTTAGTCCGTTTAAAATGTTAGGCGCAGATTCCTCAATCCGTAGCTTTAAGTGATTAATCCGCATGAATAATCCTTATTCAAGATGAAGCAGAGACTTGGTTATATACCAAGTGTTTGACGACACTCACTCACATCTGGATCAAGATTATGTATCCTGTCCTTAGCTTTGCTCACACGAGTATAGGTCCAGTTAAGATCATATCTTCTGCAATAACTTAAGATAAACAACGAAAGTCTCGGATCAAATTACATAGGGTTTTATCCGCATCATCCAAATTCGAGCTTGATTCAACAATCTCCCTCAATTATGAATATACCAAAACCCTTTGTAATCTGATCGGTAAGCAAAGCAAAAAGATAGTATACGGAAAAGAAATAACTTCCATTTTCATTAAGCGGTAATATAGTACAATACATCCTTTAGACAAAATTTTCACTAAGGTACATAAGGCTTACTATACTTGAAGATCATCGTTGATGCTTTCTCCCTTAGCTCCATTGTCTGCTCCTTCGTATAGGCTTGGATAGTTTTCCAGCTTTTATCCATGTTTATAATAGATTTGATGAAGAAACAAACAAAGGCTCCGCAGTATCTCCATCGGGTTGTTACGGCACTTGCTTCTTGCCCCGGATTGTTGCCTTCAACTTTTCAGTTGGACCTAATGGAGTTAGGCCCCTCCCTTTCTTCATAAAGTCTAGATTGCTTTACGGCTTCCGTCAATCGAAGACGCAGTGGCTCCCATTGATTCCTTCTAACATTGTTCTCCACAATCCGATGAGAATCAATTAAGATCAGCTACGACAACGTGCATTTATGCCGTTATCCTATGCCTTATATAGGGTGTTTTAGCGTATGTTTTGTACCTATTTGCATGTTATTTTCGACATATTTGCTCTAACCCCTAGGAAGACCCTGTTTGGTGTATAGTGGTACTTTTTGAGTGTTTTTGGCAGGTTTTGGAGCAACCTTGTCCCACACACTTTGGCTAGATCACTCCATCAACTCACAAGGAAGCTATAGGAAGAAGATGGAAGCAAAATGAAGGCAAAATCAAGGTGCACGTGAAATGCCTTCTCACATTCATTCTCACGTGCAAGGATTTTATTGCATGGATGCCTTCTACAACTCAAGAGGAAGCTTTGGAGCAAATTTGAGTCAAATTGGAGCTGCACGTGAAAAGGGTCTTCTCACGTGCATTCTCACGTGCAAGCATTTTTGTGCTCCCAATGATGTATTTTGTTGTTTTAATCATTTTCCTCTAAAGAACCGGGGTCAAATTTGGTGTAGTTTGAGTTTTATTTCGCCAGAACGTCGATTAGTGTCACTAACCAAAACGACGTCGTTTTGGTCTGCGACCACATTAATAATTAGGGCACACCTTTTGTAACCCTAATTTGGCCCACTAAAACCTATAAATAGGGGTCTTTGGAGGCATTGTAAATCATCTTGAGTGGGAGAATCTGATCTGAGTTCGAAAAGAGCTATAGCCATTGCTAAAAGATCGGATTGTCCTTGGCAAGGAGTGAGTTTGGGCGTGACGCCGGAGTCTTTGGAGGCTGGAGTCCTGGTTCATCTTGGGGTCTTCCTTTATTGTCCTGGTACTGTAATCATGTTCTTTCCTATGATTATTATTGTTTTTGTCATGATTATGGAGTAGTCTTGTTGGTCTAGGGGAGCAATGTAGCCCCCAATAAATTGTAGTCGGTTTGGTTATGGTTGTTCAATAAAATAGAATTCGGTTCTTGTTTAATTCACTTGCTTGAACGGAAATGCCTAGTTTATGCATAATTAGGTAATCTTAGCCCTTGTCTAGGGTGGAACACTAGTGAATTAGATTTAATATTGCATGATGGACCAAGTCTGCAACTATTAGATTGTTTGTCTACCTTGATCACTTTTATTCGCATGGACCAAATGGGATAAAAGCCTTAAATCTATCTTAGCATGGACCAAATGTAAGATAGGTAGGAGATAATCAACATGAACTTGAACTAGAACATAAATCAAGAACAAGAGCCATAACCAGATCAAGTCAATCGATTGGGTGGTAAACATTGTGACCCTAGATGTCTATACCAACCGCTTGCCAACATTCGATTTAATATCTTTTTGTTCAAAATATTTGCACAACAAACATCAATTGTCCAGGACATAAAATCAACTTGTTAGCTTAGTGCTTGCTGCTTAACAAGATTAGCTACCTCCCTGTGGGTTCGACAACCGGAGTCTTAATACTCCATTTTATTACTTGACCAGTGCACTTGCTTGCAAAACCTTCGAGACATAATTTATGCGGGTCAGTTGCTTGGACGGAATCCTAAAAACAACTAGCATGAAGTGCGGTGTCATGACCTAGTACGGAATGAGGATAAATGAGAGAGTTTTCCAGGGTATGCTATCCTCAGCGGTTCCGTCGATGAAGGTCCGAATGTGGGCTACATCTGGAAGATAGCCCTCATTCCAACACGGTAAGACATCAAACATGTGTCCGTCCTTGTACGGAGACACGAAACAGCCTCATCTCCTTCTTAACTGCCCGAGAGAAGTTGTCTATGTCTTCTGTGGTAAGCGGACCCGTCTCGGAACAAATAGTCGAATGTCTTGAGGAGAGAAGGGGTACAGATCTGATAGACATCTTCGCTCGACATTGGACGCGGCATACTTGGTCATTACATTAAAAACACGTCCATCCGCATCAAGAGGATCATGATCCGCGTATGATGGGAGGAAGGTGTCGGCCGCGGATGGAGAGATCGAAGGAGGAGCCGCGCTGAGGAGCCGGGCTGAGAGAAGCGACTACGTTTTGGAATTGTAACTCTCGGAAGCGGTGAAGATGTTGGCCGCTTCTCGGCACGAGCCGAGGAATGTGTAGAAGGATCGGATGACACTTTCTCCCCCGTTTTGGCGGATCGTCGAGGAGCCGGAGGGGGACGAGCCATCGTGTGTGCCAAGTTCGCGAAAGAAGTCGACGGTGAATGAACGGATGAGGCCACAAGATCAATCTTACGCTCGTGGAAGTGAAAGAGTCGGTCGGGGTAGAAAGGAGCTGGGTGCCGAGAGCATCGACCTTGGAGGTGATGGCAGGAATTTGGGCGCTTGGGCTTGGGTGTGGCGGTCCAGTGAGCGGAGAGCACGGTGTCGGAGTGGACCGTGCCAAACGAGGCATGTCCAAGCGCCAACTTTGGGGCTTTCGAGGTCTTCCCCACAGGAATAGGTGCGGTTGTGCGCCTGGGTAGAGGAGTCGGCGGAGTGGAGGGTGTGTCGGCAGCAGCAGCAGAAGGAGCATTCGGAGCATCGGAGACATCCGGAGCAGCAGATCCACTTTGACCAGGAGAGGTCAACTACGGGGGATGGCTGCGGCAGGAGAAGCAGGCTGGGCCCCCAGCAGGAGAAGGAACTCGTGTGTCATCAGCCGGTCCGGAGGTAACATCAAAAGGAACATCTGGAATGTGGGGCGGCATAAGGAAACCATGGTCCAGGTTCCAGATGATCATATCCTCCGGGTTTAGGTGTGTTTGGCATAAAATACCTTGATGTCATTGTCGGGGATGGAGGCGGTGCGAGGCTAGGCTAAAACATAACCAGAGGTCCGTTAAGGTTTCGGCGGAGAGATGGTCAAGGTAGTCACGAGGTTGAGGGAGGAGAGGTAAGGGGGGCTTCGGAGGAGAAGGAGGGACATCTTGCCATTGCCGTAGCAACGGTAGCATCAACATGCAGCAACAACGGGTGAGTCGGGTGCGGGGACATCAATAGGAGAAGGCGCTAGTGAGTCATCCGAATGAGGACTTGGCTGAGAGGGCCCCGCAACCTCGGATGGGTTGGCACGGATGCTTGTGCTAAGAGGCTCGGGAGATGAATGGGGCAGCAACTAACCGAATCCGCAAGGACCGGTGAGCGGAGCCGACTTGGGGGCATGGTTGTCGGTTGGGTCACCAACTACACCGCCCTCTTTGTTCGAAAGGCCGGATGGAGGCGGAGAGTAGCAGAGGGTCGGCAGGTCGTCATGTTCCCATCAGGCGTAAGGTGGCAGAGAAAGTAAGCCTGGGGGAAAGGGATAGTGTCATTTCCATTGAAATGGGACGGACGCAGATACTGAAAGACTATGCTGAGAATCGGCCCGAAAGATTGGTTCTTGGGGCCGTTCTTCAGCAATCGGAATAGGAATGTCCTCTAGTCCATCGGGAGACCTTCGAAGACTCCGTACATGGCCAAGAGAAGGTCATACGAAACGGAGTCAAGAGCGGTGGTGTGAGCTAGTAGACAACGGCTCAGTATGGTCGCCATACACCGGTAGCGACCTTGGAAGGACTTTACCATATATTCCTTCCCTTTATATGTGCAGCCCATGGAAGCTTCCATCGATTCGGGTTTTGGGCGCTGAGGTTCACCGAGGGGTAGGTTGAGAGCGGCACAGAGGACGACGGGGGTGATGACAATGGATTCAGCCCGGACATTGGAGAGAATGGAATCGGTGGTGCAGCGGACTCGCCGGTAGAACTCGGAGATGCCGTCGATTAGGAGATCGGCAGGATTGGAAACCATGTTCGGAATGTGGGAGGCTTCCAGGAGTGGGTGTAGGTCCAGGAACCATGCCGGAGGATTACGGATAGTAGGCCAATCGACCGGATGGCTGGGATTAATGCCAAAAAGAGAAGTCTTGGGTGCCATTGCAATTGAGGGTGAGAGGAAAAAGGAAGGTAGGTCTTGAGGATTGGAAGAGCGACGAGAATTTAGGGATTTGGAAATGTAAACTCGCGCTTCGCATGAAAATCTAGTATATATAAGACCGAGTCCGTGGTAGCCAGCGGATCTAGGGATTAAGCGAGATGAATAGTGATCCGCCTGACAAGCCGATGTCATTTATCTTGATATTTGAGCGCCTCTGAATTTAAAAGTGATGTGGAGGCTGCAAATCAAGTATTTATTACAACTGTATGCCTTCTTACGGAAATTACTTGTCTCGAGACTTGCATTTTAAATAGACCATCATTATGCCTCCTCAAAAACACGCGATGTAAGATAAGACCATGTTTATCGCGATTTGAGTGTTTCAAGAGTCCTGAGGAATTGAATCGATGATCATCCGGATGAAAAATAATCCGTAGAAGAATATCCAGGAGGATCAACGAGTGTGTCCGTAGAAACAGAGTGTGGTAATAGAGAAAATGATTCCTTTGTGGTCTTGAAGTCGAAGAAAGATGAAGTACCACAACACTTCAAATCCAAGACTTCAAACTAGATATGTCGGTGAAAATGCAAAGTGAATCGGAACCTGTAGCTGCACAAAGATAAACTAAAAGGAACACAGAGCTTGTATAGGTTGAGATTAGTACGAATGTAAAGATATATGAAAAGTAGCAAAATTCGGACTAATGAAAAACAGAACTTATGCATTAAAAATGAATGTGAGACACATACATATGAGATAATGATCATGTTACTAAAATCAATGCATATGACAAATAAGAAATCCATAAGTTCACGTTGGTCAACATAGTGAAACCGTCATGCTGAACATCGTAGCCAAGATTAATTAACTGTATGAGTTACTCGGATTAAGATTTATGAGTGAAAATGGAAGAATGAACACATGCCAAATGCAATCAATTGATTATCCGATTAAGATGCTCGGTTGAAGAAGCAAAAACATCCAAACATGATCTCGGATGAAATGATACCCGACTTCAATGTGGTCTTTGCATGTATAATAGGATTGTTGCTGATGGCAATCGCACTAGTATTGTCGCAGACGAGGGAACAGATGTCATGTTGAAATCGTAGTCACTAAGTTCACTTTGCATCCAGAGTAGCTGTGCGCAGCAACTCCCAACGAACTATATATTCCGCCTCGGCGAAGAGGTTGATACGGAATTCTGCTTCTTCTTGAACCATGAAATCAATCTGTTTCCAAGGAACGACAAGTACCGCTAATGCTCTTCCAATCGATGCGACACCCGGCAAAAATCAGCATCTAAATATCTGAAAAAAGAGAAGTTGGAGTCCTTTGGATACTAAGTCCCAAATTCACTATCTATCACGCCCCGAATTTCTAACCTGAGGAAACCGTCGTGACTCCCCTTTACCCACCCGGTGGGCAAGGTGTTGGGAAAAAATAACTCTACACAGGGCTCAAACTCCCGGTATAGATATTTAGAAAGACCAAACCATATATCTTTATTCAAATTAAAACATAATAATCAATTACAAACCGGACAATAGGTTTTTACAAACCAAACATGCTTTTATTACAATTAAATTTCCCCTTACAATATCTCCCCCTTGGGGTCATAAAAGTCCCACAAAAATAACCACAAGACAATATTAAACAAAGCAATAAAGGCGAACTTTCTTGCACCTTGGTGTTCCCACCTAACGCATGTAGTTTCCTGAAAAGTAAACAAAACACAATGGGAGGGGTGAGCAACCACAGCTTAGTAGGAATCTTGCTCCCAACTTCTACATGTTGATGTGCACGAGTGCAGTGTCGTGACAATACTATACAGATAGGCTATAATCAACATTTATGCACAAACAAGCCACATCAACAGGTACAACTATTATAGCCACACAGGCTCCATAACCAGCCACGGGCTTCCACAGCCACCGGGCTCTATAACTAGCCACGGGCTTCCATAGCCACCGGGCTCCATAACTAGCCTCGAAGGCTCTAGCCACACAGGCATACAATCAAACACATAGCATACATCTCAGCCACACAGGCATATAATCAAACACATAGCATGCATCTTAGCCACACAAGCATATAATCAAACACATAGCATGCATCTCAGCCACACAGGCATATAATCAAACACATAACATGCATCTGGATCAACAATCATTATATCAAGTATATTTCCCCTCGGAAAGACCAAGGTTTCCCACGTGATCCTACAGCAAAACGAATCCTAATGAACCACAGACATCCCAACGGCCTCTAAGGCCCACTGCCCCGCAATGAACCCCGACAGTTCCCATACCTTGGACTCAACGTCAGAATCAAACGAAACATGCCATTGAAGGCCAACATCCATATAGGAGGTCACACCTATATGGATTTACATATATATATATATATATATATATATATATATATATATATATATATTAACAACAATGACAATACGCTACAAATCATCCACCACAGGGCCTAACCCTGAAATGGGTACTGAAAGAGACAGAACCCCTACCTCAGAAGGATCCTTCACGCTCTTGCTTCCACACCAAATGCCGTCCAACCACGGGAACCTCCACGGCAGCCACGATCAGGAGCTCTCTCTCCCAATCTCCCTCCCTCTCTTTCTGCGATGGTGCGGCGGATGAACCCTAAAACCCCAACACAAGATGTCTCCACCTCCTTATATAGACACCACAACATCAAAATGACGTAGTTTTGATTAAGTGAACTCCATCATAAAAACGATGTAGTTTTGATTAAAACATGCTACAACCTTCCCACATCCACACATGAAAAAATACTCATAATTCAAACATGTCACTTTGGCAAAAGATTATTAGAATAACAAAACCAAGGTGATGGTGCAAAAACATGGCTGTACGTGACAAAGGCCATTGTCACGTCCAAGCTCCAAATGCCCTAAGATTTTGCCACAAGACTTAAAATAACTTCTAGAAGGCTCCCATGCAAAAACACCACTACCCGTGACAAGCCATTGTCATGTTCATTGTCACGTGCACTGATAACGTGCATTTTATGCCGTTATTCTAGTGTTTATTTAGGATGTTTAAGAGCATGATTAGAGCCTTATTGCCTCATATATCATATATATTTGCTCTAACCCCTAGGAAGATGCTATTTGCAAATACATGCGTTTTTAAAGCTGTTTTGGCATATTTTGGAGCTCACTTTTGCATAGTAGATGGCCTCAAACAATTGGCGTGCAAGAACAAACGTTTCTTAGAATGATGTCCTCTACCTACCACAGAAATTTCAGAGCATTTGGAGCTGCACGTGAATTCACCCATTTCACGTGCAAGCCTATTTTTGCCTCTCAGGCCTCTACAGGATGCAAGGAAGCTTGGGGAGAAGTTTGAGCTGATTTGGAGGTGCACGTGAATTCACCATATCACGTGCAAATTGACGTGCAGAGATATTTTTGGGCCGATCCTATCGTTTTTCCATGCTGATCAATTGTTTCTGAAGGCCCATGTCCAAATTGTGGATGGAAGATAGAGATTTTAAAGTTTGGAGTGTCACTTATCAAAACTACGTCGTTTTGATAGATGGGCTAGGGTACACACCTCAAGGCCCATCCAAACTCTATAAATAAGAGCTCCACACCCTCTGCTAGGAATCCCTAGACCCCCTACACGTTTTTAGAGAGAGAGAGAGAGAGGCTTCACGACTTGGAGGTTGCTCCTTGACCTAGGAGAGCAGCCGTCGCAGCTGTCGCAGCCGTCGCGGATTTTGGAGCTTGGATTTGAAGCTTTGCTGTGCGCGTGGTTAAGAAGAAGATGTTTAGCTTTTCTGCTATGGTTTTGCTTGTAATCATGCGTGAGTAGTTCTTTAATCTAGGGGAGCAATGTAGCCCCCTTGTTGTTTTGCTGTGTTTATGAATATTTGGGTTTGGATGATTGTTTTGCATGTTTTATGAATCTGTTCTTAATTCTATCTTTGGATGTACACCTTGGTATTTTTAGCCCTAGTCTGGGGCGAATTGAGATTCATAACTTATTTGTAATTGGTGTGATCATTATCCTTTTGCAAGTATGATTTATTGGCTTTGCATGTTTGTGTGTGATAGACAAGATTTTTAGCCTCTCTAAAAGAGCTAGCTAATGTCGTTAAATCCCTCTTCAAAATAATAAATTCCCTAAGTTTGCACTAAAAGAATAACGGAAAGAAAGGGGTCGAACCCACAGGGATTAACCTAGTTCTCTAGTTCTCAAATCAAATCACCCAATTACTCTTGTTCTATAAAATGTCTTGGCAAAAAGTTTTCTTTTTTAATCTAAAGATCTAATTTTTATGTGGTTTTCTGAATAAACAAAGAAAGTAAACTGATTTTAGGATTAAGATTCAAGGATTAAAAGCATCTAGGGTCACAATTTCACCTTCCTATGTTATCTCTACTGGTTCGTGGTATTAGGGTTGTCTGATTGAAAACATGCTAAACATAAGCCAAGGACAACAAATGGTCATTGAGGTCCTTTTAAGAGTTGTATGCCAGAATGGTCATCAAAACACACAAACATGCAAAGCCAATAAATCATACTTGCAAAAGGATAATGATCACATCAATTACAAATAAGTTATGAATCTCAATCCGCCCCAGACTAGGGCTAAGAATACCAAGGTGTACATCCAAAGATAGAATTAAGAACAGATTCATAAAACATGCAAAACTTCAATCATCCAAACCCAAATATTCATAAACACAAGAAAGCAACAAGGGGGCTACATTGCTCCCCCTAGATTAAAAGACTACTCACGCATGATTACAAGCAAACACAAAGCAAGAAAAGCTCAACATCTTCTTCTTGATCACGCGCACAACAAAGCTTCAAATCCAGGCTCCAAAATCCGCGACGGGCTGCGACGGCTGCTCTCCTAGGTCAAGGACTGCCTCCAAGACGTGGAGCCTCTCTCTCTCTCTAAAACGTGTAGGGGGTTAGGCTTTGCTAGCAAAGGGGCGTGGAGCTCTTATTTATAGAGTTTGGATGGGCCTTGAGGTGTGTACCCTAGCCCACTTATCAAAACGGCGTAGTTTTGATAAGTAACACTCGAAACATTAAAAACTCTATCTTCCATCCACAATTTGGACTTGGGCCTTTAGGAACAAATGATCGGCATGGAAAAACGGTTGGATCGGTCCAAAAATATCTCTGCACGCCAATTTGCACGTGATATGGTGAATTCACGTGCACCTCCAAATCAGCTCAAACTTCACCCCAAGCTTCCTTGCATCATGTAGAGGCCTGAGAGGCAAAAATATGCTTGCACGTGATATGGGTGAATTCACGTGCAACTCCAAATTAGCTCCAAATGCTCTGAAATTTCTCCTGGTAGGTAGAGGCCATCATTCTAAGCAACTTTTTGTTCTTGCACGCCAATTGTTTGAGGTCATCTACTATGTCAAAAGTGAGGTCCAAAACCTGCCAAAAACGGCTTAAAAGCGCATGTATTTGCAACTAGCATATTCCTAGGGGTTAGAGCAAATATATATGATATATGAAGCAATAAGGCTCTATTCATGCTCTTAAACATCCTAAATAAACACTAGAATAACGGCATAAAATGCACGTTATCAAATACACCACACTTGAACCATTGCTTGTCCTCAAGCAAAAACATACAAGCATGCAAAAATAAAATAAACACGCAATCAAACGGAAGAAAAATAAAATAACAATCAAGGAGAATCATGGTTTCCTAAGCATGCAACTCTATCATGATGAAATGGGAATTTAAGCATCAAAATGAGTCATAGCTTAGTTCATTCATGTCCATATCCCTAGTCCAACAACCATGCAATATCTCCACTTAAATTTCGAGATATGAGCAAGCAATCCATGATAAAATAGCACCTAGTTTCCCTTTAAGTTCTTACCAAGGATAAGCGGCCTCACTCAAATATAATAATTCTCAAGCCCAATGCCTATCAATGAACAATGGATGGAAAACTCTATCTCTACACTCGCCATCAGCTATTGATTAAGTACTTGCCAAGCAATCATGAGAGTTCCCTATTGTGCTCATCAAAGAAAACACACTCTCTATTCTACTTTATTTCAACTCACACTCTATTCTAAACTCAATAAACAAAACATGAGCTAAAGAATTGAGCTCAACACTCTCAAAACACAAAACTGAGCCAATGTGGCTACACAAATAAATAATCACACATAAACATCAAGCCAGTGTGGCTTTTATTCTGAATCTTTCTTTTTTTTTTTTTTTTTTTTTTTTTTTTTAGTAATAACCTTACAAGGTTGCATTTTATGCTCTCCCTTGATGGATTATTCACTCTTTTTTTTTTTTTTTACTCACATAACATTGGTTTTTCTAATGCAAACCCCTTGCCATTTTGCTACATAAGGGGAGACAGAAATTCATTGATGTCTCACATCCCATTTTCCAATTAAGTGATGGCTTTTTCACATTCCATATCACAGCCTTTTCCAATAATATCACAAAATAAAGAAAAGAATGCAAAGACAGTCACAATGACTTAGAGGTCTTGCATCCTAACTCCACACACCAAACACTGAGCACTAATAAGTAATCACATGCTTACTTGACTCCTACCATTAAATAACCAATGTTAAGTGCAAAGAAGAGTAGCAAATCAAACTATTACCCATACCCTAAAATGGCACTCAAAGGCTAAAAGAAGCTGTTCTCATTTTTCATTTCTTTTTCACTCAACTTTAAGGGTTACTTAGGTCTATCATAGCATTTCATGCTCAGCTAATATTCAAAACTCAGCTCCAAAAACATGGTGATATCATTCAAAAGATAAAGACATGATTAAACCAATTCAGAGCACATTTTAACTACTTTAACACCCTTATCACAACATGATACTAATGTGGCATAAAAATTAAATTTTAAGCCAAAATTGCATACTTAATATCCATGTCTCTACAAGCAAATCATTTTTGTTTTTTTGTTTTTTTTTTTGTTTTTTTTTTAATAAAACATGCAATCACAATATAAAAGACAAGCAAGTGGCTCAAGTAACTCCCTATACACCACACTTAAAATATGCTATGTCCGCATGGCATAAAAGAAGGAGTAGGAAAAACGGTTACCCCCTGGTTTGGCACACTTGTAATAGTAGATGACATTGGCCACCATTCGTCGCACCTTGAGCCACAAAGTCGACCGACGTCTCGCCGCGCACTTCCCAATTTTCCTTCCCTTGCAGAATACCCATCATGTAGTAACAAACAAAGATCCCACAGCTGAATTGGTCAGGCTGTTGGGGAATTTGCATTTCATTGTAGTGAATAAGAGGGAGCTTGTCCGCCAACAAGCCTTCTTTGATCATTGCCACTTTCATGCGTTTGATGAACCCATGCACTAACTGTGTCTTTTCCGTTTAGCAAACCCTTCGCCTTGGCTTGGATCATATAGCACGGCATGGCCTACATCCGATTCACACGGACAAGTACATAGTGGCGGTCAATGTGCACCGGAATCAGCACCTCATGCATACCATGCCAAGGGCGGTGCCCTTCATTCTCTCCATTAATGCGTTGGCGCCATACCTCCTCGGACAGGGGTTGATTGAAAAGCTCACACAAAGCATGATGGAAGTGTACCCGGTTAAGGGGTAATTATGTGGCTCGGCCTCCACTACATACCGCATGGTCCTGCGGAAGAGGTCTATCTCGTCGGCATAGAGATATTCATTCTCTCGAGATCCTCTTCAAGCTAAAAGGAGTGAAGATATCATTATCCCGTATAAATCGAGCCCTATGACTGTGGAATTGATGAATTCTTCAAATCTTGCTTGGCTCTCTTCGACGATAAAGCGGATTAATGATTAAATGAACAGGAGGGCCAAGTAGATCTTCAGGTTCGGCGGGCATGTATGCACCCCAAGATACCTGGAAGTATAGCAGGCACCAGGGCCCGAGAATATGCAGGATACGTAAAAGGCCGGAAGGGTGAATACCCTGCTGCTGGCTCTGCCTCCTCTTGAGGTTGGAAGGGTGAATACCCTGTTCTTGCGGCGCCTCCTCTCGGGTGAGAGTAAGATGGGTGAGCTGAAGGTTCTTGTTGAGGTGGATCTTCCTGGGCTGGATAAGCATCTTCAGGGGATGGAGAGGGTTCTTCATCGAGATATCTCCACTATAGGAGAACGTTTTGATGCTTTCCTCTTGCTCAAAGCCTTCCAGATTTTGCCTAGGAGGCCTTTGACTTCTTTGTTGTCCTTCCTCAGGGTTTCCACCTCGCGCCGGGTTCCGGCATTGGCCTCCCTGAGCTGCTGTGTTTCTTCCCTCCAAGCTTCGATAGATGCGGCAGGAGGAGCTTCGGGGCCTCCCATGCTCTAGGTGATGCATGAGCGGCTACATCTGGGGCCTCCCATGCTCTAGGTGATGCATGAGCGGCTACATCCGGGGCCTCCCATGCTCGGGTTCTAGGTTGTGAAGTAGCTTGTTGGTCTCCCAGAGATGAGTGCCATTAATTCTTCAAATTGGGCATTAGTGATGTGCCCATTAGTGATCGCCCAATTGATGACCTCCACTTCGCTCACCACCTGCCCACTAATGCCTTGAAAGAAATTGAAAATGTCTTCTTTGTGTACATTGAACCGCATGTACATGGCGGTGAGTCTCGTATAGAGTCTGCTTCCTTTGATCCAAATGAGGAGAGGTCTCCCTTGCAAAGTCCGTGGATCGCTCCACATGAACACCGTGCCTAGCGGGCTGTGATGGAGGAGGAACATTGGTTGCCCAATGACCTCTGGTGCTGACCCCCAAACCTCCTTCACTTGCAATACTCTTAACACCCGGTGAGAAGGAAAAGTAATGCTCTCCATGGAGGAAAATTGCAAAGCAGGCATGCTTTGAAATATCACACACAAAATTCCGCCATTTATCCGCTTGGATGAGTTTTTCTTCCACCAATTAAAAATGGTAGTGGCCCAATCCACATTTAGCATGTGATCAATGCTATACATGAACTCCAGGTGTGGCTTAGGCACACTATCTAGCCCACCTGTCCAATCAATAAGCATTTCCCTACCAGGTAAGCTAGGCATCTAAATTTTCCAACAAAACCATTCTTGGTATACGCGCTTCTTCGACTTTGAAATTTTCTAGCATAGTTACATGCGGTACCAAATTCTCCTAGGCTTAGGCCGAGGGAAGCTACTACTGGGTTCAGGGAGGTTAAAGCAATTTCTAATAATATCAGGGGTTATTCGACATAAACCCCTTGCACAACCCCTATCGGTTCATCCTCATTCCCAGAGACAGATGCATAGAAGTCTTGTAAGGCAGAATAGGAAATAGGCCGGGCAAGGCGATACTAACCTTTGTAATCCCGAGTTTGAATTTTAACGACCACCTCTCTAGCCCAGCCCGGCTACGAAGCCTCCAAAGCCTGCATATCCAGAGCATGCCCCAAGAGTATCTCCTCCTCAGGTTGGCTATCAGCACTAGGTGAGTGCACCTCCTCCTGGCCGGTCCTCCTTGTGCGCACCATCTTTGGAATGAGAAAATAAGAACAAGAGCAAAAACCGAAGAGCAAGAGAGCAAAAGGGCGAGCTTCTCTAATACTCGGATCCGGGAGTGATTTTGGTGTGGAAGCCTTTGAAGATGGCCTCCCTTTATATAGCGTGCGAAGGAAAGAGGCTCCAATTGGCGTGATACACGTGCCCCTAACTTTTCGAGTGTTCGACCAAAATACCCTCTCGCACGTGAATTGGCTGAATTGGCGTGCGAGTCGAGATCGTCCCAAACTTTGGTGGTGGGTCCCCACTGAGCTGGCAAGCAATACTCCCTTCGCACGTGAATTGTGGGAAGCTTCTAGGAGGGCTAAAATCGGTATTTTGCATTTTTGGGCCTCCATATGACAAGCCTAGCAATTTGCGTGCAAGAGTAAACGTGATTCACATGGTCTTCATCTACTATTCCAGAAAGTTACGGCTCAAAAGGAGGTGCACGTGAATTGGGCAATTCACGTGCAAATTCACGTTCAGGCCCAAACTGGCCCAAATTTCTCCACCGAGTTGCTTTTGCATTATGGACCTTCTTTAAGTCTTGCACGTGAATTGTTTGAGCCCATCTTCAAGCACTTTTGGGCTTCACTTGCTCCTTCCTCCTTGACTTTGACTTTAAAAACAATTCCACAAGTTCAGGACCCAAAAATTTGCTCATCCCGCACATGGTTAGCTAAGAAAGGAACAAAGTCTCCTGCACAATGGTTAGCTTGCAAACAAATTTATTGAAGAAAACAAATAAGAGAAAATAACATAAAATAAAACACAGCAATAAACATTGGGTTGCCTCCCAACCAGCGCTTTATTTAAAGTCCGTAGCTAGACTTTCATGATGATCATGCAATGGTGAAAGAGAGGGAATCAACTATCTCCCTCTCGAGTTGAATCAAAGTAAGGTTTCAGCCTATTGCCATTCACCCAAAATTTCTTGCCATCTACAGACTTGGAGCTCAAAGCTCCCATATGGCTTCTTATCAATTATCACAAAAGGTCCCATCCACTTGGACCTTAATTTGCCAGGAAATAACCTCAACCTTGTGTTAAATAGAAGAACTTTCTGCCCTAAGGTTAAAGGTTCATTGTTGAGTTGCCTATCATGCCATTTCTTAGTTCTTTCTTTGTAAAATTTAGCACTATCATAGGCATCCAACCTAAGCTCATCTAACTCAATTAATTGAGTCATCCTAAGCTCCTTGATCTCTTGTGGGTTGAAATTTAACTTCTTCAAGGCCCAATGAGCCTTGTGTTCTAGTTCCACAGGCAAGTGACATGCCTTACCATATAGAATACGGTAAGGTGACATCCCAATGGGAGTTTTGTAAGCTGTCCTATATGCCCATAAGGCTTCATCAAGCCTTTGAGACCAATCTTTCCTATTGGCTCCAACAGTTTTCTCTAAAATGGCCTTAATCTCCCTATTGGACACTTCCTTGTCCATTAGCTTGTGGGTGGTAAGCTAAAGACTTCCTATGAGTGACACCATACTTGTTCAATAATTTATCAAACAATTTATTGCAGAATGACTACCCTAATCACCGATTATAGCCCTTGGTGTCCCAAAACGGCTAAAGATGTTCCTAGTAAGGAAGTGAGTCACAACCCTAGCATCATTCACTCTAGTAGGAATAGCTTCTACCCACTTAGACACATAATCCACAGCAAGCAAAATGTATGAGTACCCATCGAATTGGGGAATGGCCCCATGAAATCAATGCCCCAAATGTCAAAAATTTCAACTGGAAGGATTCCAGGTTAAGGGCATCTCATTTTTCCTAGACAAACCACCTACCCTTTGACATCTATCACACTTTTTGATGTAGACATAGGTGTCTTTCACCATGTGAGGCCAATAAAAGCCACACCGCATGATCTTAGCCACGCTTCTTTGCACCCCAAAGTGGCCCCCATAATGTGATGCATGACAATGATGTATTATGTCATCTACCTCCTCCTCAAGGACACACTTTCTAATGATTTGGTCTGGACACCTCCTATAAAGAATTGGGTCTTCCCAAATGAATTTCCTAGCATCCACTAACAATTTCTTTCTCCTGGTGGTAGTCTAACCGCTTGGGTATGAACCCGGTGGCTAAATAATTTGCTATATCAAGCAAACCAAGGAAGATGATGCACCTCAAACAACTTCTCATCAGGAAAGTCATCTACAATGGGTAGAGACTTAGGTGCATTCTCCACACGGGAGAGGTGATCAGCCACGAGAATTTAGGGCTCCCTTTGTGTCTCTAATTTCAAGGTCAAATTCCTGTAAGAGGAGAACCCACCTAATCAAGCGTGGCTTAGCTTCTTTTTTAGCAAACAAATATTTCAACGTAGCATGATCGGTGTAAACAATGACTTTAGACCCCAAAAGGTAGGGTCTAAACTTGTTGCACCATAAACCACAACCACGAACTCTTTCTCGGTGGTGGTATAGTTCCGTTGAGCATCATCTAAGGTCTTACTAGCATAGTAAATGACCCTAAACACCTTTTCTCGCCTTTGCCCTAAGACTACCCCCACAAAGATAATCACTCGCATCGCACATTAGCTCAAAAGGTTGAGCCCAGTCAGAGTGTGACTATAACGGGGTGACTAACTTACCCTTGAGGATGTTAAAAGCTTCTAAGCAATCTTCATTAAACTCAAAGCTTGTGTCTTTTTCTAACAACCTACTCATGGGTTTTGCAATTTTTGAGAAGTCCTTAATAAATCTCCTATAAAAGCCAGCATGGCCAAGGAAACTTCTCACTCCTTTTTCATTGGTTGGAGGTGGCGAGTCTCAATAGTGGAGATTTTTGCCTTGTCTACCTCCAAACCATGTGCGGACACCTTGTGCCCTAGAACTATCCCCTCTGTTACCATGAAATGGCATTTCTCCCAATTTAGGACTAGTTCCTTCTCCTCACATCTCTCTAAGACCACATCTAGATTTTTTAAGACTGTTGGTAGGAGGAACCAAACACCGAGAAGTCATCCATGAAGACCTCCATGATCTCCTCAACCAAACCCTGAAAAATAGCCATCATACACCTTTGAAAGGTGGCAGGGGCATTACAAAGCCCAAATGGCATTCTCCTAAATGCAAATGTGCCAAAAGGGCACGTGAAGGTGGTCTTTTCTTGGTCCTCGGGCTTAACCATGATCTGATTATACCCTGGAATAGCCATCTAAAAAGCGATAGTGACTATAGCCGGCTAACCTATCCAACATTTGGTCAATGAAAGGAAGAGGAAAATGATCTTTCCTAGTAGCCTTGTTCAGCTTTCTATAGTCAACACACACTCTCCACCCCGTCACGGGCGAGATGGGATCAATTCATTTTTCTCATTCTTAATCACGGTCATGCCCCCTTTCTTGGGCACAACATGCAATGGACTCACCCACTCACTATCCGAAATAGCATAAATTATTCCCGCATTTTTCCATTTTAAAATTTCTTTTCTAACAACTTCTTTCATAGCAGGGTTTAATCTTCTTTGTCTTTCAAGATGGGTTTAAAATCATCATTCATTAAAATCTTATGCATGCAAATCCCTGGACTAATACCCCTAATGTCTTCAATGTTCCATCCTAGGGCCTTTTTGTGTTTCCTAAGGACTTCTAACAATTGAGTACACTCCACATCATTCAAATTAGAAGCAACAATAACAGGGAATTGATTTGTAGAGTCTAGAAATTCATACCTTAGGTGTCCAGGCAGCTCCTTTAGTTCGGGAGCTGGATGCACGTCATCTTCTTTCTCCTCCTCGGCTTGCTCCAAAGAGTTTGTAGTTTGGTCATCTTTCTCACTGTCAAGTACATCTCTTCATCTTGTTGAGCTTCATAAGTGAAGGGCTCCATCATTGGTGGTGGTAATTTCTTCGCCAAGTAATCTTCCACCAATTCCTCAAGGTCTTCAACCCAAAGGCAATCCTCCTCCTCTTGACCTTGCAAAGCCTTCCCCATGTGGAAGACTAAGGTCTCCTCATTAATTCTCAGAGTTAGCTGCCCTTGAGCAACATCAATCAATGCACAACCCGTTCTAAGAAACGTCTTCCAAGGAGTAGTCTGAACTCCTCTATCTTCTTCCATCTCCAAAACAACAAAATCCGCTGGAAATATGAAGGAACCCACTTTAACTAAGACATCTTCAATAATTCCTTCAGGCTTCCAGGTGGACCGGTCTCATGAACCGCAATGATATGGAAGTGGGCTTCATGCCCTTAAGCCCAAGCCGCTTGTACAAAGCAAAGGAAATCAAATTGATGCTAGCCCCTAAATCACATAGGGCCGCTTCTGCGGTGCATTGCCAATCACACAAGGGAGATTAAAACGCCCTGGATCTTTATGCTTGATGGGCAAACTCGTTGAACAACACTGCTCACCTCGTTAGTGACTGCCACCGTCTCATGATCCCCATATTTCCTCTTCTTTGTCACAAAATCTTTGATGTATTTTCTGTACCTAGGCATCTGCTCCAAAACTTCCACAAATGGAATGTTAATCTCAAGCTTCTTGAACAAACTCAGGAAGCGCTCATACTCTTCTTCAACCCTCCTGGTTCCTCGGCCTCTCGAGGAAATGGCATACTAGGCCTGAGTTCTTGCTTCCGTTCTTCAGCTATTCTGTCTTGACTCAGCTGCTTGTCCTTCTTCTCTTGCACTTTTTCTTGACTTTATCTGATTTTCCTTGGTCTTCACTTCCAAGGGTCTGCTTTGTTCTTCCGGAATTGCCTTCTTCTTAGGCTCTTCAGCTTCATTTAGTGTCTTCCCGCTCCTTAGAGTGATAGCCTTACAACTCTCCTTGGGGTTCACCTCAGTGTCACTTGGAAAAGTGTTGGTGGACACCCTTTGATTAGCATTCTGTGCCATGCTCACAAGTAACTTCTCCATACTCTTAAATGAAGTCTCCATATTCTGAATTGAAGATTCTAGTGTGACTACCCTTTCCTCCAAATTATCCTCTCTTTTGGTTGGCTCATCCACATTCGATATACCCTTCCTCTTTCTTGTTGAGGCCGAGGTCAAGCTGCTCGAATCCCTGGAGGTGGGTGTAAATAATTATCCGTAGCATACGGATTTTGCTTCATTCCTGGAGGCACATATTTGTCCTGAAATGAGGTATCTCCCCCTTGGTTCTAAGTTCTCTGAAATGGTTGAGATTGCTGCTGATTCTGGTTTGTACCCTAGTTGTTGTTGTTGAGGATAAAATTGCTGTTTCGGTACAAGCCCTTTCCTCCAACATAATTTGCTTCTTCAGCTCCACTCAGCCCCGCTCAACTACCTGGTAAAGCTGGTGATCCTTCAACTTTAAGAGCCAATACTTCCATGCCTTTCACTAAAGCTTGAATCCGTGCTTGCACATCATTGGAAGAATTTTCAACCGAAGCAATCTTCTCCCTCGGCTTTGAAGTACGCACATTAGACCACCGCCAATCGGCTAATGACAGCCTCTCCCAAGAGCTCTGCGCTGCGTCAAGCTCTAGATTCATCAAGCATCCTCCAGGGTGCATTCACCTTGTCTTGTGAATGGGACCGAAGACCTGTGTAGAAAGATTCAATTTGAATCCATTGGGGCCTTCCATGATCAGGGCATCTTCTCACTAAGTCTTTGAAACGCTCCCAAGCTTCATGAAGAGTCTCCATCTCATCTTGCCTGAACTTGCTAATCTCTCCTCTAAGCTGGATCACCTTGGAAGGAGGGAAGTATTTTGACATGAACTTGGTCTGCATCTCCTCCCAAGTGTTGATTGAACCTGTTGGCAGATCGTTGAACCAGCCCAAGAGCTCTTTCCCTTAAAGAGAAAGGGAAAAGCCTTAGCTTTATGGCCTCCTCCGACACATTGTTGATCTTGATGGTGTCACACACCTGGTAGAACCTCATCAAATGCTGGTGTGGATCATCCACGGCTGTTCCTCCAAACGCATTGTTGCTCACCATGTTGATCAATGCCGGCTTCACTTCGAAGCTATTCGCTTGGACTCTTGTCTGCCGAATCCCCGAATAATGGTCCGACATCATCGGCCTCGCATAATCTAAGAAGGTTCTGGGCATAAACCTATTACCCTCTTCTTCCGGATATTGGCCATTGTAATTGGCCCCTCCTTGCGGTGCACCACCATCAAGTCCGAGATCTCGCCATCAAGTCGCCTACGGATTGCTCCAAGCCTTGTAGTGCTTCTTCAGCCTCACGTGTTGCTTCCCTAGTTGCTCTACGCCGAGCTCTGAACAACCTTTCAGGTTCCCGCGTAAATTGTATATCCTCCTCTCTTTGCATGCACAACTAGGAATCCTTGATGTATGTTCCTGTAAAACAACAAGAACACACCCCAGGCTCCGAACAATGCAAAATAAACAAATAAAGAACACAAAATAACGAAAAAGTAAAGACAAAATAAAACACCAAGATCGAATTCAAACAATTTCACTCAATGTTGATTTTAAAAACTAGTTAACCGTTGAATCCCCGCAACGGCGCCAATTTGACAGACAAGATTTTTAGCCTCTCTAAAAGAGCTAGCTAATGTCGTTAAATCCCTCTTCAAAATAATAAATTCCCTAAGTTTGCACTAAAAGAATAGCAGCAAGAAAGGGGTCGAACCCACAGGGATTAACCTAGTTCTCTAGTTCTCAAATCAAATCACCCAATTACTCTTGTTCTATAAAATGTCTTGGCAAAAAGTTTTCTTTTTTAATCTAAAGATCTAATTTTTATGTGGTTTTCTGAATAAACAAAGAAAGTAAACCGATTTTAGGATTAAGATTCAAGGATTAAAAGCATCTAGGGTCACAATTTCACCTCCCTATGTTATCTCTACTGGTTCATGGTATTAGGGTTGTCCGATTGAAAACATGCTAAACATAAGCCAAGGACAACAAATGGTCATTGAGGTCCTTTTAAGAGTTGTATGCCAGAATGGTCATCAAAACACACAAACATGCAAAGCCAATAAATCATACTTGCAAAAGGATAATGATCACACCAATTACAAATAAGTTATGAATCTCAATCCGCCCCAGACTAGGGCTAAAAATACCAAGGTGTACATCCAAAGATAGAATTAAGAACAGATTCATAAAACATGCAAAACTTCAATCATCCAAACCCAAATATTCATAAACACAGCAAAGCAACAAGGGGGCTACATTGCTCCCCTAGATTAAAAGACTACTCACGCATGATTACAAGCAAACACAAAGCAGAAAAGCTCAACATCTTCTTCTTGATCACGCGCACAGCAAAGCTTCAAATCCAGGCTCCAAAATCCGCGACGGTTCTTAGCGACGGCTGCGACGGCTGCTCTCCTAGGTCAAGGATAGCCTCCAAGACGTGGAGCCTCTCTCTCTCTCTCTAAAACGTGTAGGGGGGTTAGGCTTCGCTAGCAAAGGGGCGTGGAGCTCTTATTTATAGAGTTTGGATGGGCCTTGAGGTGTGTACCCTAGCCCACTTATCAAAACGGCGTAGTTTTGATAAGTAACACTCGAAACATTAAAAACTCTATCTTCCATCCACAATTTGGACTTGGGCCTTTAGGAACAAATGATCAGCATGGAAAAACGATTGGATCGGTCCAAAAATATCTCTCGCACGCCAATTTGCACGTGATATGGTGAATTCACGTGCACCTCCAAATCAGCTCAAACTTCACCCCAAGCTTCCTTGCATCATGTAGAGGCCTGAGAGGCAAAAATATGCTTGCACGTGATATGGGTGAATTCACGTGCAACTCCAAATTAGCTCCAAATGCTCTGAAAGTTCTCTGGTAGGTAGAGGCCATCATTCTAAGCAACTTTTGTTCTTGCACGCCAATTGTTTGAGGTCATCTACTATGTCAAAAGTGAGGTCCAAAACCTGCCAAAACAGCTTAAAAGCGCATGTATTTGCAACTAGCATATTCCTAGGGGTTAGAGCAAATATATATGATATATGAAGCAATAAGGCTCTATTCATGCTCTTAAACATCCTAAATAAACACTAGAATAACGGCATAAAATGCACGTTATCGGTGTGTTTTGATGACCATTCTGGCATACAACTCTTAAAAGGACCTCAATGACCATTTGTTGTCCTTGGCTTATGTTTAGCATGTTTTCAATCGACAACCCTAATACCATGAACCAAGTAGAGATAACATAGGGAGGTGAAATTGTGACCCTAGATGCTTTTAATCCTTGAATCTTAATCCTAAATTCAATTTGCTTTCTTTGTTTATTCAGAAAACCAAATAAAAATTAGATCTTTAGTTTTAAAAAGAATTCATTTTTGCCAAGACATTTTATAGAACAAGAGTAATTGGGTGTTTTGATTTGAGAACTAGAAAAGTAGGCTAATCCCTGTGGGTTCGACCCCTTGCTTGCTGCTATTCTTTTAGTGCAAACTTAGGGAATTTATTATCTTGAAGAGAGATTTAACGACATTAGCAAGCTCTTTTAGAGAGGCTAAAAAATCAGTCTGTCAAATTGGCGCCGTTGACAGACAAGATTTTTAAAAGAGCTAATTTGACAGACAAGATTTTTAGCCTCTTTAAAAGAGGTAGCTAATGTCGTTAAATCTCTCTTCAAGATAATAAATTCCCTAAGTTTACACTAAAAGAATAGCGGCAAGCAAGGGGTCGAACCCACAGGATTAGCCTACTTTTCTAGTTCTCAAATCAAAACACCCAATTACTCTTGTTCTATAAAATGTCTTGGCAAAAACGAATTCTTTTTAAAACTAAAGATCTAATTTTTATTTGGTTTTCTCAATAAACAAAGAAAACATGCAAAACTCAATCATCCAAACCCAATATTCATAAACACAAAGAAAGCAACAAGGGGGCTACATTGCTCCCCTAGATTAAAAGACTACTCACGCATGATTACAAGCAAACACAAAGTAGAAAAGCTCAACATCTTCTTCTTATCCACGTGCACAAGAAAGCTTCAAATCCAGGCTCCAAAATCTGCGACGGGCTGCGACGGTCGCTCTCCTAGGTCAAAGAGCAACCTCCAAGTCGTGGAGCCTCTCTCTCTCTAAAAACATGTAGGGGATCTAGGGATGCATAGCAGAGGCGTGGAGGCTTGTATTTATAGAGTTTGGATGGGCCTTGAGGTGTGTACCTAGCCCATTTATCAAAACGGCGTAGTTTTGATAAGTGACACTCGAAACATTAAAATCTCTATCTTCCATCCACAATTTGGACATGGGCCTTCGAAACAAATGATCAGCATGGAAAAACGATAGGATCGGTCCAAAAATATCTTTGCACGTCAATTTGCACGTGATATGGTGAATTCACGTGCAGCTCCATATCAGCTCAAACTTCTCCCCAAGCTTCCTTGCATCCTGTAGAGGCCTGAGAGGCAATAATAGGCTTGCACGTGAAATGGGTGAATTCACGTGCAGCTCCAAATGCTTTGAAATTTCTGTGGTAGGTAGAGGACATCATTCTAAGAAACTTTTGTTCTTGCACGCCAATTGTTTGAGGCCATCTACTATGTCAAAAGTGAGCTCCAAAATCTGCCAAAATAGCTTAAAAACGCATGTATTTGCAAATAGCATCTTCCTAGGGGTTAGAGCAAATATATATGATATATGAAGCAATAAGGCTCTAATCATGCTCTTAAACATCCTAAATAAACACTAGAATAACGGCATAAAATGCATGTTATCAAATACACCACACTTGAACCATTGCTTGTCCCCAAGCAAAAACATACAAGCATGCAAAAATAAAATAAACACGCAATCAAACGGAAGAAAAATAAAATAACAATCAAGGAGAATCATGGTTTCCTCAAGATGCAACTCTATCATGATGAAATGATAATTTAAGCATCAAAATGAGTCGTAACTTAGTTCATTCATGTCCATATCCCTAGTCCAACAACCATGCAATATCACCTCTTAAATTTCAGGTATGAGCAAGCAATCCATGATAAAATAGCACCTAGTTTCCTTTTAAGTTCTTACCAAGGATAAGCAGCCTCACTCAAATATAATAATTCTCAAGCCCAATACCTATCAATGAGCAATGGATGGAAAAACTCTATCTCTACACTCGCCATCAACTATTGATTAAGTACTTGCCAAGCAATCATGAGAGTTCCCTATTGTGCTCATCAAAGAAAACACACTCTCTATTCTACTTTATTTAAACTCACACTCTAGTCTAATAACCGATAAAACAAAATCATGAGCTAAAGAATTGAGCTCAACACTCTCAAAACAAAACACAACTCAGCCAATGTGGCTTCACAAATAAATAATCACACATAAACATCAAGTCATTGTTTATTCTAATCTTTCTTTCCTTTTTTTTTAGTAATAACCTTACAAGGTTGCATTTTATGCTCTCCCTTGATGGATTATTACTCTTTTTTTTTTACTCACATAACACATAAATAAGACTGATTTTTCTAATGCATACCCCTTTCAAAATGTGATGGGCTTTTTCCACAATGTGCATCACGCTTTTCCAATAATATCACACAACAAGCAAAAATTAGGATACATAGGAAGTCAAAGTGACTTAAAGGTCTTGCATCCTAACTCCACACACCAAACACCGAGCACTAATAAGTAATCACATGCTTACTTGACTCCTACCATTAAATAACCAATGTTGAATGCAAAAAGAGTAGCAATTATTACCCATACCCTAAATGGCACTCAAAGGCTAAAAAGAAGCGTTCTCATTTTTTATTTCTTTTCCACTCAACTTTAAGGGTTACTTAGGTTTATCATAGCATTTCATGCTCGGTTAATATTCAAAACTCACCTCCAAAAACATGGTGATATCATTCAAAAGATAAAGACATGATTAAACCAATTCGAGCACATTTTAACTACTTTAATACCCTTATGACAACATGATACTAATGTGGCATAAAAATTAAAATTGAAGCCAAAATTGCATACTTAATATCCCTGCCTCCACAAGCAAATCATTCAAGCAAACAACTCAAACAATCATGCAACTAAAAACATTTTTTTTGGTTTTTTTTTAGAATTAAATAAAACATGCAATCACAACATAAAAGACAAGCAAGTGGCTCAAGTCACTCCCCATACACCACACTTAAAATATGCTATGTCCGCATAGCATAAAAGGAGTAGGAAAAACAGTTACCCCTGGTTTGGCACACTGTAATAGTAGATGACATTGGCCACCATTCGTCGCACTTGAGCCACAAAGTCAGCCGACGTCTCGCCGCACTTCCCAATTTTCCTTCCTTTGCGAATACCCATCATGTAGTAGCAAGTAAAGATCCCACAACTGAATTGGTCAGGCTGTTGGGGAATTTGCATTTCGTTGTAGTGAATGAGAGGGAGCTTGTCCGCCAATAAGCCTTCTTTGATCATCGCCACTTTCATTCGTTTGATGAACCCATGCACTAACTGTCTTTTCCGTCTATGAAACCCTTCGCCTTGGCTTGGATCATATAGCACGGTATGTCCTACATCCAGATTCAAACGGACAAGTACATAGTGGCGATCAACGGCGCCAATTTGACAGACAAGATTTTTAGCCTCTTTAAAAGAGGTAGCTAATGTCGTTAAATCTCTCTTCAAGATAATAAATTCCCTAAGTTTGCACTAAAAGAATAGCAGACAAGCAAGGGGTCGAACCCACAGGGATTAGCCTAGTTTTCTAGTTCTCAAATCAAAACACCCAATTACTCTTGTTCTATAAAATGTCTTGGCAAAAATGAATTCTTTTTAAAACTAAAGATCTAATTTTTATTTGGTTTTCTGAATAAACAAAGAAAGTAAACTGATTTTAGGATTAAGATGCAAGGATTAAAGGCATCTAGGGTCACAATTTCACCTCCCTATGTTATCTCTACTGGTTCATGGTATTAGGGTTGTCGATTGAAAACATGCTAAACACAAGCCAAGGACAACAAATTGTCATTGAGGTCCTTTTAAGAGTTGTATGCCGGAATGGTCATCTAAACACACAAACATGCAAAGCCAATAAATCATACTTGCAAAAGGATAATGATCACACCAATTACAAATAAGTTATGAATCTCAATCCGCCCCCGGACTAGTGCTAAGAATACCAAGGTGTACATCCAAAGATAGAATTAAGAACAGATTCATAAAACATGCAAAACTCAATCATCCAAACCCAATATTCATAAACACGACAAAGCAACAAGGGAGCTACATTGCTCCCCTAGATTAAAAGACTACTCACGCATGATTACAAGCAAACACAAAGCAGAAAAGCTCAACATCTTCTTCTTATCCACGCGCACAAAGAAAGCTTCAAATCCAGGCTCCAAAATCCGCAACGGCCGTGATGGCTGCGACGGCTGCTCTCCTAGGTCAAGGAGCAACCTCCAAGTCGTGGAGCCTCTCTCTCTCTCTAAAAATGTGTAGGGGGGTCTAGGGATGCATAGCGAGGCGTGGAGGCTTGTATTTATAGGAGTTTGGATGGGCCTTGAGGTGTGTACCCTAGCCCATTTATCAAAACGGCGTAGTTTTGATAAGTGACACTCAAACATTAAAATCTCTATCTTCCATCCACAATTTGGACATGGGCCTTCGAAAACAAATGATCGGCATGGAAAAACGATAGGATCGGTCCAAAAATATCTCTTGCACGTCAATTTGCACGTGATATGGTGAATTCACGTGCAACTCCAAATCAGCTCAAACTTCTCCCCAAGCTTCCTTGCATCCTGTAGAGGCCGAGAGGCAAAAATAGGCTTGCACGTGAAATGGGTGAATTCACGTGCAGCTCCAAATGCTTTGAAATTTCTGTGGTAGGTAGAGGACATCATTCTAAGAAACTTTTGTTCTTGCACACCAATTGTTTGAGGCCATCTACTATGTCAAAAGTGAGCTCCAAAATCTGCCAAAACGACTTAAAAACGCATGTATTTGCAAATAGCATCTTCCTAGGGGTTAGAGCAAATATATATGATATATGAAGCAATACGGCTCTAATCATGCTCTTAAACATCCTAAATAAACACTAGAATAACGGCATAAAATGCACGTTATCAAATACACCACACTTGAACCATTGCTTGTCCTCAAGCAAAAACATACAAGCATGCAAAAATAAAATAAACACGCAACCAAACGGAAGAAAAATAAAATAACAATCAAAGAGAATCATGGTTTCCTAAGCATGCAACTCTATCATGATGAAATGGGAATTTAAGCATCGAAATGAGTCGTAACTTAGTTCATTCATGTCCATATCCCTAGTCCAACAACCATGCAATATCACCACTTAAATTTCGGATATGAGCAAGCATTCCATGATAAAATAGCACCTAGTTTCCCTTTAAGTTCTTACCAAGGATAAGCGACCTCACTCAAATATAATAATTCTCAAGCCCAATACTTATCAATGAACAATGGATGGAAAACTCTATCTCTACACTCGCCATCACAATTGATTAAGTACTTGCCAAGCAATCATGAGAGTTCCATATTGTGCTCATCAAAGAAAACACACTCTCTATTCTACTTTATTTGAAACTCACACTCTAGTCTAAACTCAATAAACTCACACTCTATTCTAATAACTGATAAAACAAAACCATGAGCTAAGGGTTGAGCTCAACACTCTTAAAATAAAACACAATTCACCCAATGTGGCTTTAAATAAATAATCACACATACACATCAAGCCATTGTGGCTTTTATTTTGAATCCCTCTTTTTTTTTCTCTCTTTTTTTTTATTTTTTATTTTTAGAAATAACCTTATAAGGTTGCATTTTATGCTCTCCCTTGATGAATTATTCACTCTTTTTTTACGCACATAACACATAAATAAGACTGATTTTTCTAATGCATACCCTTGCCATTTTGCTACGTAAGGAGAGACAAAATTCATTGATGTCTCACATCCCATTTCCCAATTAAGTGATGGCTTTTTCACATTATATATCACAACCTTTTCCAATAATATCACACAATAAAGAAAAGAATGCAAAGACAGTCCAATGACTTAGAGGTCTTGCATCCTAACTAAACACCAAACACCGAGCACTAATAAGTAATCACATGTTTACTTGACTCCTACCATTAAATAACCAATGTTGAATGCAAGAAGAGTATCAAATCAAACTATTACACATAAACCATAAATGTCACTCAAGGGCTAAAAAAGAAGCCGTTCTCATTTTTCATTTCTTTTTCACTCAACTTTAAGGGTTACTTAGGTTTATCATAGCATTTCATGCTCAGCTAATATTCAAAACTCACCTCCAAAAACATGGTGATATCATTCAAAAGATAAAGACATGATTAAACCAATTCAGAGCACATTTTAACTACTTTAATACCCTTATCACAACATGATACTAATGTGGCATAAAAATTAAATTTTAAGCCAAAATTGCATACTTAATATCCATGCCTCCACAAGCAAAAAACTCAAACAATCATGCAACTAAAAACATTTTTTTTGGT